>CM069908.1:77392819-77764717 GCA_036172215.1 Camellia granthamiana | reverse complement strand
AAGTAGGAAACAAAGGTGGAAAGACCTTACGAACAAGGAATAAAGAAGGATGAACCACCCCCTAACCTTAAATAGCCTAAAACCACCAATTTCAGCCCACAAAAACAAAGTTTTTTATAGCCCAAAAACAGCCCAAAAATAGTGGGAAAAAGATAGGAAAACAAGTATACAAAGCAAGGTAAAAGGGCAAGTGTTATACCTCTTGAAGCAAAGATCAATTCTAGGCAACAATTCAAGCCAAAACCAACTTCAAGAGCTCCAAGAAAGCCTCAAGGAACCTCAGCTCAAAGATGAACAACTTTGGTTAAGGAGGTGTAGGGAAAAGTGTAGTGTATGTAGCCTAGCATGTACAAATTTGCGAGAGAGAGAGAGATTTGTTCCAAAAATTCTAACATTCAAAAATGGGAGAGGAGACCGCTGCTGCTAGCCGACACACTCATGCATCTGTGCAAACAGCTGGCACATCTGGCATAAAATATCTGCAAAAACACACTCGTGGCCGTCGGCCACTACTGGTAGCCGACCGGGCTGACAACCAGAAGACATGGCCGACAGACCATGATGGTGGCCGACAGGTCACCAGAAGGTTCAGGCTTGAAACACCAAGGTTTTGGTCCAAAAACAAGGCGACAGAGGTGCAAGGCTCAAAGTTGTGGCATTCTTCTAAGGACTTCGAGCACTTGGCGAGCAAATACACTAATCAACGGGTGTGTATGCGAGGATGTTCAAGTCGTAAGGGCCATCAAAATGGGGTGTCTGCATGAGGTATATCCCGTACTAAATAGATTCATATATCTACTCCTGCTCCGGTCGGGAACGAAGGCAGATAAGATCGGCGAAAAACGTCCTGCCGAATTACAAGCGGGGCAGTGCATGCGCCGAATAGATTCATATATCTGTCAATGGAGTGGAGAGCGATCAGCAGCCCGTTTGTTAACTATTGAAGGGATAGCTGACACGTGGGATCGCTTAAGTGGTATGGGGAGTGACGCCTTTGTGTGTAATTTAAAGCTATTTTGTTGAAATCGTATCCTCCTATAATTAGTATACTTGCTAAAGGAGATTTACCATTTCAAGGTGATGTTTTGTGCTCTCAGCAGGGAAAGTCCACTTAGTGTGCTCGTTATAGGAAGAGGCACCTCAGATTTCATCACTGGTGAAGTGCAGAACGTAGTAGGGAGACTTACCTCCAATGAAACTCAGCAAAGCTTATATGTCAGGTAGAGTGTTTTTCAACAACAGAGAAAATGGGAAAACGTTGGCAGAGTTGGATGCAGAGATAAGTCATCAAGTGCCAAGTGATTCTGTGCGCAAAAACGCCAATGAACCGGAGGGGCCAAACTAGTATCGATCGCCCAGTAGACCTAGCAAATCGCCCAAAAGGGATGAACGAAGCAGGTCTCCCAAAAATGGGACCCAAAAGAAAAGAGATAACAGAAAGATTGGTGCTCATGGCTCAGTGTGAAATGAGCCGAATAGACCACCACGTCCGTTGAGTTTCTCCGTTTTTATTAGGAACAAACCCATGACTGAGGCCAACTCAATCGTCAATGATCCAAATGTGGCGGTTGAATTCACTCGACAAATCTTCCCCCCCCCCCCCCCCGAAGTGCATCAATCGGTGACCAATAGAGGCGACTATGAGGTCTTCAGCGAAGGAGTCCATAGGGTCGTCAAAGGATTGTACAATGCATACAAAGTAGGTATGCACCTACGCACCGCCCGAAAAGAAATTGAACATAAAGATTGACAAATTTGAAACTTAGAGTGCCAATTAAGAGAAACTAAAGAGCGAGCCGAGAATGAGTCCTAGAAGGTGGAGATGGCTAAGCTCAAGTCGGCAGGGACAGCGGAGTCCACAGACAAAGTAGCCCAACGCCTTATGGATCAAGCAATAGCCGATCAAGATACGGCCAATATCTTTGTTAAGGAGGCGATAGAGAGCCGAGCTTACAACAAGGGCTTCTTTGATGGGAGAAAGATCGGTGTTGACAAAACAAGGGAACAATTAGTCGATGACATATGCCAATGCGAAAATCAAGGATTCAAACATGGGTGGATAAAGGCTCTACAAGCAACGAGTGTGGACTTTGCTTCACCGCTATATCAAATCTATACAGTGTCGTTTGAAGCCTATGACACCGAAAAAATGAATGATAAAGAAGAGGCCGCGAACCCTGAGTAGAGCTAGCCAACGTAGTGAATAGTTCAATTTTGAGTTTTATTCATATAATTAGGATGCCAATCAACCTTAAGATAAAAATGTTCCTGAAATGTAATATGAATGTCATAATTTTTTGTCAATAAAAATGTTAATTTTGTTTGTTTAACTATGCCAAGAGGTTTATATCTCCAAATCTTGCTACTAGATAATGCTTTACATGATGCTCAAAAGTCGGAGGCTTTTATGATGGTGTGTCGTGTCGAGCACAAAGAGCGCCCGAATTTGGAGTCGTTTACTGATGGCTCTTTGTGCCGAGCATGAAGACCGCTCCGAATTCAGAAACTTAGCTGTTGGCGCTTCTGAATAAGAGTAAGGAAATCAGAATTAAATAAATAAGCAAAATAACATCTTATATCATTGATTCTGTATGTATACAAGGTAATAATACACACAAAAGCCAAGCAAACTAACCATCAATGCTAATGATAGAATTTGCGAAGATAGGTAGAATTCCAAGGACGGGATAACTTCTTGCCATTCATGTTTAAGAGTAAATATGCCCCTACCCCAGCAATGGAATAGATCTAGTATAGGCTGTCCCAATTGGGGCTGAGTTTACCATGCATAGGATTCTTAGCAGCAAGAAGCACTTTTTTAAAGACCAACTCTCCAGGAGTATACCGGCGCAGATGCACTCGTTGGTTATATGATTTTAAAATTGCTGCTGATATCACACCATAGTCGCAAGGGCCCAATCTCGGCGTTCTTCAAGTAAGTCCATATCCAAGGCCAGCATCATATTATTCCAGCATGTGTCAAAGGCCCGCGATCGAAGGGTTAGTAGGCCAATCTCTAGAGAGATGATAACTTCATTTCCAAAACACAAGGCAAATGGGGTCTCTCCTGTGGGACATCTTGGTGTAGTGCAATGGGCCCACAATACACTCAGCAACTCCTCAACCCACTTGCCCTTGGCTTTTTCCAAACGCTTCTTGATGCCATCCAGAACCACTTTGTTGGAAGCCTTTACCGGTCTGTTACTTTATGGGTAAATTGGTGAAGAAAAATAAGGTCGAATGCCTACACAATTCTCGATAGACCCCACAGTTAAATTGAGTGTCATTATTAGAAATAAGCACCCTAGGTATGCCGAATTGAGTGATGATATTCTTCCAAACAAAGCGCCTGATATCTGCATCTCGTATATGTGCCAATGGTTCTGCTTCAGCCCACTTGGTGAAATAATCGGTAGGAACAACTAAAAACCGCTTATTGCCTGGAGCTTTCGACAGTGGCCCAACTATGTCCAAGCCCTATTAAGCAAAAAGCCACGGATTGGTCATGGAGTTTAGTTCTTTGGCAAGCAAATGTGTTAATGGAGAGAACTTCTGGCATTTTTCGCATTTCTTAAAATAATCCTCAGCGTCAAAATGCGTGGTTGGCCACCAATACCCCTGCGTGACGGCTTGATGAGCCAATGACCTTCCTCCTAAGTAAGCACCACAACTGGCTTCATGAATCTCAGCCAAAGTCTTTAACCTTGTCTTGATGGACACATTCCAAATATGGCCCAAAAAGAGATTTTTTATAAAGTTTTCCCTGAGGATCCAAGTAATATCTCAAAGTCTTATTCCGCGGCTTGTGGGATTCCTTCATGTCCTCTAGCAGTTGATTCGAAGTGAGAAATGCAGCAACAGGATCCATCCAACTTAACCCCCTTTGAATGTTGTTTACAACGGGATACTCAGGCGCATTAATACTCGGCTTTGGAATAAAACCTATTTCAATGGTTAAATAAGTGAGAGCATCAGCGTGTGTATTCTGATCACGAGTAATCTGACTCAGTTCATGACTATCAAATTTCATGAGCAAGGAGTTAGCTAGCCTCATGTAGGCTTCCATGCGGTCATTCTTAGTAGCGTACTCACCCTTCAACTAGTTTATGACCAATTTCGAATCCCAAAAGACTTGCAGTCGTTTAGCTCCCATTTGAAGCGAGTTTTTAAGGCCGAATAGTAGGGCTTTGTATTCGACCTTGTTATTTGAGGCTTCGAATCCAAGTTTAATCAAATGCTCTACCACTGCTCCTTCGAGGGTCATAATAACTACTTTTACTCCACTGCCACGCTGGTTGGATGACCCATCGCAATACAACTGCTAGATGTTGCCAACATACATTCTTCATTCTGGCTGTGACTGGGAAGCTGGCTGGTCTTGATTTAGCTCGACTTGTGCTGTCGTGAACTCGGCAACAAAATCAGCTAGGACCTGTCCCTTAATAGTCGTTCTTGGTGAAAACTGGAGGTCGTATTGACCAAGTTCCAACACCCATTTGGAAACTCGCCCCAATGATTCTACTTTGCGGAGGACTAAACGGAGGGGGTGATCTGTTAGAACTTTAATGGTATGTGCTTGAAAATAATGCATCAGTTTTCTAGCGGCCACTATGAGGGCTAGGATTAACTTTTTTAGGGGTACATATCAGGTTTCGATGTCCACCATCGCCTTGCTAACATAGAAAATGGGATTTTGCTCATTGAATTCCTTCTTAAGAAAGACAGCGCTTACTGCCCGATCAGACACTGCCAGATATACGATAAGCACGTCGCCTGGCGTAGGGGTAACCAAAAACAAGATGGAACTAAGATATGCTTTCAACCCTTTTAAAGAGATTTGACATTCTGGAATCCATTTAAATAGTTTGCCCTACCGAAGTGTTTGAAAGAATGGTCTATATCAATCTAAGGATCGATTAATTAATCTGTTCAATGTTGTAGCCATTCCTATTAGCTTCTGAACTTCTTTGACCAAACCTAGTGAGCCAAGCTCCAAGATGGCCTTAATTTGTTTCAGGTTAGCTTCGATTCCGCGATGATTGACAATATAGCCGAGGAATTTGCCTGACCCGATGTTGAATGCACATTTTGAGGCGTTGAGCTTCATTCTGTATTTCTGGAGAATATCGAAAGTGGTAGCAAGATCGGCTAAGTGTGCCTTCTTTTCCTTGGATTTCACCACCATATCATCGATGTAGACTTCCATGGTTTTTCTGATTTGATTTTTGAATATTGCAGTGACTAATCTCTGATACGTTACCCCAACATTTTTCAGTCCAAAAGGCATGACCTTGTAGCAATATGTTCCCTTAGGGGTGAGGAATGCCATTTTGTCTTGGTCGGCTAGATTATTGGCAATTTGGTGATGACCCCTGTAAGTATCTAAGAAGCTCATGCGCTGATGCAGGGCAGTTGCATCTACCAGGTGATCAATTCTAGGCAAGGAAAAATAATCCTTAGGGCAGGCCTTGTTCAGATCCGTAAAGTCTAAGCAGACACTATATGACCCTGTCTTCTTATTTACCAAGATAATGTTGGATAACCACTTAGCGTATGCAACTTCACGAATTGCCTCGACGTCCAATAGTTTGTCAACTTCATCAATTACGGCAGCGGCATGATCAACAGCTGAACGATGGCTTCGTTAAACGACATGCTTAAATTTGGGATCGACATTCAGGCTATGCATAGTTATGTCGGGGTCTAACCCTGGCATGTCATAGGGTAACTAAGCAAAAACATCGATATTGTCGAGGAAGAAGAAAACCAACTCTTGTCACTTAACGGCATCAAGACTCATTCCGACTAAAGAATTTTCCAAGGTCATCATTGATTTGCACTCGGTCCAGATCCTCTGTTACTTTCTCAGCCGGAAGTTTTCCAACACCTCCAAACACTTCCGATTCAAAACTTCAATTGAATTCAACTCTAATTCCCTTGGCCTCTTCTCAACGGCGATTAGATAACAATCCTTTGCTGATTTTTGTGAACCGCGGATTTGCTCGATGCCAAATTGAGTTGGATATCGAAGGAGCTAGTGGTAAGTACTCGGTATGACCTGCATTGTGTGAAGCCATGTTTGGCCCATGATTATATTATAAGGTGATGGGAGCTTGACAACTAAGAATTTAACCTCTAGTGTCTTGGTGCCTGCCCGCACCGGTAACACGATCTTTTCTAAGGGATATTCCGGATTGGCATTGAAACCAAAAGGGGGTATTCAGCAGGCATGAGATTCACATTCTTAAAGATGAGTTTGAGAAACATTTTTATAGTATGTTATCTCAGATGTGCTCCTTTGATGAACCAGGATACGCCCAACAGTGAACTTATGTATTTGCAACTCGATCACGAGGACGTTGTCATGAGGCAAAGTGACCCCTTTAAGATCGACGTCAAAAAAGCTAATTTCATTCGACAATCGCTACCATTTGGATGATATACTGGGCTCGAAACTGAGTTGGGAAGATCGTTGCGACTGGATCGTATTCACCCTATTTGGCAGGGGTAAGCTATATATCACGTGGATTACCTTAAGTGGAGATGAATCAGGACGTGCAGCTAGTACACCTGGTGGGTCAACTTTTTTTTGGAAGGTATTCAGTTAGCCGACCACTTCGGACTAGGTCCTCCACAAGATCCCTCAAGGCATAACATTTGTCAGTCGTGTGCCCATGGTCCTTTTGATAATCACATTTCAGGTCTTGTCATCTCATATCATGGGGCCCAGCCATCTTGGTTGGCCATTTGAAGAAAGCCAGATATTGGATTTTTGGCAAAATCTTACTGATCGGCTTGGTCAGCTCTGTGTATTTCTTATCTAACCACCTAGAGTGCTTGTTTTCTACATAATATTACTTGTTTTTCCGACGCGAATATCGACAATTTTCCCTTCTTAATCGGCCTCTTAGCTCTGGGCTCCATTGTGGGGTTCTGTTTGGTGGTGCAATAGTCAATGACAGTACCAGGATAGGTGTTGCCATTTCTGCAGCTTGCAATCCAGCTTTAACTCGTATTGCATCGTCTTTCACTTTGCAGTACTTTTCTACCTTCTTCATCAAAGCCCATACTGTCTTGGGAGGTTTTCGAGTCAACAAACTCCTAAGCGAGCTATCGGGATACAATCCCATCTTGCAGGCTGTGATTGCAATGGAGTTGTTGCAATCGTCATCCACCAAATTAAAGCACTCCCAATACACCGAATACTCCTGCAAGGTTTCGTTAGTATTGATTTTCATTGCCCACAGTGAGTCTACTTGTTTCGGTTGAGTCTCATTGGTAATAAACCTAGCCCTAAAGGATTTTTGGAGTTGATGAAAACTTTCAATCGAACCCCGCTTAAGCTTATAATACCACCTGACGACGAGCAGTCCCAGACTACTGGGGAATATTCGGCACACGAGTGTCTCGTCGTCTACATGCAGTGTCATTGCTTGCTTGTAATGATGAACGTGATCCGTGGGGTCCGACTTTCCATCGTAGAGAATGAACGGCGGTGCTTTAAACTTCTTAGGTAGGACAACCTTGGCAATACGTCATATAAAAGGATCGTTCTTATCCTCTAAGTCTGAATCATTATCTCTCTTTTTTCGTCCATAACACTCTTGCAGAGGACTTCCCCCATCTAATGAGCTAGATGAATCTACTCGGCCTTGCTTTTTGGGATTTTCCTAGAAGGAGTCTGACGTACTGCTACCATGCCTCTGAGGCTAATGTTGTCACCTCTTCTACACTCTTGGCGATCAAGAGTGCCAACTCCTGACATAGGCGCTCGTTTTCCACTGCCATGTCTTTGAGACGCTATTCACTATGTTGATTCATGAATGTTTGCATGGCATCCTCTGCGGATGTTGAAGGCTGAAATGGGGTTAGCAGGTCAAAATTATGAGACCACCTTGCGGGGGTTTGTTCTAGACCTAAAATTGCTCCTGGTGTGGTACTATCAACTCCAGTGATCAAAGAATCTTGGTTTGGGCTCACCATGAATGAGTTTTAGTATTCCCACAGACGGCGCCAATTGTGTGGAGGTGGATATGGAATACTCCTCTGATCCAAATGAGCTCTTGGGTAATCCTCCCTGCTATCACCTGAAATAAAAATAAAACTCTGGACAGTGGTGTCGGAATTGGCACTCTGACGGACAAGTTAGTCTCTTTAATAAGGTTGGTGTTTTCTAGTTTCTTGAGGTTCAAGGTTTTTTTTCACATACCTCCTTCTTGGGCTTCCTTGCTCCTTTTATATCGTTATTCTTCTTAATCTTTTCTCCACGTAGACTAGCCCTCCATCATTACTTCGTCAGGGCCCATCTCCCTAACATATTTAAAAGATTTTATTAAAAGAAAGGACAATCTGGATTCGTCTAATTTGATGAAGTCGACTTTCCCGATACACTCGGTTCAACCTTATGATTCAAGTACCCTTTACTCGACATACTCTCTATATTGTTGTGCATACTCAGTAATGGCCCAATGCCTGATGGGCTTGGGTTTTATTCGACCCATCTCAGATGGGCTTGGTACTATCATTCTTGGTGATAATTTTCTCGGCCCTCACGATGTGCACCTACCTCCATAGTGGTACACGCTCTAGATTTCTCTAGATAACAAATATAATATATGAAAATAACTTATGTTACTATATTTTATTAAAAATTAGGACAGTAAAACAAAATATGCTACTTAAGCTCAATTGTTTTTAAAATTTGTTTGAGATTGGTTTGTTAAAAGTTAAAATTATTTTCATTTTTTATGTAAGGTCTAAAATTTTGAGAATTATCTCAAAATCAAATTTTAAAATAGTTCCACCAAATGCATTTTTGTGTATCATTTTAATTTTTTTTATAGTTTTGGAAACAAAGAATTTTTGCGTAGACACAATGTTAGTTGGACCTAACTTCAAGTGATGAAACTTACATGTAAATTTTGGATTTTAGTTAATATATTCGTTGGTATATTTATTGGTATTCTTAGCATTATTGTTTTTTACATAACTACACATTGCTATTTTTTATTTATGCCGGTACCGTCCATATAGATTAGTGCAAACTTACCAATAGATGCATTCTTTTTTCCTCTAAGTTTGCATAATTCACGTTAAGCACATAAATAATTGAGTTAGGGAAGGTAATGGTCAAGCATTGTAGTGGTGTACTACAGGCGATTATGGTATTAGGAGGACTTTTGGCAACAAAACACAAACTAGTTGAGTGGGAGAAGGTGAGTAAAAACATCAATTATGACTTATGGCAAAGGCCAAGAAGGAGTCCCAGTAACAAAAGCCTTAAGCTACCAGGGCTTGCCTTACCATCTTAAGGCATACTTTTTGTATTTGAGTCATCTTCCTGAAGATTATGATATTTACGCAAAAAAAAAAATATTGATTCAAATGTGGATGATTGAAGGCAGCGACAGAGCTAGTAAGAGATAAGAGGGTTCACGTGCCCCACCGACTTTTTCATTTTTTTTTTCAAGTCTTAGCTCTATTAAACAATTACAACAACAACCCCCCACACCACGTGCTGCAGGGCGCACCCAATTTCATCAAAAGTCTTGTAAACTCTAAGCACTTACAAGAGAGTTTGGTTTTCATACCTTGCTGACAGTGCTTCATTTTATTTTATTTTTATTGTTATTTGTGCTAAAATTAGGGATTTGATTTGTGCTAAAATTAAAAATATTAATTTGTGGTGATTTATAATTAAATTAGGAATTTTGATTTCTTATGATTTGTGTTAAAATTAAGAATTTTGATTTGTTGTGGTTTGCACTAAATTTAAGAATTTTGATTTGTATTAAAATTAGAGATTTCGATAGCTTGGTTGTCTACATAGAAAGAGACATTTTTGATGACATTGATAATGATATTATCATGGAGTCAGGGTCAATTCTAAAAGTTCACAATTAAAAACTTTGTAATGGATATTTAAGTTTTGTGTTTAATATTAAGTTCAAAAAATTATTATTATGTTATTGTTATTGATTAGGGAAGAAAAATTTTGATATCGTAATTAATAAGTGTCTCCTATATTAAATTCTTGACTCTACCACTGGCTGAAAGCATTATGTTGCCATCATCGATACCAACATGTGTAGGAGAAATGGAAGAGGAAACAATGTTGGATGTTAGAATGAGTTACTTGGGTGAGTTAGTCCAGAGATGCATGATTCAAGTCCAATTAACAAGGTTTAGCAAAAGGGTTAAACTCGTTGTGTACTATTTGGATGACCGTGATGCTAACTCTACAGAAAAGGAAATGTTAATCTCTTATGTGGACATGAAATGAAGAATCACCACCATATCTGATCATGCCAATTTTACTCTTTTGGCAATGCATTGGAAAGTTGCGGTTGGAAAAATTTAAAATTACTCTTCAAGGGTCTCACATTGCTTACAGTTTTAGACCTTGAAAGAATACTATCTTCAGGAAATGAAAAAAGTTGCCAAAAGGAAACCTAATTTACTTGAGGTATTTTAGTACAAGAGATTCTAATATTAAAGGTTTGCCTTATTCTATTGGCAACTTGGGATTCCTCTAAACCCTAGATTTAAGGAGAAGGAGCAGTTTAAGAATACCCAATGTCTTGTGGAGGTTGAAACAATTGAGACATATATATCTTCCCTATGATACCAAGCGGCCTTGCATAGGTAAGTTACGACCAGATAAGTTACAAATTGAATGGTATAAGCGAACTAGAGATGCTCAAAAACTTTGATGCAATAAATTGTGATGCTAGATGCTTATCTAAACTGACAAATCTTTGAAAATTCAATGGTCTAGTAACCCCCAAAGACTTGGTCATGATCTTGAAATCCCCAATCTTCAACAATTCAAACCACATTTTGCAATATTCATCCATCCTTCACAACTGTAAGAGAATTTAAAATGGAAGAAGAACATAGCCTTTTAAGGCAACTTTTAGGGTGCCACCATAAATCTAGTTAATTTGCCAGACCAATTCCCTCCAAATCTCACCAAGTTAAGGTTGCTAGGAACTAAACTAGAGGAAGACCCAATGCTAACATTGGAGAAGTTTCCTAACTTAAGGAGTCTCTCCTTATATCGTAATTTCTACATTGAGAAGGAGATGGTTTGTTCTTTTAAACCACCACCACCACCACCACCACCACCAACAACAACAACAACAACAATAGCACCATCCAGCAGCGGTGAGGAGGAGGAGAACGAGAAGGGGCCTATGGCAGCTGTGTTGGTGGAGGTTTTCCTCAACTCAGATCTTTACTGCTCTACGGAATTGTAAACTTGGAGGAGTGGAGGGTAGAAGAAGGAGCCATGCCCTGTCTCTTCTGTTTAGAAATTAAATCATGCCAAAAATTAAAGGTAATTCTAGATGAATTGAGGTTCATTACCACCCTTCAAGAATTGAAAGTTAGAGGGGTATCTGAAGCACTCACATTAACTAACTATTGAGCCTTCTTGGATCTTACTACATTTACATCAGGTTGGTTGGTCCCATGCTTACTTACTTTCCCCTCTTTCCTTTCCTTTTTTTGTTTAAATTTTTTTTAAAGGTTAATTTCACTTTTATCTCCTAAACTATCAACATTTTTTAAAGAAAATAAAAAATTTCATCATCAATTTCAACTATGTAGTTCCTAAATTTTCTAATTTTTATGCATGTGATCCAATTGAAGACGATTGTACAAACCAATCAACATTGAAACCTAATTTAATGGAGAAAAAAAAAAGGTAATTTTAAAATTTGAACAACTTAAATCATACAATCAAAAACCCATTAAGTTGGTTATGGGTTGTAATTTATTCAAAATAGTAAGAAAAATGAGTGTTTCGTTGTATGGTTTAATATGTTCAAATTCTCAAATAACATTTTTTAATCAAATTATGTTCAAAATTTCAAATTATTCAATTCATTGCTTATGTCCGAGTTGCAAGGTAAGGAAGGACTATTCCAAACGGACCACATTCTAGACACATTTTTTTGATCACCTTGTGAATCATGTCTCTCGGCAAGCTTTCTTCACTACAACAATCTACAATTCTAACTACACAATTTCATCAGAGACCCTATATGCCATTTGTTTTCTATGTATACTAATTTATTAGACGCTTAATCAACACTAGTCTTCACATAATTTTCTTTAGCCCTCACTATCCTACAAGCACAATCATTGATAGAAAATCACGGGTAGTTGCCTAGTATGATCATCCTTTGTGGATCTGTTTTTCCAGCAAGCCAACCTGCATCCAAGGTTGTAGATGTCCCAAACGGCAACTTAGCTGTTATGTTGGAGAGACACAGAAGAAGAGATTAATCTAGTGTCTCTATGCATGAAGATAATCAATTCAGTGGTAATATTATCATACTTGAACCTACCTTTGTTTCAAGACTTGCTGCATAAGGTTGAAGAAGAATTCGGGTTTACTCATCCTTTGGGTGGTCTCAATGTTCCCTGACGAGAAGATATCTTCCTCCATCTTACTTCTCATTGAATGGATTATGAGAGTGGAAAAGAAGAGGAAAAAAAAGATCATCAACAGACAATTTTGTACATACTTTTCTTTTCGTTTTTTTCTTTGTATATACAAATTTTTGAGGGGAAAAGAGAAAAGCCTCCTTACTGTGTGGGAATAAGCAGTAGAATTTCATTCTTTGTTTTAATGTGAATTTATTTCACTGATCCTTTGTTGTTTTCATAGAATGTGAAAAAGAAAAAGCTATCTGTAAGGCAACTGCAGTAATGCAAAAGCATTTTGTGTAAAGTCATCAAATTCAAGTGAACATCCACTTTTCCCATTCCATATCAGAGGAACCGAAGTGATTGCTCAAAATCAATCGAAATTTTGATTTTCAATATGTTTACATAATGTATAGTCTGTTTTGATTTTAAAATTTTTTATAGCGATACAAATCGAATCTACCATAATATTATATTTAAATGCTTTTATAGTTGAGTTCTTTGAGTTTTAGAAGATGTGTAGCTAATAAATGTAATTCAAAGGTCACAAATTTTTCATGACCATTTTCATGAAAGACTTTTCATGATACCTAACATTGCTGGGCTAATAATACATATTTTGTAATAAAAATTAGAAATGAAATTATTTATGAAAACAACTTTCACATTTTTTCTCCATTTATTTTCAATGTGAAATTTTACAAATTTCTATAAACCTTCTAAAACCTGATACAAATCTCCCATCTATACCAAATTGACAAAATAGAATTATATTTGTAAATTGAACAATTCAATTTGGCCCGTGGAGCTCACCTCAGGCACCACTATAATGATTTAATATATTTATTTTGTAGGTTGTTATGTGTAGATTGTGCGTGAAAAAAATATAAAAATTTTGATCTAATAATTGTAATCATATGTTTTTATTTCAAAAAATAGATTGTAGAAATGATTTTGAATTTATTTTTGAAAGATAAATATAACAATCTAGACTCTATTATGGTTCTCTCTCTCTCTCCTCACTGTTCGTCGCCGCCCATCGGTGCTGGCTCCGATGACAACTCCACGTGGTGAGGCTCACCACCATTGTCTCGCTGGAGAGCTTCCACACCTCTGCTGAGCTCTCGTAGAGACCGGCTCATTAAAATCTAACAGTACCTCGCCGTTTCATCCTCCGGTCTATGGCGGGGATCGGCGTTTCACCCTTGCCATGGTGTTACCAAAACGCACCGATCCATCGCCATCGCTTCCTCCACCTCTTCTAATCGCGTAGATCTAGACACGGCCACGGCCACCGTCGATCTCGCTGCCGCTGTTCCTCTATCGCTCATCTCCCGATCTCTTTCGCCTCGATCTCGCTGCTGCTCCTCCGCCACTCATCTCTAGATCTCTCTCCCGAACAGATCGTCGAGGGATGATAAGTTGACTTTGATCACATGAATTTATATATATATATATGGATTCAGATCTGAGAAATATATATTGTATATGAATATGATTTTGAGAAATATATATATATATGAATCACATCTGTGATTATATATGGATATTTTACCAGATTTCTTGTTTTTAAGGATTTGAAATATAACTATTTTGACCTAATCACTTGAAATCCACCCATCAAAAAGCACTCATATCTCTGCATATATCCAAAGAGCAAGCTATCCTATATAAATTGTTGGTTTATTTTATATTCGCTCACTTTAAATCAATGAATGCAAATACAATCTCATTTGATTCAATGTTATCGATTTTAGAGCTTAGCATTCTAACAATAAGGGAAAAAAGTTCTAACAGATAGGATTCGGTTTGCTTGGTATTTTAACAGAAAAAATTTTAAAAAAAATTGAATAGATAATAAATTTAGACAGATAGAATTTTATTTGGACAAATATTTAAACAGGAAATTGAATTGAAAAATATTAACAAATAAAATAGATAGGGTAAAAAAATTGAACAGATAGTCAACGAAAGTTAAAAGATAAAACAAAGTCAATAGATAAATTAAGATGTAAAATTGAAAACAAAATGTCATTCAAAACAAATCAAATGAATTCTCATCAAACTATTTTAAAAATGATGAATCTCTCACCAATAAAAAATATTCACTAAACTTAATATTTTATATCCTCCTTAATTTGGACTTTTCAATAATTCTCTCAACCTTGATTCTCTCTCACATTTCTTAAACCTCTGTTCTCGTACTAAAATTGGGCTATATTGCTCTGCTCAACATTCTGGAAATCATGAAGTTGATGGCCCGTAATAGATTCCTGTCTGCCTTCTTTGAAACAAATGACCTCCAAGTCTTGGATGTATTGGTTCTCACCCAAAAAAAAAAAGAAAAAAGACGAAATATTCTTCGATCAATTCACTTCAGTTTGGTTCTTTTCTATCCAACTACTGTTTGATCTATTAGCTTGATCATGGAACTAAAAAGACTCCTGAAAAATTAAAATCCACCAAACTTAAAACCTTACATGATCGATGATATAATAACTAATAATAAATAATAAGAATAAATTATAGGGGTTTTTTTTTTTAAGGTCCCTTGTATTAAAATTTTATAGTATAAAGGACATCTAAAATTTTCATAATGTCTAAGGTCCCTCAAGTTGATCCAGAAAAAATTAGTCCAGAGAAAATCAGTCCACAGAAAATTCACGTCACAGAGAAAATTGGTCCGGAGAAATTCTGCAGAGAAATTTTGATGGAAACTCCAGAGAAATCTATAAACACCCTTACACCCTTCTAGAGTTTACTTATGATTGTTTATTTTCCCTTCCTTTCTAAATTTCTCTACATCCATAAACACCCTTACACTGGCCTTCTCACAAAATTATCCCTCCAGAGAAATTTAAATTTCTCTGGTCTCCTTAGCCTTTTATGGACTCTCTAGAGAAATTTCAAATTTCTCTGCCTTCCATATATTTTCCACTCTCCAGAGAAATTTCTCTGTATTTCCACAACATTACCTCTGTAGAGAAATTTCAAAATCAACCTAGGGAAATTTTAGTTCAAACCCAGAGAATTTATGTAATAAAACAAAATGCACAAAACAAGAAATATACAAAATGGAAAAAACAAGAAACAAAATGGTTAACATGATCATCTAAATACTATAGATGATTTTAATTGAGAAATAGATTGGTTGACAGTTTCACATCACAATATGAGAATTCCTTTCATTGGGGAAAAATTTTGATAAACGGACAAAACAATTTAACCAGATAATTCCACCCTTCTGCAAAAAAAAAAACCAAATATTGTGAAAGAAGGAAAAGAATTGGGGAGGAAAGACAACTCACTCTTGCTCTATCCTCAGAACCAGAGCCAAAAATTTCAACTTCAACGGAAAAGCCTCAAAAAAAACCAAGAAACACACACACAGCTTCCATGGCAGAAAGCAGCAATAGCTATGGACCTTGGTCTCTATTGACGAAGAGCTCGAGCGGCCAAAGCAGAGTCTAGACCGTTGCCTCATTGTCGGAGACCGCGAACCAGAGGCAGACGCCGACGCCGAAGCGGGCGGAGTGTCCACTCCTCCGAAGAAGGCGAACTCTCGGTCGATGTTGAGGATCGTTGCCGGTTCCACACTGCGGAGTACGATCGTGTCATCGTCTTGGAGGTCGAGTATCACTTCGACAAACTCCTCTTTTGCCAGCGGCAGCGTCACTGCAGATCCAGAGTCAATTCCCAGCGAAGATCCAGAGTCTGAGAATGGAGAAGTTTAGAGAGAGTGAGTGAGAGAAAGAGAGAGAGAGATGAGTTTTGATTTGGTACGGTCAAATTTCTCTGTGATATAATGGTGTGAAAGTTGAGGGACCTTAGATATCGTAATATAATATTGTGGATCTCTTCCATTACGAAAAGTGGGAAAGGGACCCTATACTAATTTTTCCTAAATTATATCCATCTCACTGAACGTTTGGAGGGAAAAGAAAATTAGTCTGACACCTTTAACATAATTACACTAATTTTCCTTCTAGTATAGTTAAAATTGAAACTAATGAATATGAATGGTAGACACTAAAATAAATGAAGATAAATATGTATTTTAGTTTGAAAATAAATGAGAATATCATTTTTTTATTCATACAACTAATGAATTACTGATAAAAAATAACCTAATTATTAAGTAAATTAAAATCTTTAGGAAAATTAACATAATTATATTAAAAATGTAAAATTAACTATGTTTTCTTCAAACCCTCAAGGGAGGTGAGTATAATTTATCCTTATAATAATGTCCCTATGATCTTGTAGACACCCCATTTTTGACCGACCTTAAGACTCAGACGTCACCGATTGAGCGCTTGGTGATGTTGTATACTGTGCTCGTTCTGAGATTGCGGAGTCTCGGCCGTGAGCCTTGCCTCCGAACTTCTGGACTTTTTTGTGCCTTGCCTCGGTTTGCGAACCAAGCTCGGTTTTCTCTTCCTGAGGGGAGGGAGAGGTCTCGTAGATCATCTCTCAGTGGCCATAGGGTACGTTTCGTGGTCGCAGGCCATTTTTCCCATTTCGGAGCCCGGTTCCCGGTTTTCGGAGCCGTCAGGCCGTGTGCCTCGGTTCGGGACCGCCTAACTACCTCCGTTTGCTCTGATTTTTCGCATGCATCTTATTTACTCCCTTTTGAGGGACACTGGGGTCCGAGAGACCAACTTCGTGGTCGAACACCACTCCCGGTGCCCAGCAGTTAGTTTTTGGGGCCCCGGACTGCGCGTTTTGGCCCCCGAGCCTTACTTGCAAGCATTGTTGGGCTCCGACCCAAACTAGAAATAGTCATATTTTGAGTCCCTTTTCATGTTTGATTAAGGATTTTTCTTTGTTTGAGACCTCCTTCTGTCACTTGCCTCTTTACCTCTTTTTAGGCCTTTTTTTGCACGGTATTTTAGGCGTACTTGTGGGCTGTGTTGGACTTGGTCGTAAACTATAAAGTGTCTTATTTTGAGCCCCTATTCAACTTTGTTGAAGGGCTCTCAGCCGTTTGGAACCAGCAGCTACCACTTGCCTTTATACCCCTCTTTAGGCCAATTTTTGGAGGGAAACTTGAAATATTTCCCCCCCCCCCTTTTTCCCCCCTCTTTTCCGGCCTCTTTTGCCTATATATATAGCATCCCAGGTCTGTGTTTAGGGGTTAGAAATTTTTGTATAAGCCTCTCATATTAAATTTCTCTCTCTCTCTACTCTAAACCTCAAAACCCCTTAAGTTCTTAACCATTTTTATACACCATCACCTAGCACCACACCACCACTTCCATTTCCAGAAGCTTGGAGGTCTTCTCAGAAGCTAGGAGGCAGCAAATTTGGTCCAAGAAGTTGCTAAAGATTGGTCTACAAGGGTGAGTTACCATTTCCCTCTTTTTGGCTCATTTTTGTATCATTTTTTTTAGCCATTTTTCTTGCTGTTTTGAGCTCCAACCAAAACTGAAAGTAGTGTTTTTTTGAGCTCTTCTTCACCTTTCATTAAGGGCTCAACCCTGTTTGGGACCCCTATCTTGCACTTGCTTCAATATCTCTTTGTATGTCATATTTTTGCATGATATTTTTAGCCTATGTGTGATCTGTTTTGGAGTATGTCATAAACTGTAGATAGGCCTATTTTGAGCCCTTCTTCAACATTGAAGAAGGGCTCATCCTTGTTTGGGACCTCCATGTATCACTTGCCATTGTACGCCTCTTTGGTCCCTATTTTTACATTTTTTTTAGCTTATCTTGCTTCTATTTTTCGGCCATGATCAGAACTGAAAGTGACCATATTTTGACCCCCTTGTCATGTCTCATTAAGGGTCTTTGGCTTTTTGGTGAATATTTTGTACACTTCATGTTATAGCCCTCTTGTGGCCTTAATCTTGCATTGCATTTTGAGTATGATTGTATATTGATTTGGGGGCTGTCATAAACTGTGAGTAGTCATATTTTTGGCTCATCTTCAATGTTGTAGAAGGCCCTTTCTCTGTTTGGGGCCAGCATTTGTGGGTTGTCTCATATACCTCTCTTGGCCCCCTTTTTTGCATGCTAATTTAGCCCCACTTGTGCTCACTGTTTGGCCATGCTATAAACTGAAAAAGTGCTTGTTTTGGGGCTGCCTTGAATCTGTATTCACACTTCATGTTCCAATTATGCATGCTTTGTATAGCTGTAAGCCATTTCATGTACATAGTTTTGCATTTCGGGTCTCGTTCCATGCATCGGGTATCTTTTCGCCATGATTCGGGCCTGTTTTGCATCTTATTTTGCCTCTGATTTTTTGCAT
The DNA here is from genome assembly GCA_036172215.1 of Camellia granthamiana. Classification (NCBI taxonomy): domain Eukaryota; kingdom Viridiplantae; phylum Streptophyta; class Magnoliopsida; order Ericales; family Theaceae; genus Camellia; species Camellia granthamiana. Next base: position 77,746,026 of record CM069908.1, on the reverse strand, counting down.
GTTTACATATCATATCCCATGTCTTGCCATGTCTCATTAGAGTGGCATTCCGTGCCGTAGGTTCGGTTCTCGGTTTGCGTGCACACGCGCACGCATTTCGAGGTGTCTCATTTTCATCTGATGGCCTCTTATGTAAGTGTGGCTGAGGCTCTCTCATGTTGGTGTAAGCCCATATTGCATTGCGTATGCCATTTCATCCATAGCATTGTGTATGCTCGATTGTGTATCACCTCGTGTAGCGTGTATGCCATTCCATAACATTGTGTATGTTAGGATTGTATCTTAGTTGCATTTCACGCATATCATGCATATTGCATCGTGTTCAGAATAGGAGTTAGCCCGGGCACGGGAAACGAGGTACGTTCCATACTCCGAGTGACGGAACGTGTCTCAATTCCCAAGTCACCGACACTCCGGATTATCCATGATGGAGTTAGGTTTTGTTGTAGTGTTCATATGCATTCATTCTATATTGAATTGTGCAATTCGGCTCCTCGGCCATCATGCATCGATATGCGTGATTGGTGGCACGAGGATCGAGGCATGCATATATTTGTGAAAATACATTGCTATGCCCCTTTCCTGCTCTCTGTTGCAGCAAAATCAAGAATCAGCAGTCTTCCGAGGCTTGGCATGCATTTCAAGAACAGGTGCAAACAGAGGCTAATTGGGGCATCGTCATGGATTTCCGCGCAAAGGCAACCCGGGCATGCATCATTCAGCATCCGGAATGGAATCAAGGCAGTCCCTGGCTTGCATGCCAGTTTATTATTTTTCTTAGTTAATTTGTAAATTAATTAGGAATTTGTACATTATTTGGACTGTATTATTTGGACTGTACTATTCTTTCATTCGGGACTGTATATTCTTTTGGACCCTCTGCGCGAGGGCATAATTGTAATAAGTGTGGGTGAGTGTGATGTATGTCTTCCAACCCCACGTCTTTCTTCCCTTTTATTTACCTGCTTATGATGGTTAGATTAGGGCATATTTCAATTAGCATACAGTATGATAGCACGTTTGCATTCATTCATCTGTTTTGCACGCACCGGGCTCGGCGCATCATACAAACTGCATTTGTATTTCAATTCCAAATTGAATACGTGTTAGTTGTAGCATTCCATATGCCTTGTTTAGAATAGTCGAGCCTGCTATAATTTGCATCTTTGCATGTGTTGCATTAGGCAATTCTGTGTATCTAGGATCATGCATGGATTTCTAATGAGTTTCTGTTTTGGCTCAGAGTACTCGGTGAGTTTTTATGCTTTAGCATCCTTGCATACGTGTGAGTGTTGCCATGAATAGCATGCTTACCATGAGGCTAACTGCTTATGTGATATAACTGTCTTGAATGCCTGTGGGTGGAGGTTGTGTTATTTGGATTGGAACAATTCATTGACTGTTTGTTTTAAGCCCACTAGATAGTGGCAAAATCATTGTTTTCTAAGCCCACCCGAGGGTGGCAAATCCACGTCTTAGCCTACCTGCGGGTAGCACCATCAAACCATTTTCAAACAAACAAACATGAAATGTTTTGTTCCAATTCAGGCGACTCAGTCTATACTTGTATGCTGTGCGCATCACGTAGTAATCTAGGCTAATAACCGGAATAAGAACACACAATGTTTTCAAAACTAGATATCACGGTTAGTAGAGGCCGGTCTTTGACCGGGCGAGCGGGGGTGCTCACGAAGTGACCTTCCCCAATCGTACCCAACTTCCCGAGCCGAGGCAACTTTGGTGATGACGGACACGTGGCCTTTGGCACCGAGTCAGGGTTTCCTAAATTTTTCCATAAAAAATATTTAGGTGGCGACTCTGTATCTGGCAAAGCAGTCCATGTTTGGCACTTCTTTCAAAAAATCTATTTTCTCAAAACGATTTGCCGGATTTGGACTCTTTGGTTCAAGATTAAGAACCGTGACAATCGAGTCCTTTGAACTGTAGTGAGCCCAAATGAACAGAACGGGACCTAACCCTCCCAGGGCGTTCGGGGACGTCTACAGTTTCTGGCGACTCTGCTGGGGATTTAGAGAACTTGACTCGAACTCATGATATCTTGCTTTGACTACACTTGTGTGTTTCTTTGCATTGCATTTGCATTGGTGCGCCTAGAACACCGTGTTTGCCATATGCCATTCCCGAACGATTCGCCGGAGGCTTGTCTTGTCAAGGCATGTCCATGAGGCTGATCGGCTCTGGGCTCTGACAGCATGGGAACACAAACCCCGGTTTTACCGGGGCACCCTTTTTGACTATTCGACCTAGTGCATATTCGGAATCCATAGTGATCATTCCAAATTAGGACAGGTTGCTTACCCGATTGTAGGTTGTTTGAAACCGCTGTGTGCGTAGTGAAACCCTAGTCCCTGACAAAATAGGACAGGGAAACCCTACCCCAACATAGGGGTGTTTTGGCTCTCACTTATCTGCTATGTGCTTTTAGAGTGCGTCTCTACAGGAATGCATGTATCAGTTTACAAGTTTGGGCACCAGGCCTGCGGGCACCAGTTCAGTATTTTGGGTATCAAGCCTGAGGGCATTAGTATTTGGGGAATCAGTTTTACCTGAGGGTATCAGATTTGAGGCAGAATTCTGGGCAGAATTCAGTAGAGAGCACACTCATTCAGCTTTGTTCGTATCTGTTCTGGTGAAATCAGGCTGAGATGCTGCATGTTTTCTCTTTTGCTAGGTAGTCTGGGAACCATAGCTTCAGAGGGCTCCAATATCCCCCGGGTACACCGAACTTGTGTTGATAGACTTTGTCGGGTCAGATATTCAATTCAAGGGCAATCAGTGTTCCTTTACCAGGGGCAGGGTGAAGAGGGCCAGTCAGGCACAGATCACCAGTTCAGTAGTTACCAGATCAGTGGCCCTTATCCACTCCACCAGTGAACAGTCAGGCTGAGGTCTCAGTTTCTACTGCAGGGATAGATATACCAGTCAGTCAGATGGATCAGCAGAACACGTCAGGGATGGAGGCAATAATGCGTCAGATGCAAGAAAGTATGAAGCTCATGCAGGAGGACGCTGTCCGCCAAGCGGAATTTTCCAAGCAGCAGGCTGCAATCATGGCTCAGCAAGCCGAGCTCATCACTAGGTTGCAACAGCAAGCCGGAGCATCAGCCTCACATCAAGCTCCTCCTCCACTAAGGGTTCCGATACCCGAGGAGACGCCAAATGTCCAAGCAAATACGGACATTCCGGTAGGGCCGGCTCTGCCCCCAATTCTATCCCAGTTATCTAAAACACCAATCAACTTGCCAGATTCACCTTTTGAGTGCGAGGTGGACCCTACAGTGTTGAAGTTGAGCAAGCTTGAAAAGCTGTTCAAGAAATCCCAGGGAGTCAAGGCTATCCCAGACATTGAGGACGGATACACCAACGCAGCTGTGACATTGCCGGACAGATTCAAGATGCCTCACATCGACCGTTTTGACGGGTCAGGAGATCCCATGGTCCACCTGAGTTTGTTTTCAGATGCTCTGCGCCCGATGGGCTTGACAAGATTATAGAAGCTCTCCCTTTTTGGCAGGACCCTGTCGGGTATGGCGGCCATCTGGTACGCCAAATTGGAGGACTCAGTGAAACGAAGCTGGGAGGAGATGGCCGAGGCCTTCGTCGCACAATATTCATACAATACCCAGATCGAGATCACAACCCGTGATCTTGAAACGACAAGGCAGGAGCTTAAAGAGAGCTTCTCTGAATTCGTGGCCCGGTGGAGGGCGAAGGCCTCAATGATGACCATTAGGCCAACGGATAAGGATCAAATACGGATGGTTGTGCGCAACCTCCAGCCCAAACTAATGCAGAAAATGATCGTGCTCCCCTTCCATACCTTTTCAGATTTGCATGAGATGGGAGTACAGATCGAAGATGCCATGAAGCAGGGCCTTATTGACCAGGAGAAGGAGCAGCCTAGGCGGGCGTTTTCCCGCAATTTGAATGCGACCACCAGTAGTGATGCAGCTGCAAGATCTTCTGAAGTGGGCATGGTTACCACTACCGCATCAAAAATAGCTACCCCATTCACCGGTGCGTCCGGAAGTAGCTCACAAAAAACCAAATACCCACCTCGAGTCAAGAGGGTTTTCACTCCACTTCATATGCCTCTGTCAAAGGCTCTAGAGGTCTTACTCTGGGAAGGACATTTGAAACCGTTGGAACAACGGCCCCTACCCGATCCTATCCCTGCAAAGCATGACCAGACTAAATACTGTGCCTACCATCAACAAACCGGTCATGACACCGACAGTTGCTTTCGTCTGCGCCATGATGTACAAGATTTATTTGACAACGGGGTCGTTGCCGCACCAGGTCCTGCAAAGTCTATCGGCATTTGATCAGTGAACTTGGGGGGGATAATGTGATTATGTGATCGGGGAATGAACCAGCTGTGGATGATGCTCAATTTACTCCAGATGTGGGAATGGCACGCACTGTTCTGAGCAACGTGCAAATACCAGTTTTTGTGCTTTCTGACTTGGGTATTGGGTCAGTTTTGTTGTTTTGTTTTGAGTCTGTCTTTTTGTTTTGAGTCAGTATCTTTTGTTTTGGGTTTGTCTTGTTGTATCGAGTCAGTCCTGTTATATAGGAGTCGGGTGATTCCAGGGGTGTTACCTCGGGCGTCACCATTTTGTTTTGCGTTTGTCTTTTCGTTTTGAGTCTATTTCTGCCAGGGAGCCAGTAATGCCAACAGATTTGAATGAAACAGCAGTGATTTTCACACTCTCGCGTTTGCTTCTGCCTTGTGCCAGTTATGCCGGAAGTTCTGAATGAGATGGCAGTATTTGACTAAGAACTCTGTCTTTTCTGTGCCCTGAAGTCATTGTATTGACCTAAGTTTTTCAAAAAATTTTTGAACACTGCGGTGAAAACGAAGATGAAGGAATTCCTCGGGATTTGCAAAACTTTGATCAATTGAGAGAAAGAAAGGCGTGCTGAGCCATTAATGAATGAAATCATGCTTGTTAGCGTGAGTACTGAGAAGGACCCTGGCTTGATCCGGACTGGTTTCACACTATCTTCAGCGCGAGCGATTTGTCCCTTTCTTAAAAATTTTCAAAAACAAAATGATTTGCGCGGTCCTGTGAAGACCTGTGTGGAATCGCTCTTGAGATTATGCAGCCTAGGATCGCTCTCAGCCTCGAGACTCAACCCCTTTGCTTCCAAACCTTGAACTTGAATTCAGAAGGTTCAACGGTCAACTACGACATGAGGCCTGTGTGGCCAGATTTGAAGCAGCCCTCGAACAAGAGGCCAGGAAAGTCGGATCAAGAAGATCAGAAGATCAGAAGAAGCTTGCAAAGCTAGAACAGAAGTACCCTTTGAACTAGGGGCAAAGATGTCAGATGTGCTCGAAGAGCCGAAGATGAATCCTCTTGCAAAACAACAGCCACTCTCTTGGATACGGATGGCTTCGAGATCCTAAAACCATTTGGCATGGACTTGTTACACTTTTACCCTTTGAGAGGCTCGCTGGGCCGAAAACCCGGAAAGGGCGACCCAGGCAAAAGTTAGAGCAAGAAAAGATATATACAAAAAGCAAAAAAAAAAAAAAAAAAAAAAAAAAAAAAAAAAAAAAGAAAAGAGAAAAAAAAGAAAAAAAAAAGAAAAAAAAGAAGAAAGAAAAGAAAAAAGAAAAAAAAGAAAGAGAAGAAAAGAAATGAAAAAGAAAGAAGAACAAAGCTCGCAAGGTTGAAAACCTGCAACGGGCGCCTTGGCAAAAGTTAGAGCATAAAAGGAGAGATTAAATACCCGAGTGTACCTTAACCCGAACTACGTAAGGCTTGATTCCCATGTTTGGGATACGTAGGCAACTTCATCCTGAAGTCCAGTCGTAAAACAATTCAAATTGGATTGTGTCCATGCGATGGTTCTGGTCATCTTTGTCTCTCTGTATCTGAGGATTTGGTTGTGTTCGTCACTCTGAGGACTGCCTACAATGCGCTGCGGTGCCATCCAAACAAGGGGCAACTTTCCGTTGCCATTCAAAACGCCGCAATGTCATTTCAAACAAGGGGCAACTTTCCGTTGCCATGCAGTGTCCTTCAGACAAGGGGCAATTTTCCATTGATATGGGTCCGAGGTTGTGCATCTCAAGAGTAGGTTCCGTGCTCATCGAGCAGTGGTCGTTTGCAAAAATAGTTTTTGAGAATTTTTACTGAGGTTGACTAATCTTCTCGAAAAGTACTCCATTTTTCAAAAGTGGACCTTTTTCCTGGACCCCAAAAAAAAAGAAAATTTTCAGTGCTCATAGCCTGACTTGCATGATTTCAAATCAAAAATTGAACAAGCATGTTAATCTAACTCTCATGTCGGTCAAAATTACTTTAGCAAAAGCTCAAAAATAAAAAATGGTCAAAATGATGAACTAGGGGCACAGTTGAGTCAAGTTCCCTGTCTTTTCCCCTTTATCAACGCACTTGCCAGAAAGGGCACTCTACTTGCCAGAAAAGGGCACAACTGAAGCTAACAACAAAGGGCTGAAAGCTCTCTCACCCTCCAAGCAACGAGGTATCAAGCCAAGTACGAAGCACAAACTGGAATGGATCAAGATGTTCCACTTCCTCATCTGGACAGATCTAGCCACGTCCAAACTCCCTGGCAGAGCATCATCAATCGATGTCAGTTGCAGATTTGCTACGCACCTAGTTGTAGCACAACCCCTCTGTGGGAAAATCCACTGCTGTCCGCAGAAGAAGAAGAATCTATCTGAATACTAGGGGCAAGAGCCCGCAACTTCTTGTTTATCCACCAACCACCCAGGAGAGGGATGAAAAAATGAGAGATTGAAGAATAGAGAGATGTGCGATGAGAGAAAAAGTGAGAAAAGGGGTTTTGTGAGAAAAGCCGAGCCTGAAGGCCGAGTGATGTGAGAATCACAAACAAGAAAGGGTGGGAAACAATACCTGGAGAAACTGGCTCCTCGTGATCTGAGGTCTCTCTCGTCTTTGTAACACGTCTGTGTGTCGTGTCTTTTGTTTTGTTTGTCTCGATTCTTGTTTTGAGTCGTCTCGAGTGTGTCTCGGTGTGTTTAGGTTGTTTACCTTTATTTTCCGTTGTTGGGTCATCTTTACTGTGTTCAGTTGTAGGCTCAATACCTGGTCGAAAACTCATCTCTCAATTTCGAAAATAAAATCATTTTGTGCTCCGAGTGCCGTGCCGTTCTCCACATTTGTTCAAAACAGTATTTGTTCTTTCATAAAACCGCAGGGTTCAACCCAGGTCATATGAGAACAGTGAAACCAAGACCCATCTGAAGCTATAATGGTTCCGGACTGCAAAGCAAAAACAAAAAAAAGGAAAATATCGGGCATCTGAGTTTGTTTCAACTTCAGTAAGCTCCGAGATCGCATTCCGTATACACCTTGTCAGGTCTTGTCAATGCTCCAAAGTATGAGTGTGCCTCTACCTCAAGCTCAAGATCAAGTCTGCCTCAAGCCAGAATGGCAATCAGAAATGCTCTCTCTGAATACCAGCCCCTGCCAGATGCATCTTGACTGCGTTTACAATGAGTTCCTAGGAGACCAACTGCGACGGTGGAAACTAGAGTTCGAATGGCTGTTGCCTAGAATGCAAAGGTTCGGGATTTCCGAGACTAAAGTCTGGTTTAAATACCCAGAGGCGTGCCCTCGGCTTGAAATCCGTATGGAAGCCCCATAGGTTGAGATAGTGTGTATGCACCTCAATTCTGGATACTGAACCAACCTAGTCTGTCACCCCGTTGGAGAATAGGGAAAGTTGTGAATGTGATCAGGAAGAAAGGCAGCATCCAAAGTATTCTACGTGTAGAACCCTTGTCAGCATTCCAGAGCCTTTGTACTGTGAGTTGAAGGTAAAGTGTTCGAAGAGCACAAGGGGGAGATCCCCGTCGGAGAAGAGCGATTCACCGCCACCCACCTCATGAGGTGCTTTCTAAAGCGCCGCTTTGTCTATTTATTGCTTTCCTTAAGCATCATGCATTGTAATGCATTGTACCTATCAAGTTTCTTTCTCAGTCATGCACGATATTGTATGTACGGTTCATTCAAAGAAGTTCCGTTTGAGATCATTTATTAGTGTATCAATCACATTTCATTCGTTTTGTGTATCTATCACACACATTATCATTTTGTGTATCTATCACGCATATATTCACTTTAGTGTATCCATCACACTTGTTCACTAAGTGCATCTATCACACTTCGTGTTCACATTCAGTATATCTATCATACTAGTTCACTAAGTGCATCTATCACACTTTGTGTTCACATTCAGTATATCTATCATACTCTGTTCACTAAGTGCATCTATCACACTTCGTGTTCACATTTAGTGTATCTATCACACTCTGTTCACATAGTGCATCTATCACACTTTGTGTTCACTTTTAGTGTATCAATCACACTCTGTTCACGTAGTGCATCTATCACACTTTGTGTTCGCTTTTAGTATATCCATCATACTTGTTCACTAAGTGCATCTATCACACTTTGTGTTCACTTTTAGTGTATCAATCACACTCTGTTCACATAGTGCATCTATCACACTTTGTGTTCGCTTTTAGTATATCCATCATACTTGTTCACTAAGTGCATCTATCACACGTCGTGTTCACCTTCAGTATATCAATCATACTGGTTCACTAAGTGCATCTATCACACTTCGTGTTCACTTTTAGTGTGTCAATCACACTCAGTTCACATAGTGCATCTATCACACTTTGTGTTCGCTTTTAGTATATCCATCATACTTGTTCACTAAGTGCATCTATCACACTTCGTGTTCACCTTTAGTATATCAATCATACTTTGTTCACTAAGTGCATCTATCACGCTTCGTGTTCACCTTTAGTGTATCCATCACACTTGTTCACTTAGTGCATCGATCACACTTCGTGTTCACCTATTGTGCGTCTATCACACTTTGCGTTTGCCTTTTGTGTATCCATCACACTTTGCTCACTTCATTCATTTAGTGTATTAATCACACTTTGTTCATATAGTGTATCTACCACACACTCGCTTTGTATCTATCACACTATGCCTACTTTGTGTATCTATAACACGCTCACCTAGTGTATCCATCACACTTTGCTTCATATAGTGTATCCATCACACTCACTTCACTTTGTGTATCTATCACATATTCGCTTTGTGTATCTATCACACACGCTCGCTTCGTGCATCAATCACATGCTTCGTTCACCTTTGTGTATCTATCGTACATGTTCGTGAAGATTCCATAATTTTCTTACATCCTTTCTGCATGAGGTATAGTTTGGTTCGAGTTTACTTGCTTGTCTAGCATTCGCTTAAAATGTTGCATTTATTTTGCATAATTGCTTCATTATAGCTCTCTTTGCATGATCATGAGTGATGACCGGCTTCGCGTAGCGTATAAGTCCAATTTTCAAACCGACTTCGCGTAGCGTATAAGTCCAATCTTCAAACCGGCTTCGCGTAGCGTATAAGTCCAATTTTCAAACCGGCTTCGCGTAGCGTATAAGTCCAATCTTCAAACCGGCTTCGCGTAGCGTGTAAGTCCAATTTTCAAACCGGCTTCGCGTAGCGTATAAGTCCAATTATCAAACCGGCTTCGCGTAGCGTATAAGTCCAATTATCAAAATCTTCCCGCATATCATTTGCATTTTGCCCCTGCCTGCGGGCACATCTTTGTCTATCTTGTCTGCTTTGTCTAAGTCTTCGGCCTTGTCAAAAATGGGTCGTCTCTGGGCTTTGACATTCACTCCCGTCATTCTCATGACTTTCGAGTTCTGTCAAAGAGGGGCAACTGTAGACACCCCATTTTTGACCGACCTTAAGACTCAGAGGTCACCGATTGAGCGCTTGGTGATGTTGTATACTGTGCTCGTTCTGAGGTTGCGGAGTCTCGGCCGTGAGCCTTGCCTCCGAACTTCTGGACTTTTCTGTGCCTTGCCTGGGTTTGCGAACCAAGCTCGGTTTTCTCTTCCTGAGGGGAGGGAGAGGTCTCGTAGATCATCTCTCAGTGGCCATAGGCTACGTTTCGTGGTCGCAGGCCATTTTTCTCATTTCGGAGCCCGGTTCCCGGTTTTCGAAGCCGTCAGGCCGTGTGCCTCGGTTCGGGACCGCCTAACTACCTCCGTTTGCTCTGATTTTTCGCATGCATCTTATTTACTCCCTTTTGAGGGACACTGGGGTCTGAGAGACCAACTTCGTGATCGAACACCACTCCCGGTGCCCAGCAGTCAGTTTTCGGGGCCCCCGGACTGCGCGTTTTGGCCCTCGAGCCTTACTTGCAAGCATTGTTGAGCTCCGACCCAAACTAGAAATAGTCATATTTTGAGTCCCTTTTCATGTTTGATTAAGGGTTTTTCTTTGTTTGAGACCTCCTTCTGTCACTTGCCTCTTTACCTCTTTTTAGGCCTTTTTTTGCACGGTATTTTAGGCATACTTGTGGGCTGTGTTGGACTTGGTCGTAAACTATAAAGTGTCTTATTTTGAGCCCCTCTTCAACTTTGTTGAAGGGCTCTCAGCCGTTTGGAACCAGCAGCTACCACTTGCCTTTATACCCCTCTTTAGGCCAATTTTTGGAGGGAAACTTGAAATATTTCCCCCCCCCCCTTTTTTCCCCCCTCTTTTCCAGCCTCTTTTGCCTATATATACAGCATCTCAGGTTTGTGTTTAGGGGTTAGAAATTTTTGTATAAGCCTCTCACATTAAATTTCTCTCTCTCTCTACTCTAAACCTCAAAACCCCTTAAGTTCTTAACCATTTTTATACACCATCACCTAGCACCACACCACCACTTCCATTTCCAGAAGCTTGGAGGTCTTCTCAGAGGCTAGGAGGTAGCAAATTTGGTCCAGGAAGTTGCTAAAGATTGGTCTACAAGGGTGAGTTACCATTTCCCTCTTTTTGGCTCATTTTTGTATCATTTTTTTTAGCCATTTTCTTGCTTTTTTGAGCTCCGACCAAAACTGAAAGTAGTATTTTTTTGAGCTCTTCTTCACCTTTTATTAAGGGCTCAACCCTGTTTGGGACCCCTATCTTGCACTTGCTTCAATATCTCTTTGTATGCCATATTTTTGCATGATGTTTTTAGCCTATGTGTGATCTGTTTTGGAGCATGTCATAAACTGTAGATAGGCCTATTTTGAGCCCTTCTTCAACATTGAAGAAGGGCTCATCCTTGTTTGGGACCTCCATGTATCACTTGCCATTGTACGCCTCTTTGGTCCCTCTTTTTACATTTTTTTTAGCTTATCTTGCTTCTGTTTTTCGGCCATGATCAGAACTGAAAGTGACCATATTTTGACCCCCTTGTCATGTCTCATTAAGGGTCTTTGGCTGTTTGGTGAATATTTTGTACACTTCATGTTATAGCCCTCTTGTGGCCTTAATCTTGCATTGCATTTTGAGTATGATTGTATATTGATTTGGGGGCTATCATAAACTGTGAGTAGTCATATTTTTGGCTCATCTTCAATGTTGTAGAAGGCCCTTTCTCTGTTTGGGGCCAGAATTTGTGGGTTGTCTCATATACCTCTCTTGGCCCCCTTTTCTGCATGCTAATTTAGCCCAATTTGTGCTCACTTTTTGGCCATGCTTTAAACTGAAAAAGTTCTTGTTTTGGGGGTTCCTTGAATCTGTATTCACACTTCATGTTCCAATTATGCATGCTTTGTATAGCTGTAAGCCATTTCATGTACATAGTTTTGCATTTCGGGTCTCGTTCCATGCATCGGGTATCTTTTCGCCATGATTCAGGGCTGTTTTGCATCTTATTTTGCCTCTGATTTTTTGCATGTTTACATATCATATCCCATGTCTTGCCATGTCTCATTAGAGTGGCATTCCGTGCCGTAGGTTCGGTTCTCGGTTTGCGTACACGCGCGCACGCATTTCGAGGTGTCTCATTTTCATCTGATGGCCTCTTATGTGAGTGTGGCTGAGGCTCTCTCATGTTGGTGTAAGCCCATATTGCATTGCGTATGCCATTTCATCCATAGCATTGTGTATGCTCGGTTGTGTATCACCTCGTGTAGCGTGTATGCCATTCCATAACATTGTGTATGTTGGGATTGTATCTTAGTTGCGTTTCACACATATCATGCATATTGCATCGTGTTCGGGATAGGAGTTAGCCCGGGCACGGAAAACGAGGTACGTTCCGTACTCCGAGTGACGGAACGTGTCTCAATTCCCAAGTCACCGACACTCCGGATTATCCATGATGGAGTTAGGTTTTGTTGTAGTGTTCATATGCATTCATTCTATATTGAATTGTGCAATTCGCTCCTCGGCCATCATGCATCGATATGCGTGATTGGTGGCTCGAGGATCGAGGCATGCATATATTTGTGAAAATACATTGCTATGCCCCTTTCCTGCTCTCTGTTGCAGCAAAATCAAGAATCAGCAGTCTTTCGAGGCTTGGCACGCATTTCAAGAACAGGTGCAAACAGAGGCTAATTGGGGCATCGTCATGGATTTCCGCGCAAAGGCAACCCGGGCATGCATCATTCAGCATCCGGAATGGAATCAAGGCAGTCCCTGGCTTGCATGCCAGTTTATTATTTTTCTTAGTTAATTTGTAAATTAATTAGGAATTTGTACATTATTTGGACTGTATTATTTGGACTGTACTATTCTTTCATTCGGGACTGTATATTCTTTTGGACCCTCTGCGCGAGGGCATAATTGTAATAAGTGTGGGTGAGTGTGATGTATGTCTTCCAACCCCACGTCTTTCTTCCTTTTTATTTACCTGCTTATGATGGTTAGATTAGGGCATATTTCAATTAGAATACAGTATGATAGCACGTTTGCATTCATTCATCTGTTTTGCACGCACCGGGCTCGACGCATCATACAAACTACATTTGTATTTCAATTCCAAATTGAATACGTGTTAGTTGTAGCATTCCGTATGCCTTGTTTAGAATAGCCGAGCCTGCTATAATTTGCATCTTTGCATGTGTTGCATTAGGCAATTCTGTGTATCTAGGATCATGCATGGATTTCTAATGAGTTTCTGTTTTGGCTCGGAGTACTCGGTGAGTTTTTATGCTTTAGCATCCTTGCATACGTGTGAGTGTTGCCATGAATAGCATGCTTACCATGAGGCTAACTGCTTATGTGATATAACTGCCTTGAATGCCTGTGGGTGGAGGTTGTGTTATTTGGATTGGAACAATTCATCGACTGTTTGTTTTAAGCCCACTAGATAGTGGCAAAATCATTGTTTTCTAAGCCCACCCGAGGGTGGCAAATCCACGTCTTAGCCTACCTGCGGGTAGCACCATCAAACCATTTTCAAACAAACAAACATGAAATGTTTTGTTCCAATTCAGGCGACTCAATCCATACTTGTATGATGTGCGCATCACGTAGTAATCTAGGCTAATAACCGGAATAAGAACACACAATGTTTTCAAAACTAGATATCACGATTAGTAGAGGCCGGTCTTTGACCGGGCAAGCGGGGGTGCTCATGAAGTGACCTTCCCCAATCGTACCCAACTTCCCGAGCCGAGGCAACTTTGGTGATGACGGACACGTGGCCTTTGGCACCAAGTCAGGGTTTCCTAAATTTCCCCATAAAAAATATTTAGGTGGCGACTCTGTATCTGGCAAAGCAGTCCATGTTTGGCACTTCTTTCAAAAAATCTGTTTTCTCAAAACGATTTGCCGGATTTGGACTCTTTGGTTCAAGATTAAGAACCGTAACAATCGAGTCCTTTGAACTGTAGTGAGCCCAAATGAACAGAACGGGACCTAACCCTCCCGAGGCGTTCGGGGACGTCTACAGATCTCCATGAGAAGCAGCACTTTAGATTTCTATCCTAACAAAACTGTCTGCTACTGCTACTTTATATTGGTAATCAAATTCAAACTCAAATTCAAATTATAACTTAGATTTCTGATATCATATATCCTTGAAAGCATGCGACATATATTCTCTTCTACTAACACTGGAAGTACTTCTAATCCTACACCTGAGCTAATAATATCTAAAAAAGATAATAGTCATAAGTATCCAATAGCTCAAAATGGTACTTATTTAGCCTTATCTCATGTCCCATTTAAGGACCAGCCACAAGCAATTGATGATTTGGCACAATCATTGTCCATTAACATTGCCAATTATAAAAAATAGTTTGTCAAAAGAAAAATTCATTGATTATATTGCAGCAACTCTCCAAAGACATGTGTTGCAATGGTTAAGACAGTGGGAAAAATTTGAAATTGGAAAATATCATAAAACAACTTTGTTGGCAAATTTTCTCACACTTGATACAATATTAACTGAGTTTTCAAAAACCAGAAAAAAAATTTATTTGGTTTTGCAGGAGATACTAATTTACAAGCAAATACAAATTATATTTTAACTAAGTTAGAATTATGTAACATTTGTCTTTTTGATGACAACGTTTTTTAAAAAAATATTATTATTTTATTGATCCACCAACAAATCAATTCTAGTTAGATCAATTTTTTTATAAACTCCCTAATCTAGAGGATGAGTTATGTATTAAAATATATCCTGACTTTCTCAAAAAAAATCGGGAAGGAAGAATATGATAATCTTGGTTTTTACATTAATTATGTTCTGAGACTGATAGCAGATCGGTGTTTAGAAGCAAAGGTGAAAAAACAAATAAAAAATCAAATTTCCAACTCAAAATATGGTAAAAAATGTGGCGACAAAATTTTGAAAAAAAATTGAAAAATTGGTTGTAATACATTTCCTACGCGAAAAGGATTTTCCAAAAAAGTAGAAAATATAAATGAAAACCTTAAAAAAAGAACAAAACTTTTTCAAAAAAGAAAAAATATGCTCGAAAAAAGAAACCAACAAATATTTCAAAAAAGAAAACTTGTAGATGTTACATTTGTAACGAAAAATGTCACTATGCACCCGAATGCCAAAAAAGGGAAAAAACAAATGCAAAGAAAATGATCAAAGTTCTTAAGGAACAAGACTTTGAAATAATCTATGGCGAAGAAATTTCTGACGAAGAAGAAATTTTGCATGAAATTTCTAGCGATGAAGAACTAATCTTTATGATGACTAATACAGATAGTCAAGAAATATCTCAAGAAGCAAATAGTCAAGATATATCTCAAGAAGAATTACAAGCAATTCGACTTAGAGATGTAATCGGAGGAGAAAAACTTTTACCGAAGAAGAATTAGCAAAATTCGAAAAAATACAAGAAGTTTATGTGCCAGAAATTTACAAACTTTCAAAATTCAACTTCTTTTCAGCAAGAGTGTTTGAACAATATAGTGGCAACACTTAAGCAAAATGGTCAGAAGAAGGAAACATTATAAAAAAAGAAGGTTGCAAGATGGAAAAAGAAATATCCTAAGATTCAATAAATTTATATTAGATTAATACAGGTAACCATAACAACCTTATTTTGACAAAGGATAGATACTCCTATTTTGTCAGTAATTTTTGATAAAAGATTTTCCGACCTAATGAAAGCAATCATGTGAGAAATTCAATCTAATTTGGCTAATGGAGTAGTTTGGTTTAATGTTAGACCAAATTTCTTTATTTTCATAAATGATCCTAATTTTGAGAACACAATTAGAATAAGAATTAAAACACAAGGATTAGGAATGAAATCGAATTCCCATGATTTGGCTATTCATTGGAAAACAATTCACGAAATTGACCACATCTCCTGAAACAAAACAAGATCAAACGATAATAAAATCGTTGAAATCTTTGCACCAAGACCATTTGACACAATCCAACCGCGTCTAATGAACTGGAGTGATCTAGAAGTCCCTCGACAATGGTTAATCCATGGCCTAGTGGAAAAAGGAGAATCTTTCACAACAAAAAATCTTGCACAGATGCAAATACAAGCATTAGGAAAAATATATATATATATTCAAAATACAGTGCCAAAAATTCAAAGATCAACATCTGTATTTGAAAAAGATTTTCCTAACAAATTTTCAAAATTAAGCATTGGTAAATCGAGTAATAATTCTAATCAAGAATCTATTGCTTTGAAAAATGTTCAGATTCCTATTTTTCTAAAAACACAATTTGAATATATTAAGTCTGCACATATGTATCATTTTTAAACAAAAAATGATGATATTATTTTTTCTCCTAGCCAAGGAAAAAAAAAAAAAAGATACACATGTGTTAGGAACATTTAATTTTGCAGGTTATAAACCCTATAGCCTCAATGTTCTCATAGACACAAGAGCTACAATTAGCTCATGTAAATCGAATGTCATACCAGAAGAAAAATGGACATTAATGAAACATCCAATTTTGGTTACTGGAACTGATGGAAACCATACTTTCATACAATTCAAGGCTAAAAATATAACTATTTGGTTAAATGATAGCAAGTTCATTATACCAAAAAGTTTGTGTTTTCCTTATATGCATGGAGATTTCCTTCTTGGAAATAATTTTATATATAAATACCTTCCAATGCAAATACGAGAAAAAACTATTTCCTTAAACATAAATAATGTCTTAATTCATATTCCATTGTCAGAACAACATAAATATATTTGTGATAAAGAGTTTGCGCCCATTTTGCATGGTGATTTAACTCCCATCATCAAAACTATTGATGAATCACAATGGATTTATAAAATTCTAGAAGAAAATTTTAGTGAAAATCCATTAAAACTACGACAACATAGTCCACGTTATTGTAGTTTAAAATTAAAAGACCCTAATGTTATCATTAGAGTAAGACCAATGATATATACTAGACAAGATATAGATGAATTTGATATTCAACTTCAGGAACTTTTAGACAAAAAGTTAATTGAAAAAACCATAAGCCATCATTCTAGTCCAGCTTTTATGGTAAGAAACCATATTGAAATTAAAAGAGGAAAAACCCGAATGGTAGTCAACTATAAACGGCTAAATGAAAATTTAGAATTTGATGAATATTTCATTCCAAGAAAAGATGTTTTGATTAACTTAAAAATCTTTAGCAAATTCGATTGTAAGAGTGGATTTTAGCAAATTCAATTGACTGAAGAGTCAAAAAAATATACAGCTTTCGGTACATCTAGAGGACATTACCACTGGATTGTTATGCCTTTTGGTTTAAATATAGCACTACAGGTATTTCAACGGTGGATGGATACAATCTTTAAAGATCTTAAGGATTGTAATGTAGTTTATATTAATGATATACTTATTTTTCTAAAACCCCGGAGGGTCATAAAAAAAATTTAAATTACTTTGTGAAAAATTTTAAAAACATGGAATTATTTTGTCACCAAAAAAGATTAAACTAGAAAAAAAATCAATTGAATTTTTGGAAATAATTTTAGACCAAAGAAGTTTAAAATTATATGAACAAATTTTGTCCAAAGTACGAGATTTTCCTGATACTCTTGAAAATATAACATAATTACAGAGTTTATTAGGGATTTTAAATTATGGATGAAATTTTATCAAAAATCTTTCAAAAATATAAATTCATTGGTTAACCAGATTAAGGAAAAATGTTCTTTTTTTAATGGACAACGGAGGATGTTGCTTTAATTAAACAAATTAAAGAAAATGTTAAAACTTTACTAAACGTTTATCTTCCTAAAACATGTGATAAATTAATTTTAGAAATAGATGCCTCAGAATCATGTTGGGGATGTGTTCTTAAAGCAATACCAAGTAAATTATGGCATGATAAAAAGATACCTTTATCAGAATAGGATTAGACCAAGAAAAAATATAATACCCATAAAATTACAAAAAGAAAAATTAATTTGTGGATATAATTCTGAAACATTTAAACCAAATGAACATAAATATATTATTTTTGAAAAAGAATTACTTGCAATAAAATTGGCAATAAAAAGTTTTCATATTTATTTACCCTAGAAAATTTTATTGTACGCATTGATAATAAGGGCAGTAAGAGATTTCTTGATCAACAAAAAAATATTGTGCAAAGAAGAAGATTAGCCTAGTATAATAAAATTTATGAATATACTTTTGAGGTAGAACATCTTAGAGGTACTAATAATTTTCTGGAAGATTTTCTTAGTAGGAATTGTTTTCAAAAAATTAAATTACTGAACAAGTAATTTTAATTTTTGCAGAAGACCTCTAGACCAAGAGAAAAAAATAAACAAGGGTAAACAACCCGCACAAGGAGATTGGGTGACAATTGTTAAAAAAGCAATCCCCCGACAAAAAAAAAGTTTATGTTGTGCTTATAAGAAGGCAACCTGAAATTTACACAAAATGGAATGATTGCAATAAGCAAGTTTGCTGATTTTCAGGAGCTAGTTATAAATCCTATGATAACATGACTAAAGCTAAAAAAAGCTTTTTACAGCGCACTAGCTATGCTAGTTTATCAAAATAATTTTTGTCAAATGAGAACTAACCCATTTTCAATTAATATTCAGACATTTAAACCAGATGAATCTGAAATAAAAGATTTTTTCAACCCTGGTATATCCAGAGAAATTTATACAGAACTCAATGGAGTTTGGAAAACTCACATTGTAGAAAATAAAGTGAAATTTCAAAAACACTTGGGAGTTTTGGCCAACAAATTAGCTAGCAAACAGCTAAGTTAAAAGATTTACAAAAATTTTGTTTCAATATGCTTAAACGAATGAATTGGAATGAAGATTTTAATTTCAAAAAAATAAACAATTTTCTTTAACTATCAGATCTCATATCAGATGAGTTTTTTAATCTAATTTTTGAAAAAATAAAAAGAATTTGTCTTTTTGAAAAAGTAAGAACTTTGCTTTCAAAAGAAAATTTTCTTTTAATAAAAAACCAAGTTGAGGATCATCGTAATAAGATTAGACAAATCTTAGAACGATCCTATGATAAATTAAATTTTAAAGATGGAATTTCCAAAATAACCATCATGGCAAACTATGACATGTGGTTTTTTGAAGATATAGATTGGGGAATAACTAATCAAGTTATTTTTCAAATTTTAGATTAATCCAGTAGATAGAGTATCCAATGATCATAAAAGGCTCTCATAGGTAGTAAAAGGCTTTCAATGGAGTAAATATTTTACTTTTTGGATCTCCAACACAATCAGTTGGTGAGAAGGAGAACATTTTTTCCAACCATATCAAACTTGGTATCTTAAAGAAACAAAAGATTTCAAATTTGAAGATGACTATTTGGATTAAGATCACCGCAAGGAGAGATTGGAAAATATTCAAAAACTTCCTTTAACAAAATATTGGATAGACAGTCTAATAACTGTTTCACAAGCTACTTTTAATATCCATGGCTCAACAAAGTTGTCATTCATAGTCACAGATGGTAGAATACTATTTGTAACTCATTTTTCCATAACATATCAAATGTCTCTTACACAAATTCATAAGGCTCTTGACATGTTATTAAGTCTCAAAAAGAGAAATAATTTGGATCTTCCGTTGGAACTAGCCAAGACTGCGAATGATGTAGAACAATTTCGAAATGAGCAATACAACTAGGATCCTGATTACCCTCCATCAGAGACTGATGAAGAGTATCACAATCTCGTAAACAGGATGGAAGTATAGTAGACCCCACTATCACATGCAATTATCTCATGATCGCCTCCAACCTTATCCAGGACACGTGGAGCAACCTGCATTATTAGGCGGAAAGTGGTCAGACAAATCCTATACACAACAAATAAGATCCACCAAATTTTATCTATATCAGTCTACCTCTTTGAACCACGGGGAGGGTAGACAGTAGCTTGTCAAAAGATGACAAACAATTGTAACTTTTCATTTATGTTTCTAAAGACTTTTTGTCTTTGTATTTATTAGCTTGTAGACTTTTTTGTTTATAGACTTCAAAGATTGGGGAAAGCCTACGGTTATATTAGAAAACTTTTGTTTTTAGCTTTTTGTTTGTATCTACAGGATGTATTCTATAAATTGACATTCAAGCCAACAAATAAAGCAATGTAAATTCTCACCACCACTTCTCTTCATTGCCTAACTTCTCTTCACTCCATAAAATAATAGAATCAAAATAGTAGAAAGCTCCTTTCTTCTCTCTCTCTCTTCTTCTTTTTTTTTTTTTTTTTTTGTAAATGGTATCAAAGCTTGGTGAAGAGCTTTTGAAAGCAAGATCAAGCTAGGTAAATATTTTTATCTATGTACTAGGTTTATATATATAAGTGTATGGTATGTTTAATGATTTAAAGAAGTGTTTAGAATCAAAAAAATATATATATTATCCACTCTTACAATTGAATTTGCTAAAGATTGAAGGGTCATCAATGGAAAGGGAAAAGCAATTCAGACAAAACCTCTAAGCAGAGAGCTACAGAGAGGACATGGAAATCCCTATTCATGCTAAGATGGATAAAAAAAACACACACACACACACACACACATAAATATCAAATCAAATGGGGTCCGACTATGGTACCCAAAAATGGTATTTGGGTACCATACATGAAAATAATTTTAAAACATTAGATTTGAATCTTTAAATCTTAGCCATCCAAAATCAAAACAAATTAGTTTAAAATAAAAAATAAAAAAAGCAACCGGTGGTGTACTGTTCATCTTGTACTCTCTTCTCTCTCTACTATGTTATTTTTGTTTACTCTCTTCTTCTCTCTCTCTCTCTCTCTCTCTGTCTACTGTGTTAGGACCCCTCTTCTCTCTCTACTGTGTTCTTTGTTTACTCTATTCTTCTCTCTCTCTCTCTCTCTCTCTCTCTCTCTCTCTCTCTCTATTGTGTGTTAGGATTTCTACAAACCCTTCTCTCTCACACCCCGCCAGCCTCTCGCCGCCTTGATACCATTGTTCCACCACCACCAGCGCAACCTTGGCATTGATTCTCGTCACTTATCGCCCTGAAGATCCTTGACAAGACCAAAAGCTCTATTAATGGCTTCCTTTGATAGGAGAAAGAAGCAAATGGTTTGCTTTCTAAACTTTTTTTTTTCTTTCTAATTTTTACACTCAGTCCATAGTTGAGAGGCAAACTTCTTTTCATTCAGTTTCATATTTTCCTAGAGTAGTATAATGAGTAGTGAATATGCGTATCAAAAAATAAATAAATAAAATAAAATAAATAATTGCACATATGACAGAGAGAAAGAAAGATAGAATGAATAATGATTGAGATCCTCACCTTCACAAGACCCCCACAAGACCCTCACAAATCTGAACCATTCATGATGTAGACCCCACACATACATGAAGGGCCAGGATCACTTTGGGGGTGTGGGGGTCATCTCCAAAATGGATCCCAAACATTTTTCGAGATAGAATGGGCATTTTTAATTTGTAGGCTCCACAAAACTACCTACCAAAGAGATAGAATGGTCATTTTGTATTTGTAGGCTCCACAAAACTACCTGCCTTGTTTCTTAGGTAGGGTTTGGGAATATCAACTTCAATCATGCGGAAAGTGTATTTTATTTTATTTTTTTGTTTCTTTTTTTTTTTTTTTTTTTTGTTCAAGACTAAAGACAAAAGTAGATAAGTAAATTGGTTTATTTTTTTTGGGTTTCTCTGGTTTCTAAACCTTTTTTCTTTTCCCTGATTTTTTGTTCAAAATCAAAGGCAAAAGTAGATAGATAAGTTGCCTTTATTTTTTTGGGAGGGGGAGGGGGGAGGGGTTTCTCCGCTTTATAAAACCTTTTTTTTTTTTTTTGATTTTTTTGTTCGACAAAAGTAGATGGGTTTAGCCCCTTCAAAATTGCAGATTTAGCCCCTTCAAATACTCTTGTCAAACATGAAACTTCCTCCACATCCTACTACTAATAAACCAATAATCATGATTTTTTTTTCAATTTTTTAAATATTATACATGGCCTCTTAGATTTTTTTTTTTTTTCCAATTTTTTGTTTGTTTTAAACTGGTCTAACCAACTTTGTTTGATTACTAAAATAATATATGATATATTTCTTATTATATAAACTTTTCAGAATTATTGAATCAAATCGAACCAAACCAAACCGATTTTTATGGTTCAGTTTTGATTCAGTATTTAATTACGATTTCAATTTTTCTAAAATCGTAGAAACCAGTTTTGTTATTAATTTATTCTAAATTTGAACTAATTTGATGTGTGAACACTATGAAGCAAAGTGGTTTTTTTTTTTTTTTTTCTAAAATCTTGGATAGGGTAAAAATCATATATATATATATTGATTTTTTTAATATTTATGTATGGTACTTTTTTTGGATTTTTAGTATATGGTTGGAGGTGAGATTTTTTCCCTCAATCCCCAAATCTTTCTAGAATACTAGGTATATGGTTGACGCATATGCTTTGGAGTTTGTTTGTTTGTGGATATGAATTTTGTGTTGTCTCATATGCTTTGTTACTTATTTTTTTAAAGTAAGATGGTCCATGGTGGTCACATTTGTGTTGTTTATGTTTTTTTTTTTTTTTTTTTTTTTTCTTTATCATTTATGCACTTGTTTGTTTTCGGAATGGAGGGACATGAATTGTTGACAAATTGTCTTATTGGTGGATAATGGGGACTTTGACACTTTTTGTTAGACAATAAATGGTTGAGTTTTTTTATTAATTTCTCATGGTTATGAATTTTTTGTATTGTCTCATGCTTTATTGTTTATATTTTTAAAAGTAAGATGGTCTATGGTGGTCCCATTTGTGGTTTTTTTTTTTTTTTTTTTGTCTTATTTCTATTGTTTTATTCTGAAGTAAGATAGTCCATGGTGGTCACATATGTATTATGAGTTTGCTTTGGAGATTGTCTATATGTGGCTATGAATTTTTTGTGTGGTCTCATATGCTTTATTGGTTTTATTTTTCAAAGCAAGATATGTGAAGCCCCTGAAATATGTAATCAGTTTTAAGACCCTAATGTTGAATTATTTTCTTAAAGCCCTTGATTACTTGAATTAATTCGAATATTGTCGGTTAGCATTTTATTATTTTTTTTTTCAAAACAGGAATTTTCCTAGCCGGATCAGGTTCCCTAACCTAATTTAATTTAATTCTACCTAAGTAGGGTCCCAATACAAGAATTTAACACCAAGCCCTCACTCTTTAATTAAATAAATTTATCCCAAAACTAGTACTTGTACCTTGTACCATAAGAACCATTATCAAGAGATATATATATATATGTATATGTATACACCTTGAGGAGTGTGCCTAGGACAAAAAAAATAATTAAAAAATTGGCCCTTCAGCCTTCCCTATGGCTAGCCTTCCTAGGAGAAAGTGAGAAACCAATTTCCAAGAACCACCATCATGAAATTCTAGGAAAACACCCACCTAGTGACCTAGACCTAGGTTGCTAATTTCAAAAACTAGTTTCATTACAACTAAGTGTTTCCTAAACCAATGAGCAAGCCTCCCAAATCCCTTCTATTCCTTTAGAATTCAAACAAATCCTAACATTTCCATCCATTTCCAACTAAGGGGCTTTTAGGACTTTTTGCCTCAAAAGTTTGTCTATAAATACCAACACACCCCCCTAGCTTGCAAACACACATAACACACACCCACACACACATTTCGGTTAGAGAGAGGGAGGAGAACAAGAGAGAGAGAAGTCCAGAGAAGAAGAGGGAGGAAGAAGAAAGCCTTCTTGTGCAAAGTAGCAAGTAAGCCACAAACACAACCTTCTCTTTCTTTTTCCTTTTTCCAATACATGTTTCTAAACAATGCCTTTCAGATCTGTTATTTATGAATTCTTGTGTTAAAAATACTAAGAGTTGAGTATTAGTTTTATCTCCCTTGTATTTTCCCCATCTTGGCTCAAACCATCTTTTTTTTTTATACCAATCTCTCAACTTTTCAAAGGCACGCTTTCAATCAAATTTTCTGAGTTAAAAATATGTTAGTTAGCATGTTTTCTTCACAAAAGAAACAAAAACTTTCCCTTGGTGGAACCCTTTTCTCATAAATCTTCTTGTTTTGGACATTCCACCTTAGAATCTGTTTTTGCAGCCCACTTTCAAAAATTCTAGAGAAATGTACAAAATTATTCTGGCCCTCTATTTTATGTCAAAATCTTCCTTAAGGAGTTAGATTTCAACTAAAATTGGTTTCATCGAAAAACATTAAGCAGTTTGCAAGAAAATCAAATTTTCGTAACAATCGACGGGTCTGGACAGAATCTGGACAGCGCTGAAATGTTTTCTAAATAACTTAAAATCTGGAAAAGCAAACCCATTTCCGAAAAATGTTCTAGAAACTAGATCAAATTCTCTACGAACCATAGGAAGACCGAGTCCGATGAAGGATCTAAAATAGCCTTTCATTTTTAATCTTTATGTGATGTTAAATCTGGAAATCTGGTTATGTTTGGATGTTTATTGCCCTTGTATTCATGAAAATGTTTAATAGCTTATGATCACATCTTGGCATGATATTGTATGTGTTATGTTATGTTATTTATCCTTCTCATCTTAAGGATGCATACTTATGTGGATATTATAATCTTGTAAGTTGGACTAACCTTGATTTAAAACACTTAATTCAATGGGAAACCTAATTGGGTGGGTATTGGGTTTTGAACACTTGAGTAATGAAAAGATGAGAATAAGTGATACATGGATTATTGGGATGCGTTCCCTATTTGAAGTTAAAGTCTTGTGCAAGTGGTTTTCGAAACCCTTGAACGGAGCGGTTGTATTCGGACCCCAGGTGGTTTGGTGTGAGGAGGGATTCTGGCAAGGCCCTACTTTACCGTCTCTTTTGAGGCCCTACGGTTGGCGCTACGCGGTACATAACCGTTGGTAGGCATCCGAGGTTAGTTTTGTAACAAAGAAGCAAAAGAGGGGGCATACCGAATAATCCGCGTCCGATTCTTGTGGTTGGGAGGACGAAATCTCTTTGGGGGATTTCTAGTTTGCTAACATCTAACTTCACCCTTTATTTATTTATTTGAGTATCATGCTTTACTACTTGACGTTATAATTGTAATTGCGTATTGGACTAGGGAAAAAGGGATGAGGTGTGTGTGTGTGCATACTGGGCATTCAAAGCTCACGGCGTATCATGCCAGGTGACGAAGAGGAACTTATAGCTGGAGGCGACGAACCAGAAACCTTCGAAGACTTTTGGCTATCTTAGGAAAAACTAGAAATTTCCTTTTATTATTTTGTAAGACTCATGTGAAGTTTTAAACTTTCTTTTGGGGATGTAATGTAATGGAGCAAGCTTTTGAAATTAATGATATTGTGGTTGTTATGAACTTTCACTCTATATTTATCCATATACTCCTTATCGTTGCTTACGAGACCTTGTGTTAATACCTTTTAAGATCTGTCAAAAGGGTAGTGCACTGCCTAAGAAAGCCGGACTTAGAAGGGAGGCTAATTTGACTCCTCCGGCGATCTGGGATCTTACTTGGTCATTGACCATAGGACTCATTAGTGACTCTTCCTTGACTGCAATCAATAGTGTAGATTCGGGGCGTCACAATATGGTATCAGAGCTAGTTGACCTGTCACTTGAGTGCAGGCATATCACACATGGGAACTCTCGCTTGTGACTGTGTCACCGAAGCAAGACTCTCCGCCCATGGGGTGACGGTGTACCGTTGGCGTCGATGGCCGGCTAGTCTGATAGGTACAGTTGTTGGGTGACATGGTGTACCCATGATCAACGACAATATGGTATCAGAGCCTAGGTTCAACCCTTACCCACGCGTTTCGACCTGCGGTTAGAGACTACCTTTCCCCGACTATGTTAGAATCCTTCTTGACCTATCTTAGGGAATTTCTTCGAATTTCTGGCATGCCAACATCAACTCATGAGGACCTACTTCAGGATCGTGAAATGGTTTTAACTTTGAGTGCGGCCTCATCGCGCAGTAGGGGGGTACTATTAGTTCTACACGTCTTCTATCGATTGTCATACCCTCATCTTGTATTCGTAGCCTTTATTCAATGTCATCCTTTCCCAAAATTAAGTCTTGTCCATCTAGTTTTGTTTCATATACTACAATTTGTAAATTTGACCTCCTTGACCCTTGATTATTTTCTTTAGCCCAAGGCTTCTTATAAATAATTTCATTTTCTTTACTCGGTGATGAATCTTGGATATTCAGTTTGAAACACGGATGGCCAACGCGGTTTCAAGTTAAATATCTAGTTTAGTCACTACATCTATAACCTTGATCACATTGAAGTTTGAAACCATAACATCATACCATTCATCCATATTTCAGATAATCCTGATGTTATCACCATAACTGCTTCGTATTCTTCGGATCTTGTGATTATTATTATTATGTACATGAAGTTGTGCTGTGTGAACACCCTAAGATAATTACACTCTAACTTAAGATTAGTTGCTTACCCATAAGGAATTGCCTCTGTAGTTAGAATTTGACTTACGCCTCACCCCATTCAAAGAAAAACAAATGGTGGACCATACTTCGAGACAAGTAATAATACGAGCTTGCAAGCAACAATAGAAATACGGTACCAGGAAATTGAAACCATAAGAATGGACTAGTAACCATGGCTAAAATCCTAAACCCTATCAAGAATCAAACTTTGGAGGAATCATACCATCTTTGTGAAAATAATCGACACAACATCGACTCTAGAATGAAATGAGGTAGAATCCAAGAGGAATTGGAGCTTGTGGAAAGGAAACTCAACTTCATGAAGATACCCTACTCCGACCTCATCTTAAAAATAGATTCGTTACTCGTACCTTAGCAATTATCGATAGTTACCAAAAGAAATAGATGATTTACCCATCCAACGGAGCATGTTTTCAGTTTAAGGGGGATAGACAAGACTCCACGACTTCAACGAAATGTAGGACGCAGTGGCGCGATCAGCTTGCGGGTAGGATAACAAGCCTGATTTTAAATAAGAAGGGCCTAGGAGAACTAGAACTTTTGCGCGTAGTATGCAAATATACAGACGTATTTCCTATGGAATTACCAGGATTGCCACCAACTCAGGAAGTAGACTTTAGCATCGAGCTGCAACCTGGAACTACCCCAATATCCATGACTCCGTATCGCATGGCACCAGCAGAACTATGAGAATTGAAGACACAACTACAGGAAATTGCTCAAGAGAGGATTCATTAGGCCAAGTACTTCGCCATAGGGAGCACCCGTGCTGTTTACTAAAAAGAAGGATGGGTCGTTGAGGCTATGCATCGATTATCGTCAACTCAATCGAGTCACGATTAGGAACCGATACCCACTTCCAAGGATTGATGACCTTTTTGACCAACTTAGAGGCTCAACGTGCTATTCAAAGATCGATCTCAGGTCAGGTTACCATCAACTACAAGTCAAGGAGGAGGATATACCAAAAACTGTCTTTCGTACTAGATATGGCCACTATGAGTTTGTAATAATGCCCTTCGGACTAACCAATGCACCGCAGTATTCATGAGCCTGATGAATAGGATATTTAGACCATACCTTGACCAGTTTGTAGTAGTGTTCATTGATGACATCTTGGTATATTCAAGGTCTGAAGAAGAGCATGAACAACATTTAAAGACTGTCCTCCAAGTTCTTAGGGATAATCGACTATATGCCAAGGCGAGTAAAGGTGAATTCTGGTTGAATGAAGTGAAATTCTTAGGGCACGTGGTACCAGAGAATGGGATTGCGGTGGATCCAATCAAGGTGGAGGCAGTATTAGATTGGAGACAACCAAAAACCGTGTCAGAAATCCGCAGCTTCTTAGGATTGGCCGGTTATTACCGGAGGTTCATCCAAGATTTCTCCAAAACCAATGACTCGTTTGACGCAAAAAGGAGTAAAAGTATGAGCGGGACGAAGCTTGCGAAAAATCCTTACAAGAGCTAAAGAGGAGGTTAACAAGTGCGCCGATTTTGACCATTTCAGAACGAGAAGAGGGGTACACTGTGTATTGCGATGCGTCTAAAGAAGGGTTAGGTTGCGTGCTCATGCAAAATGGAAAGGTAGTCGCATATGGATCCAAGCAGTTGAAACCTCATGACCGCAACTACCCCACACACGACTTGGAGTTAGCAGCCATAGTTTTTGCCCTAAAGCAATGGTGACATTACCTATATAGGGAACAATTTGAGATTTTCACAGATCACAAGAGCTTGAAGTATCTATTCACACAGAAGGACCTTAACTTGAGACAGAAATGATGGATGGAGTATCTTGAGGATTTCCAGTTCACTCTCTCATGTCACCCCGATAAAGCCAATGTAGTAGCAGATGCTCTAAGTCGTAAGCAGAGGGATGTTGGCTAAGAATCTCCGTCAAGGAATGGGATATGGTTAAGACACTCAGTGAGTTTAGGATCCAAGTAGAATCTCAAGATACAAAAGCATATCTTAGTACGCAGAAGGTGATGCCTAAGTTAATGAATAAGGTCATGGAGGCCCAGAAGCACGATCAAGAGGTAGCCTATATCAAAGGACGTCTGGAATCAGGAGAGCCCATGCCCGATTGGGTAATTCACCCCAATGGGAGTTTAAGATACCAAGGTAGATTGTTTGTACCAAGTGACGAGTTACTTAGAGAAAAGGTACTGAAGGAATGTCATCATTTTGCATTTGCGGTACATCCAGGAGGGACTAAAATGTACCAAGATTTGAAGAGGCAATATTAGTGGAATGGGATGAAGAAGGAAGTGGCTAAATTTGTAGCAAGATGTCTGACATGCCAACAAGTAAAGGCGGAACATCAGAAACCAGGAGGAATGTTACAACCTCTACCAATAGCCGAATGGAAGTGGGAATACGTGACGATGGACTTTGTGACAGGGTTGCCTAAGTCACCTAGAGGGCGCGATGCTATATGGGTAATAGTGGACCGCCTCACCAAGTCAGCACATTTCTTACCCTATAAGATGACCGACACCTTAGAGTCTATATGCAGGCTCTACATTGGGGAGATCATTTGACTACATGGAATTCCAGTATCTATTGTGTCAGATCAAGATCCACGATTCACCTCTCAATTTTGGGGGAACCTACAGGAAGCTCTTGATACTGAGTTATGTTTTAGCACCGCCTTTCACCCACAGACAGACGGACAATCTGAACGCACCATCCAGACACTCGAGGATGTGTTGAGAGCTTCCGCAATGAATTTTCAAGGAAGTTGGGAACGACACCTACCCCTAATTGAATTCGCCTACAACAACAGCCTTCAAGCTAGCATCAGTATGGCACGCTTTGAAGCATTATACGGACAACCGTGTAGATCGCCGATTTATTGGACAGAAGTGGGTGACGCAAATCTGGTAGGACCCGAACTCGTTCTAGAAACTACTGAGAAGGTCAAATTGATCTGACAATGGTTAAAGACTGCTCAGGACTGTCAGAAGAATTATGCAGACAGGAGGAGAAGACCGTTGATGTTTAAAGCAGGCAGCCACGTGTTCCTAAAGGTGCAACCCTGACGTGGAGTCGTATGTTTTGGGAGAAAGGGGAAGCTGTCACCACGATATATTGGGCCTTTGAGGTATTGGAAAGAGTGGGCAAAGTAGCATATGAACTAACTTTACCCCCGCAGTTAGCAGGGATACACAACGTCTTCCATGTATCTATGTTGAGAAAATACATCGCTGACCCGACACACGTCCTCAAATGAGAAGAGATCAGTCTTGACAAAGATGTTACGTTTAAAGAAGGACCAGTAGCAATACAAGATCACCGAGAGAAGAACCTTAGAGGCAAGACGGTGCACTTGGTGAAAGTGCTATGGCGTCATCAGGGAATTGAGGAATCTACTTGGGAACGCCAGGACTGGGTGAAGGCAAACAACCCCGAACTTTTCAAAGGCAGTATGTAGTTAAATTTCGGGGACGAAATTGTTTTAAGGGGGATAGGTTGTGAAGCCCCTGAAATATGTATTCAGTTTTAAGACCCTAATGTTGAATTATTTTCTTAAAGCCCTCGATTACTTGAATTAATTCGAATATTGTCGGTTAGCATTTTGTTTATTTTTTTTTCTTTTTTTTCAAAACAGGAATTTTCCTAGCCGGATTAGGTTCCCTAACCTAATTTAATTTAATTCTACCTAAGTAGGGTCCCAATACAAGAATTTAACACCAAGCCCTCACTCTTTAATTAAATTCAAAATTTATCCCAAAACTAGTACTTGTACCTTGTACCATAAGAACCATTATCAAGAGATATATATATATGTATACACCTTGAGGAGTGTGCCTAGGACAAAAAAAATAATTAAAAAATTGGCCCTTCAGCCTTCCCTATGGCTAGCCTTCCTAGGAGAAAGTGAGAAACCAATTTCCAAGAACCACCATCATGAAATTCTAGGAAAACACCCACCTAGTGACCTAGACCTAGGTTGCTAATTTCAAAAACTAGTTTCATTACAACTAAGTGTTTCCTAAACCAATGAGCAAGCCTCCCAAATCCCTTCTATTCCTTTAGAATTCAAACAAATCCTAACATTTCCATCCATTTCCAACTAAGGGGCTTTTAGGACTTTTTGCCTCAAAAGTTTGTCTATAAATACCAACACACCCCCCTAGCTTGCAAACACACATAACACACACCCACACACATTTCGGTTAGAGAGAGGGAGGAGAGCAAGAGAGAGAGAAGTCCAGAGAAGAAGAGGGAGGAAGAAGAAAGCCTTCTTGTGCAAAGTAGCAAGTAAGCCACAAACACAACCTTCTCTTTCTTTTTCCTTTCTCCAATACATGTTTCTAAACAATGCCTTTCAGATCTGTTATTTATGAATTCTTGTGTTAAAAATACTAAGAGTTGAGTATTAGTTTTATCGCCCTTGTATTTTCCCTATCTTGGCTCAAACCATTTTTTTTTTTATACCAATCTCTCAACTTTTCAAGGACACGCTTTCAATCAAATTTTCTGAGTTAAAAATATGTTAGTTAGCATGTTTTCTTCACAAAAGAAACAAAAACTTTCCCTTGGTGGAACCCTTTTCTCATAAATCTTCTTGTTTTGGACATTCCACCTTAGAATCTATTTTTGCAGCCCACTTTCAAAAATTCTAGAGAAATGTACAAAATTATTCTGGCCCTCTATTTTATGTCAAAATCTTCCTTAAGGAGTTAGATTTCAACTAAAATTGGTTTCATTGAAAAACATTAAGCAGTTTGCAAGAAAATCAAATTTTCGTAACGATCGACGGGTCTGGACAGAATCTGGACAGCGCTGAAATGTTTTCTAAATAACTTAAAATCTGGAAAAGCAAACCCATTTCCGAAAAATGTTCTAGAACTAGATCAAATTCTCTACGAACCATAGGAAGACCGAGTCCGGTGAAGGATCTAAAATAGCCTTTCATTTTTAATCTTTATGTGATGTTAAATCTGGAAATCTGGTTATGTTTGGATGTTTATTGCCCTTGTATTCATGAAAATGTTTAATAGCTTATGATCACATCTTGGCATGATATTGTATGTGTTATGTTATGTTATTTATCCTTCTCATCTTAAGGATGCATGCTTATGTGGATATTATAATCTTGTAAGTTGGACTAACCTTGATTTAAAATACTTAATTCAATGGGAAACCTAATTGGGTGGGTATTGGGTTTCGAACACTTGAGTAATGAAAGGATGAGAATAAGTGATACATGGATTATTGGGATGCGTTCCCTATTTGAAGTTAAAGTCTTGCGCAAGTGGTTTTCGGAACCCTTGAACGGAGCGGTTGTATTCTGACCCCAGGTGGTTTGGTGTGAGGAGGGATTCGGGCAAGGCCCTATTTTACCGTCTCTTTTGAGGCCCTGCGGTTGGCGCTACGCGGTACATAACCGTTGGTAGGCATCCGAGGTTAGTTCTGCAACAAAGCAGCAAAAGAGGGGGCATACCGAATAATCCGCGTTCGATTCTTGTGGTTGGGAGGACGAAATCTCTTTGGGGGATTTCTAGTTTGCTAACATCTAACTTCACCCTTTATTTATTTATTTGAGTATCATGCTTTACTACTTGATGTTATAATTGTGATTGCGTATTGGACTGGGGAAAAAGGGACGAGGTGTGTGTGTGCTTACTGGGCATTCAAAGCTCACGGCGTATCATGCCAGGTGACGAAGAGGAACTTATAGCTGGAGGCGACGAACCAGAAACCTTCGAAGACTTTTGGCTATCTTAGGAAAAACTAGAAATTTCCTTTTATTATTTTGTAAGACTCATGTGAAGTTTTAACTTTCTTTTGGGGATGTAATGTAATGGAGCAAGCTTTTGAAATTAATGATATTGTGGTTGTTATGAACTTTCACTCTATATTTATCCATATACTCCTTATCGTTGCTTACGAGACCTTGTGTCAATATCTTTTAAGATCTGTCAAAAGGGTAGTGCGCTGCCTAAGAAAGCCGGACTTAGAACGGAGGCTAATTTGACTCCTCCGGCGATCTAGGATCTTACTTGGTCATTGACCATAGGACTCATTAGTGACTCTCCCTTGACTGCAATCAATAGTGTAGATTCGGGGCGTCACAAGATAGTTCATGTGGTCCCATTTGTGATTTTTTCTTTTTTTTTCTTTTTTCTTTTTTTTTTTTAAGCAAGATAGCCCATGATGGCCCCATTTCTATTATTGTTTTTGTTTATAGAAGAATGGAGGGATATGTAGGCTTGATTAATTGTCCTATTAGTGAGTAATTGGGACTTGGGTGCTTTTGCTAGACTTGGGTGAGTAATCTTAAACGTATATATACACAATATTTATAAAATGCAATGAAAGAACACTACAAAAAATTAATGATATTAATAGTATGGTTTAATTGTAGTGTTTTAATATAGGATTAAATTTTCATGGTATGTTTTGGAATTTAAATTTGGTCTAATGTATTTGTTGTTATTGTGTTTAGCTAACCATGACAACTCGGACAGCATTGAACTCAGTTTATGAGTTAATACAATTGTTTCAACCATTACAAAAAGAACCTATCAAATCAATTGGTTTTGGAGGTTTATTAGAGCTCAAATGCACGAGATTGCCACGAAAACTTTGTGAATGGTTGGTTGGTTGTCTTGATCCTACATCTCGGTGTTTATTCGTGCATGGTAAAAAATTAATGATAACACCATTTGATGTAAGCCACATATTAGGACTTCCTTTTTGAGGGATCAATTATAAAAGTAAATAGGGACCACACTGATATTGAAGAGTTGTCGAACAAGCATGGTGTTAAGAAGTGTGGTTCTATTTCATTAAGCTCTTTAAGGAATGAGTTGTCTAATATGAAAGTAGACAGGGATAATTTTAAGGGAAGATTTGTATTGTACATTCTAGGTTTCCTTTTGTGCCCTACATCGGAGTTGTCAATAAATCATTGTTTTCTCCATACCTTGAAAGATATGTCTACTTTACATAAGTTAAATCGGTCAAAACTCATCTTAGACTTTTTAGTCGATAGTGTGCGAAAGTACAAGGACAAAGGAGAAAGAAAGGGACAACGAGGACTTCAAGGTTGCTTGCTTTTTCTCATGGTATGTTTCTAAATCATGGTAAATAAATGATTGTCTATTTAGTGCATTCTTGAACTTACTAATCATTACATAACCATATCATGTAGTTATTCTACGTTGAGCATGTGACGCCTGCTGTGGATTTTGTTAGTCCATGTGCAAGTAGACAAGCACCTCGTTTAGTACATTAGATAGATGAGGTGATTAAAAGGAGAATCTCCATGTTGGAA
This sequence comes from Camellia granthamiana, assembly GCA_036172215.1. Lineage (NCBI taxonomy): Eukaryota > Viridiplantae > Streptophyta > Magnoliopsida > Ericales > Theaceae > Camellia > Camellia granthamiana. Next base: position 77,712,460 of record CM069908.1, on the reverse strand, counting down.
AAACTTCAATACCACTCAAATAAGCCTCACTTACTACCACTCAAATAGACTCCACTTACTACTTCATTACTCTTTGCTTACCATTTCATTCAACTATACTTACTAGTTAATGACACTCCACTTACCACTTAAATAAATCTCACTTACAACTCAACTTAACCCCACTTACTGATGAATGAGACTCATATAATTCAAATGTAACTACTGAAAATGATTGATCATGACATTAGTACATATGACTATTGACCATTCAAATGATTGAACATGACACTAGTGCATATGAGTATTCACATGTGACTATGAACAATGATTAAAATAATACTTCATTACTCTTAACTTACCATTTCATTCAATCATACTTACTAATCAATGAGACTCCACTTACCACTCTTTTACACTTCACTTATCATTCAAATAAACCTCACTTAATACCACTCAAATAGACTCCACTTACTACTGCATTACTCTTTGCTTACCATTTCATTAATCCATACTTACTAGTTAATGACACTCCACTTACCACTTAAATAAATCTCATTTGCAACTCAATTAAACCCCACTTAGTGCTGAATGAGACTCATATAATTCACATGTGACTACTGAAAATGATTGATCATAACACTAGTACATATGACTATTGACCATTCAAATGATTGAACATGACACTAGTACATATGACTATTCACATGTGACGATTAACAATGATTAATGTAATACTAATAGATCACATATGACACCCTTATTTAACCTCACTTGTATACATCACACTTCACTACAAACCTAAGTACTCAAAATGCCCAAACGAAAATCTAAAAATATTGCATCATCTAGCTCTACATTTAGTCATGGTAGCGATGATGATTTTCAAACACCTCCAACAATAGGTTCCTATACTGATCCATTAGGAAAGACGTGGTATGGAACCAAACGTCACTTCCATAATAAACCTCTTTTCATGCATGATCCATGGCAATCAGATGTGGGTCACATAATTGTCGATCATGTATACAATCGTCCACCACACGGGGTCAATGTTGACAGAAACAACTTGCAATGGCAAGACCTCTTCGAAAAACGTTGTGAACTTAAGATATATTGTCGATGGCATGGGCACATTCAGCTGAACTATGCAGAAACAAATCATGCGATGATGCAACAGTCATATCAAGGCTACAGAGAGAGAATACACAGATGCAATGAAGATTGGATAGATTTCATTACATTGAATATGCCAAGAAAAAATCTCATTTTGATTGTGATAGTGCTATCACAACAATCATTGAAAATCCATTGCTAGTTTCTGATCCAGACATTTCAGACTTCTCTGATGAATATGATGATGACTTTGTAAACTATTTGCCAAATAGTTCATATGTTCATGGAAAACCATTATGTTGTTACGAACATAGTGAATAAAATCATAATGGTAATTATTGTATTGATGAATGGTAAGTAGCATAAGAACAAGTAGTAAGCATTGCCTTATAAATATAAGTCATACCACTTTTTTACATTTCACTTACTATTCAAATAAACCTTACTTACTACCACTTAAATAAACTCCACTTACTACTTCATTACTTGTAGACACCCCATTTTTGACCGCCCTTAAGACTTGGACACTACTGATGGTTTACTTGGTGATGAAAGATGTGCAGTGCAAATGATCGATTTCTTTGGCAAGAGGAGAGTCAAATCCCAACCTTACACCCCATTTTGGACCAAAACTATTTTGAATGGTTTTTAGACCTTAAAACCCTCTCTTTCAAAATATTTTTGAAAATAAGTTCCTACGACGTTCCGAGGCTCGCTTTTTGTTAAATGTTACGCTTTTCAGTAAACCGAGCAAGGACAAAGTGGAAATGAATGAAAGAGAGGTGAACTCTTTGAAAAATATTTCAAAACACCCTATTTAGAGGTTTGGGGTTAAAGAAAAAGAGGAGAGGAGAGAAGAAAACAAGTTGGAGAAGAAGTTCGGCATGAATCCGGGTAGGATCGAAACTGAGCAGTCTTCACTCAAAGGAGCATAACTTTTTACACACTTGGAATTTTCAAGTGAGGATGCCCCCATGGGAAATAATACTTCCAGGGCTTAAATTTAGGCTCAAGAATGACCTGCAAAGGAGTCCAGATGAAGGAGTTATGTCCGGTTGAAGTCAGGCCCAAAAAGCAGATTTTTCTGTCCAACCAGAGGTGGAAGATTCTGGCCATAAATGGGATTTTTTGGCCATGTGCTGGCCATGAATGGCCAATGCCGGCCCCTTTCCGTCCAAGAGTATCCCATGCCAGCCAACAATGATCAAGTGCGGCCATCAATGAAGAAGTGCCGGCCATTGATGCCAGAAAGCAGATTTTTGCTGATATTTATTGTCCAACTGTTCCAGCTGTCTCTCTTGAGATATTTTCGACCAAAGCTTGTATTTTGCTATATATAGAGAGGCTTCTCTATGGTTTTCAAGGTTAGAACATTTTAAGAAGAGTTTGGGAGCCTCTCTCTCTAAAACCTCTCTCTACAATCCTCTCTCTCTAAAGCTTTTATGCTAAAGGCTTGCATACATCCATCTTCAACCTATCAACCCTTAAGAAGAGTGGTTCAACTTTGGGCTGAGGTTGCTTGAAGCTCTCTTGGAGCTTCCTTGGAGCTCTTGAAGGTCATTTGGCTTGGTTTTGTTGCTTAAGTGTTGTATTCCCTTCAAGAGGTATAAGACCCACCCTTTAAGCTTGTTTTCATACTTATTTTTACCACCTTTGCAAACTATTTTTGGCTTGGTTTTGAACTGAAGAAAACTCTATTTTTCAGTCCTAAAAATGGTGGTTTAAACCCCTTTTGAGTTTGAGGGTGGTCCACCCTTCTTGTCTCTTTGCTTGTGAAGCTTTTTGTACCATCTTTCAAACAATCTCTTTTTAGCCTTTTAACCACTGAAATCCAAGGGATTTTCAGTGGCAAAAACTTGGTTTTGAGGACCAAAATAGGAGGGGGTGGCCTTCCCTCCTTGTTTCTCCTTTGCATGTGTTGATGGCTTAGTAGTTGAGCATGTGTTTCTACCTCCTTGAGGCTTGATCTCAGCATGTTTTTGTGACTTTTTTAACATGTTTTAACTCTAATTGTGGCTGGTTGGAGTACCTCTTGCTTGCTTCTTACACTTGTAGTGCAAATCATGCATGCTAGCTTAATATACTTGATGTATTAGCCTATTATTCTAGCATGTGTTGACTCCATTCCAGCATGTTTTTGGCCTTCCTTTAACATGTTTAAACTCTGTTTAGAGTGTTTTTGGTCATATGAGGCTTGCTTTGTATAGCTATAGTGTAAATGGACTTGACTAGCTTTGTGTTTCAAGGTCCTTAGCATGTTGTGCTTGTGTTATTTGCATGTTTTGGCATCATTTCACATATGATTTCAGAGCTTATTTCTCTTTCACACTCTCATGCATATCACTCTTTTATTGTGTTTAAGAGTTGTGCCTTTATGCTTTGTTTGTGAGCCAATACAAGAGCATGTTTTTTTTTGCTTTTCATGCTACTATCTCAGCACATTTTAGCCACTGTTTTGGCATGTTTAAGGTATGTCCATAGATGGTTTGATCATTTGAGCATTGTATTGCATGGTGCTAGTGTAAAGCTCCTCACTAGTTTTAATGCTTAAGTCCCTTAACATGTTGTATATGAGTTGTTTTCATGTTAGAGTCTTGTTTTTCATGCCATTCCAGCACTGAAATTCTGCCACCCTCCCTCACTTCTGCATCTTTTGATTTGTTTTGAGGCTTGGTTAGTCTTAAAGTTGTGCTTGAGTCATAGGATTGAGGCTTATGCTTAAATGGCTTTAACCTTCTTTTGAGGGTTCCTCCTAGTCAAAGGCATGGCTTCTCTCATATCTTAAGCCATCTTTGGATTGACCTCTCTCTCATTAGAGGACTTTCACATTGGACAAACCAACTAATGAATGGCTTGGTAATGTAAAATGTGTAAACAAGAATTGAACCAAGTAAAACATGCTAGGATAAGCATGTTGCATTTGCATTGCATTGTGTTCAATCGGACGTTATATTGAACACAAGGTGAATTGGTCCATTTCATACTCAAAGTGATGAAAATGAGCCAATTCCCTTTGTCTCCATTGCCTTTGATCATCCATGATAAGGTTGTGGTCCTAGAGTCTTGTTTGTCTTGCATTTATTGAATTTGTGCAAGTTGAATCCTTGGCCATCATGCATTGCATGCTTAATTGATGGTTTTGGATCCAATGGTACCTCTCCTTTAATGTTTTGAGATGATAAGGAGTGGTACAGTACATACATACCCTTGGGAGACCCTCCATTTTCCTTTGTTTTGTGCTCTGTTGCAGTTTGATGTCACAGCACACCAGTAACCGGCACCCCTTCATTGTTGGCCGACACCCTTGCATTGTTGGCCGGCAGAGGCATACTCTTGGCCGGCATATGGCCGGCAGGCCACTGGTGCACTCCCCAACAGTGTTTTGGTAAGTTTCAACAGAAAAGTCTTAGAGACACCTTACAAACAGAGCCTCTAAAAAGCAAACCGGAGAGCTTTTTCGGAGCAAGAAACCAAAGCATCTATCTTCTAACTTCAAACAAAGCTGAGGCAGCATAGTTTAAAGCTTTATTTGTTAGCTAACATCTGAATTTGTACTTTAATTAATTTGTTAATTAGTTAAGTGTTGTAATAATTAGTAAGTAGTTTACTAGTTATTCAATTCGGTTGTGTAATAATTAGTCTAATTAGTTTAATTAGATTAGTTGATTAGCTTAGCTTAGATTAGCTTAGTTTAGTTTATTTGGACCCTCCTTCGCGAGGGCACAATGTTGTAATAAGTGCGAGTGTGTGTGTGCATGTCTTCCAACCCCACTTCTTTCTCCCTTTTACTTAACCACTTTCGATGGTTAGTTTTAGGGCATTTTTCAATTAGCATACCTTATGCTTTGCATGTTTGCATCATTCATTTGTCTTGCATGCACTGGGCTCGGCACATCATTCAAACTGCATCGTATTTCAATACACTTTCTTGACTACATGTTTCAAAGCATGTTATCAAGTTGCTTCGTATGCCATCTTAGATAGCCGAGACTATTTTAGTTGCATTTTTGCATGTGTTGCATTAGGCATCTTAGCATAGTTAGGATCATGCATGATTTCTAACTAGTTTTTCTATTTTGGCTCGGAGTACACTGTAAGTGTTTTATGCTTTAGCATCCTTGAATAAGTGTGAGTGTTGCCATGATAGCATGCTTGCCATAAGGCTATTTGCTTAAGTGCTTAACTGCATGAATGCCTATGGGTGAAGGCTTGATTGCCTGAATTGGAACAACTCGATGATTGTGAGTTTTAAGCCCACTTTGCGGAGTGGCAAAATCATGTTTTAAGCCCATCATGTTTGATGGCAAATCTGCGCTTTAGTCTACTTGCGAGTAGCACTTTCAAACCATTTTCGAAAACAAAAATAAGTTGTTTTGTTCTAATTCTCGTGATTGAGTCTATACTTGTATGTTGTGCGCATCACATAGTAAGCTAGCTAATAACCAGAATAAGAACATATGTGTTTATCAAACAACATATCATGTTAGTAGAGGCCGATCCTTTGATCGGGCGAGCGTGGGTGCTCATTTCAGGACCTTTCCCTCTCGTACCCAAGTTCCCGAGCTGAGGCAACTTTGGTGATGACGGACACGTGGCCCTTTGGCACGAGTTAAGGTTTCCTAAATTTCCCAAAAGCAAAATATTTAGGTGGCGACTTTGTAATCTGGCAAAGCAGTCCATGTTTAGCGCTTTTTTATTCAAATCAATTTTCCAAAACGATTTGCTAGATTTGGACTCTTTGGTGATTTATCAATCTTACATTGCACTTTGTGAGATTAGATTAAGAACCGTGACAAGAGTCCGAACTGTAGGACGACCAATCCGCGCCTTCTTCGAAAGGGGGGCGCGCGGAGAAAGTCAGGCACTACATTACTCTTGGCTGACCAGTTTATTCAACCATACTTACTAGTCAAAAAGACTCTACTTACCAATTTGTTGGGCTTAACTTACTACTCAAATAAACCTCACTTACTACCACTTAAAATAGACTTCACTTACTACATTACTTACCATTATGTTGTTATGAACATGGTGAATGAAATCATAGTGGTAAGTATTGTGTTTGAGAATGGTAAAAGTCTTACACTATCATTTGTATTATACATATAAAAAGTCATATGCCTTATAGATATAAGCCTTACACAAACGAGTAATGTCACAAAAAAAAAAATTAAAATATAAGGTTGATTTCTTTGATTGTCTCGAAGATTGCTACAATCACTTTGACAAGTCAATTGCCCCTCCTACGACATGGCCATAAATGCTGTTAGGAGTTTCTGAGCATGTACGTACCTACATAATATAACCAATAATTAATAAATTCTCAAACATAAATTTTGTAAATAAAAGTTAAATAAAAAATTATTACCACAAAGTTAGGATAGATATTGGAATCGCATCCTATTATATTGTGGTTAGTTTCAACAAAAGTAGAGTGCCCACTGGAACCACATCCTATTATATTGTAGTCACTATTAGTAAAAGTAAGGTCGACATTGAAACCACCTTCTTGGTGCAACATGCTTGCTCCTGATACATAAGTATCTTGTGTAGGAAAAGTATCAACATTCTCATTTTCTATAACCACCAGTTTTTAACCTAGTTTTGGACACTTATTCTCGTATGACCAGTACCTCTGTAACAAAACACATTACACTTAGTATATAAATTTAATTATAATTCAATACACTTAGTAGATAAATTAAATTGTTAGATACCTACAATGACCACATTTTCTTGGCTTTGAAAACTTATCCTTTGCAACAGAATGACTCCCCTTCGTCTCTGTAAAGGGAGGATCACCAACACCAAAATGCAAACATGTCCCTTCAACATTGCTTTTTCCTTTTGTTCCATTTCCTTCAACATGTTGGACATACAAATCTTTCATTCGACGTGTTAAGTTTGTCACTACATCTCTAGCTTTTTCGTATCCATCAGTTAAGTGCGAAGCATAATAACACATCTCAGTACATGCACTTGACAATGCACCAAACCGTGTTGTTTGCGTAACCCATTCTGGAAAAGGGGTCTTACCAAGTAAAGTGGAAGACTTGACATTTTTTGTCCACCTTTGTAATATACAGCTAGAGGGAATTTCTTTCAAATGCTCCATGTTCATGATTGATACCACATGGGAACATGGTATTCCACATGATTCAAAATGCAAACAAGAACATTTCATGGCATGATCACTTGGCCGATATTGTACATTCCATATGGGTTCTGGATGTGTATACATAGACAACTAGTATATGTGAACATCTTCTATATCATTTTTTTCCGACATAAATAACACTTGCTCGAATTTTATTTGTTCGCAAAATTTGAAAAATATGGCACGAGTAAATATATCAGCAACATGTCTTTCAATCCTCTTCATACCTGTAAAAAGAATATGAGTGGTATTTTCAGTTTTGGATTGTGCCTTAGCCTCGTTATGGCGAAGTCTTGCAAGTGCTCTATCATATGCCCTTACAAACTCAAAGAACCCTTAGGCGCACCTTTAGGAATCGATTCAAAAATGCATTCATACTCTCACAACGTTGCATGGTTTTTGCACTAGCAAAGAAATGTCCATGGAGGTATGCATCAGCCCATAAAGTGGTTATTCACACCTTGTAGTATCACAAAAGGTTTGTTGTACGCATTTGTCCAATACGTAGTATCAAACATCAACACATCACCAAAACACAGATAATCTGTTCGAGATCCACCATCAGTCCAAAACAAATTATTTAATCGATTTTCTTCATCTACATCATATTTATAATAAAACATTCGATCTTGCTCTTCTTTACCACATAAGTAAGCCAAAGCACCTTCTGCGTCACCATCAACAACTTGGGCTCTACGCTCAGTCCCAAAAATGGTTGTACATGTCCATCTATATGAACCCAACATTCTCATAGCCACCTTCTTGTTGTGTAGCAAAGTCCATAATGTGACTTGTCCTTATACCAATATGATGCATTGCATTGCCTTGTGCCTTGTCGGAACTAGTAACATTCAGGTGTGAGCAAAGAAATTGAACACCAAGAGACCTATCATGGAACGATTGTGCTCTTTGAAAAATTCATTCACTTTATATTTGGAAATACTCTGATTGTATTTGATACGAAAACAAGCATGACAACCAACTCTAGTTAATTGTTTTGGTTCTCTTTTACGTTCTTCAACCTCAAGGTATTTGGATTGTCTGTGTCCTTCTTTTGAACATACCCAATTCCTTGATATAACCATATTATTCTTCTTCTTATACAACTGATCCCTTCGAATACTAAAGCCTTTCACCTTAGCATACAAATTATAAAATCTTTTTCCGTTTTCTTCCTAATCAAATGTCATTTTAAACACATCCGTTTCAGTTAATTCATCTAGATGCTTAATATCTCTTTCAGTTAGAATATCATTAGAATTGACGATATCATCTTCATTATGAATTATACTCACCATCATTACTGTCATCATCATCTAGTTCATATATAATGTTATTCTTGTTTTGCTAAGTGTTGTCTTCCATCTGCAATAAGCATAAACAAATTAATTAAGAAAAAACAAGTAAAAAATGGTAAGTACAATACTAGGTGGTAAAATGGATGGTAAGTGGTAAGTTAAGTCACAAAGAGTTATAAGTAGAATGAGAAGGAATGGTAAGTGTCGTGTTTTTGAATGGTAATTAAACTCATTTAAACCACGCTTACTACTCAATAAGACTGTACTTACTACTTTATCAGACTTGACTTATCACTCATTTTAATCACACTTACTACTTAATAAGACTCCACGTACTACTTTATCAAACTTAACTTATCAGTCATTTAAACAACACTTACTATTTAATAAAACTTTATTTACTATTTTATCAGACTTGACTTAACATTCATTTAAACCACACTTACTACTTAATGAAACTGTACTTAATACTTTATCAGAATCACACTTACTACTCAATGAGGCTTTACTTATTTCTTTATCAAACTTGACTTATCAGCCATTTAAACCGCACTTACTAGTTAATGAGATTGTACTTACTATTTCATCATACTTGACTTACCACTCATTTAAACCACACTTACTACTCAATAAGACTGTACTTACTACTTTACCAGACTTGACTTACCACTTATTTGAATCACACTTACCACTCAATGAGACTCTGCTTACTATTTTATCAAACTTGACTTATCAGTCATTTAAACAACACTTACTACTCAATAAGACTCTACTTACTATTTTATCATACTTGACTTAAAACTCATTTAAACCACAATTACTACTCAATGAGGTTGCACTTACTACTTTATCATAATCACACTTACTACTTAATGAGACTCTACTTACTACTTTATCAAACTTGACTTATCTGCCATTTAAACCACTCTTACTAGTCAATGAGACTGTACTTACTATTTCATCAGACTTGACTTATCACTCATTTAAATCACACTTACTACTCAATGAGACTCTTCTTACTACTTTATCAGACTTGACTTACCACTTATTTAAACCACACTTACTATTCAATAAGACTGTACTTATTACTTTATCAAACATGACTTATCACTCATTTAAACAATTCTTACTACTTAATGAGACTCTACTTACTACTTTATTAGACTTGACTTATCAATCATTTAAACTAAACTTAAGACTACATTTACTAATTCATCAAACTTGAATTTTTTTTTCTTACCACTTGAATCTCATAATTTTTCTTTTAACTCGGTGAAATGTTGTTCCAACAAAACATAAAATTTATAAATTCAAAATATAATGGAAGTGAAAGTAAAAAGAGAGAGACTTACTTAAGGAGTCCCAGATCAACAACAATTCTATCTTAAAATCTTCAAAAGTTTTAGAAATGAACATCAAATTTTGTTTATGGAATCCTCAAATAAATTTGAAATTTTCCTATATTTTGTTAATCACATTTCTCATTAATTGCATTTATTGTGGTGGATGAAAAAGATACTAGTTTCATTTACGGTGATGATTCGTAGCTCGAATTTGAGACTCGAATTCGGCTCGAATTCGTCGGAGGAGGAGGAGGAGGAGGGAGGAGGAGGAGGAGGAAGGAGGAGGAAGGGGAGGGGGCCATAAAAATGGCTGGAGGAGGAGTCGGGGCCGGAGGCGGGGCTGCGACGACGGATGCGGGGCTGCGAAGATCGGCCAGAGGCGACGGCGGAGGGCTGCGACGGCGGGCAGAAGGCTGCGACGGACGGACGGAGGGCTGCGACACGACGACGGCGGGCGGAGGGCTGCCTCCTCTCTCTCTCTCTCTCTTTCTCTCTTTCTCTCTCTCCCTCTCCCTCTCCTCTCCCTCTGGTTTCAGCCCAAAACGACGAAGAAGAAGAAGAAAAAATAAATAAATAAATAAAATACAGCCCAAAACGACGTCGTTTTGGGCTGTCGAGCCGTTCGAGCCGCGAGAGTTTCGAGCTACCACTCATTTTCCTTTCATTTATTCCCATTCATTGCCATTAAGTAGATAATAAATAAAAAAAATCATATTCCATAAAATGTAAAATATTATAATAAAATTTATAAATTTCATATTTATTTTGTACATTTTTTTTTTCTTTTTGGTTTACATTCTATTTTATAAATTTAATATTTATTTTGGAGGTTAAGTGCATTTTATTAATGTTTGAATGGTAAGTATAATTATGTGGAATAGTAAGTACAACCATATTAAGTAGTAAGTATGTTTAGTTGTTGCAGTAAGTTGGAAACCACTCATCTAAACCATACTTACTATTTTATTAGACTTACTTACCACTCATTTAAACTACACTTACTACTCAATGAGACTTTACTTACTACTTTATCAAACTTGACTCATCACTTAAACAATACTTACTACTCAATGAGACTCTACTTACTATTTTAGCAGACTTGATTAATCAATCATTTAAACTAAACTTAAGATTGCATTTACTATGTCATCAAACTTGATTTTTTTTTTTTTTTTTTTCTTACCACTTAAATCTCATAATGTTTCTTTTAACTAGGTGAAATGTTGTTCCAACAAAACATTAAAATTTATAAATTCAAAATATCATGGAAAGTTAAAAATTTTAAATATTCAAAATTTTAAACTTTAAAAATAAACATAAGATTATATTTTAAAATAAACATAAAATTTTGTTCATGGAATCCTCAATTAAATTTTAAATTTTCCTATATTTTAGTAATTACATATTCATTAATTGCATTTATTATTTTCAAGTGTTGTAAATGAAAAGGAAACTAGGTTTCATTTATTGCCATTAAGTAGATAAATAAATTTTTTTTAAAAAAATCATATATCATAAAATGTAATAAATTATAATAAAATGCATAAAATTCACATTTATTTTGTATTATTTTTTCTTAAATTCTATTTTATAAATTTTATATTTATTTTAGAGGTTTTGAAAATTTATTATAACTTAATTTTTTAAGTTTACCTGTTACCTGAATAGCCGGTTAAGTTTATTTTATTAATAATTGAATGGTAAGCGTAGTTATTAAAAATAGTAAGTATAATCATATCAAATAGGAAGTATATTTAGTTATTCTGGTAAGTTGAAAACCACTTTTTGATTTCAAAATCATTGAAAACTACCTTATTTTTTACGAAACTACCTAAATTTCTTAATTTGGCTTTAATTATTACCAATCAATAGTTAGATTTATTTTACTTTTAAATCTAATGGTCTAAATTTATTTATGTACAGTACATGAAAATCATCTTCATGTATCATAGAAAAATCCAATCAAATATACTGTATCTGCTTCTGGTTTCTTGCTAAAATAGACAAATAAACTAGAAAAATTAAACATGAAGGGATAAAAGTCAAGGTTGACAGAAAACATGTCTCCCAAAGGCAGATTAGAGCGACAAGTCGATTAGAGAAACACTTTGCAGATCCCAAACTGGGTAAAAACATTTGAGAATGTGCAAATAGTGACATGGACACGTGAAAAAAAACTAAATGTAGATGGATGAAAAAAACAAAAAGGCTAAACCAAAATTTGAAATAAAAAATTTGCACATTTGCATATGGGTAATTTCTGTTTTATATAATAGAATAGATATATAATACAATGTCAGAAGTTGACTACAGGATGCATAAGAAAGAAAAAAATGCTCCTACAAATTTTCGACAAAAAAAAAAAAAAAAATCATATGTATGAGTTTTCAAAGCAGAGATCTTACATAAATTGTACTGTCTGGTCTGGAATCATACTTGCAGCTTGACAAGAATCAGAAATGACCCATTTGAAAAGGAACCAAGAAATCTATTAGTGTATGGTCAGCCACAAGCTCAATACAAACTTAAATTGATATTCCATTGCTTAAATTCACAAGCTCAGTCCACACGTTCCAGTACCTATGGAATTGGTGAATAACTACTTAAAAAGGCTAATACAGACATTGAATTATCGGTTCAGTTTAATTGTTTTCTTTTCAAGTAGACAGGGAAATAATATTAGTGCACAACATAAACAATGGGAAATAATATTCGTTGGCTTTTGATAAACAGATAAACAGTCAACATTAACTGCTTGCATAGAGGTCAATGCTACCCAATTGAAACCGTGAAGTTGCTTGAGGATCACGAACTGCCAGAAACCTGAACCTGCAATGGTAATTTTTTTACTTTTTATTTTTATGAACTATCTGAAAAAACAAGATTACAAAAGAATGGTTGAGTTCGTTCCAAGAGAAGACTTACCTGAATGCATTAGCTAGGAAACCCACTGATCTAATCTTAAATGTCTTCCGCTCGAAACGGTTATTAAACATCTGAGAACTTTGTTCATCTAAAACACGCCAACTGGAACCTCCATCATCACTTCCTTCCAAAACCCTGAAAGCATAATATTAATAGAAATGTTGAAGATGGTGGGAGGATTTCAATGTAGGACAGTTTAGGAAAGTTTGCAGGGTTAGGTTCTATTATGTATGAAAAAAAAAAAAAAAAAGGGGGAACAAGAACAAGAACAAGAAAAGAAGAGAGAGAGAGAGAGAGAATTGGTGATAAATCTAATTTAGAGAGTGTCTAAGGCATTAGATCCAATGGATTTTCTTAGGGTAAATTAAAAATACACCCCTTGAGGTTTGCCTAAAATACAGAATACCCCTTGTAGTTTAAAAAATTACAAATACTCCCTTGTTAAAAAATTTTATTTAACAAATTAACTTTAAAAAAAATAAATTCATAATTACTCTCTTATACAATAATAAAATTACCTCAATTATTAATTGAAAGATATTTATAACATAATTAAAAATTGTTAATTGACTTGATGATTTATTAATAAAATGGGAGATTTGTTATGAAATTAAAAACCTCAAGAGGTAGAATGTAATTTCCAGAACCACAGGAGGCAATTTGTATTTTAATCAAACCTCAGGGGGTGTATTTGTAATTTACCCATTTTTTTATTGGTGATAGGTTCACCTTTTGTAAAATAGTTTGATGAGAAGTTTTTTTGTGTTTTAAAGAACAATTTGTTTCCAATTTTACCGCTTGACTTTTTTTTGTTTCTATTTGTTGACTTTTGTTGACTATCTGTTCAAATTTTTTTCCTATCTGTTCAATTTTTTTCAATTTTATCTGTTCAATTTTATATCAATCTACTTAATTTTTTCCTTAAATTCTATCTATCTATTCAATTTTATATCTATCTAGTCAATTTGTTCTCCTAAATTCTATACATATGTTCAATTTTTCCCTTAAATTATATTTATATGTTCATTTTTTTTTTTTTTTTCTATATGTTGAAAATCTGTGTAAACTGTTTTGTTTATCCGCTGCAATCATTATCAGCAACATCAATTTTTTTCTAGATTTGTCCCATACATGCACACACTCACAAATATACATACATATACTCATAGATATACATACACCAATACCTATATGTTGCAATCCAAACCAAACCATATCTGTTCTAAACCCTATCATCATCATCATCATCATCATACCACTGATCAAGCACTAATTTTCTCTTTTTTGATTTGTTGTATTTTTTGAACCTATCTATTCAATTTTTTTGAACAAATCTCAAATTTTGTCTGTATAATTTTTAGCTGCAACAACAAACTACAGAAAAAAAATTATTTGTTCAACACAAAAACAAAAACAAAAACAAAAACAAAAACAAAAACAAAAATTCTCCTAATCAAACAAAGAGAATCCCATATCTCCTAATTTTTTTTTGAATAGATCTACCTTTTATCTGTTCAGTTTCATCATCTTTTCAAATCTCCCATAGTTACATATCTAATTCTACAAATTCAAATACCATTGAAGCACCTACAGATCTGTTTCATCATCATCAACAACAACATTTATCATCATCAACAACAACAAAAAAAATAACAAAAACAAGATCAACAACAACAACAAAATTCAAAGCCAAGATCTATTCAATCTTAACAGATCTGTTACAAGAAGAAAAAAAAAAAAAATCAAAGCTAAAAGTATATAATCTGTCAAGAGACCAGATCAGATATCGAAACCCTAGAGAAATGATGAAGAGAGAGAAAGAGAGAGAGAGAGAGAGAGAGAGAGAGAGAGAGAAATGATAGTTTGAGACATCAGTGCTCAACGTTGGCATACAGAGACATCTCTGATGGCTTTAAAACTGACAGAGATCTAGAAAACAACCTCACCAGTTCCAGATCTAGAAAATGTTGTCAAAGATTTGCAACCGACACACGGTTGAATGCGAAAAGTGGTAGAAGTGCCTCACCATCTACGAAGGTGAGAAGAATAAAGAAAGAAGCCGTGATGGAGGAGAGACACAACAACGGAGTAAAGACGCAACGGCGGTCTGCGGCGGACAAGAGAGAGAGAGAAAGGCGGTAGAGGGAGGCAAAGCAGAGAGTGAATGAAAGGGAAGGGAAAGAGTGAGAGAGGCTTGTTAGAGTTTTGACCGTATGGAGAGATATACATAAGAAGGGTATTTTGGTCCATTTGCTTCAGCTTGTCCTTATGAACAAACTATTTTTGCGCTTGGACCTTTGGCCAAAGAAAATCCAATCTTGGACTTTTGGCCCAAGCTCCCAAAAAAAAAAAAAAACCCCTTAAAGAGGTTCTAGATGAGAAGGGTTGAAAGTGGCTTGATTTCACGAAAAGCTTGTTGATGGAGTCTAAAAAGTAGCTGCTGGAGGGTCTGGCCAGCAACTAATTTAGTGTTTTATTGATTAAATTGAATGTAATAGATGGAGGAAGAGTTTAGGGTTAATTAGGGCTTGATTGCACAGGGTACTGAAAACAAGGTTTGCAGCTAGAGAGAGAGAGAGAGAGAGAGAATGTTCAATATGGGTTGCTCTCTGCAAGAAAAAAGGGAAACAATATTGTTCCTGAGTTTAAATGTTAGTCCTTGAACTTAGCTTTACTTGCTATCTCTGACGCTTCAGGGGGAAAAAGGAACTGATTTAGCTATCAGATAATAAGTTCCCTAGTTATTTATTTGTCAAGGTTTCAAGGCAACAAAACAGAGAATGACAGTTTTATCAGCAAATAATGGGATAATTGTAGGAAAAATAGTCTGTAATTTCTTTTCTTCGAAGAAGTTATTGCAGAGATGGTGTTGATCCAGCAGTGGGAGAAGGCAACGATGGAAGGGAGAGAAAGGGAATTTGATTGAGAGAAAGAGACGTACAAATGAGAGAGAAAGAGGGGTAATATGTGTGTGAGTGTGTGTGTGTGTGTGTGTGTGTGAGAGAGAGAGAGAGAGAGAGAGAGAGAGAGAATTGATGAGAGAAAAGAGGGATGATGTGGTGGGTTTATTAGATGCATCTTCCCTAGTTCAATCCATTTCAACATTTATGACAGTTACCAATCATAGTTGGGGATAGTCATCATCTCAATTTTTATTTTATTTTTTTTAGCATCAACAAAATTTTATTAAAAAAGAAAAGAGAGAGAGGACAAAAAGTCCTCATACAAAGAAAGAGAAAGAGCACAACAGAAGCGCAAAACTCCTAGGCCTAGAGATGGCAAACATCCCTAGAGATCAAAAACAAAGGGACTCCTTTAAAAGGAGGTGACACAAATGTCCAAAATGAAGCCAAATATTCCATCCTATCCCACAAAGCCTCTACACTTGATTCCTTGCCATCAAAGATCCTTGCATTTCTCTTCAACCATATAGCCTAGAATATAGCAAAAACAATGCATGTCCACATTGTTTTGGCTCTCTTGGTGCTCCCAAACCCTTTGAACCTAATAAGAAGCATATGAATGCAGTCCTGCGGAGCAACCCACTGATCAGCACATAAGCCGAATAGCCATTGCCATAATACAAAAGCTATCGGGCAATGAAGGAATAAATGATCCGCTACCTCCGAATTCCTCTTGTACATCACACACCATTGAGGACAAAGAGAGTGATTAGGCCTTCTCCTCTGAAAAACATCATATTAGTTGTGACAACTTTTTGAACCAAAGACCACATGAAGAACTTCACTTTATGAGGGACACCCGCTTTCCAAATTTTCTTATAAAAAGGAAACAAGGGAACGGAGGGATTATCAATAAGCTTATGAAAAAAGGATTTATAGGAAAAGACCCTAGAAGAAACAAGATTCCAAACCCTAATGTCACGAGAGGAAGAAAGAGAAACCCCCTTGGATATATTCCCATTGGCAACCAAGCAACAAAATGGGAATGAGCATTCCATTCCACCTTGCATTCCATTCTCAGTTCATTCCTTTCCTGTGTACCAAACATAGCCTGAGGGTATTATTATCGAGTACAAGTCACTCAAGAAAAGTATAGCCCATTAGCAACTATAAAGAAATGCCTCACCTCTTATTACTGGAAGGCCATTATCATTTGCAAAAATATGTAAAGTATACCTATTACTTTTGTCAAACTCACCTCAACAAAGCCTTATTCTAACCATTTTCATTCAGTTTCTCCGACTTTACATGCCTTCATGTCATTTCTTACTGGATGACATGTTTCATATGCTACCTTCTCCTTATATTACATGTACTACATCAAATCTGAATCGTATGTAACCAATGGTCTTTGTTGCACTTCACCTCGATCATCTCAACCAATTCTCTCATCTAGACCTCAAATAATGTTTTCCATAACTAACACATTCACTTTTTTATTAATTGTTATCTTGCTACTCATCAAATTCAAAACTGCTCATCAAATTCTACCTAGTTAAATAGAATAGAAAAATCTTTAGTATTACCATAAAGTGGCTTCATGACCTATCATAATCATAAATTCACGGGAATCCTGAATACTATAACAGTGCAGCTGTACATACGAACTCCACCCATTTCACAAACATAATTCTATAATTTATAACTCCTTGGTTTTAATTGTACCTTTCTAGAAGACTAAATCCTTTCATCCAAACATTTCAATATAACATACTAGAAGATTATTACCCAACAATTATCCCCTTTTTTGCCTGCCCAATACTTTGCTCTTAATTGTCTTACTTGTTTAGTTTGGTTATTGACAATTATCACTTTTTTTGCCTCCCAGCACCCTACTCCAAATTTTCTAACTAGTATAGCTTGATTGTTACATGAATATTAACTACTGTGTTGTCTTGTCCCATTCACTCTCTCTCTCAATTAAAAATAGGGAAATTTAGCTATAAACCCCTTTTACCTTCCTTTCATTGTTAAAAGGACTAAGAAAAAAATTATACTTTCTAAACCCCCTCATAATTATAAAATCTTGCATAAAGAACAAAATTTATTATTTAAATATTTTATTAGACTATTATACCCTCAACTAAATCTTCCCACCTTCTCCACCCACTCTCTCCCCACCTTCTCTGTCTCTCTCCTCCCCCTCTAAACACAGCTTCTCTTCTTTGTTCTTCAAATTCTAAATCGTTCAAATTACCAACACACTCACCACTCTCTCCCTACCTTCTCTGTCTCTCTCCTCCCCCTCTAAACACAGCTTCTCTTCTTTGTTCTTCAAATTCTAAATCGTTCAAATTACCAACACACTCACCGCCGGAGCCCCATTACAATAGCTCCTCTACCCCATGCCAAAGAGAAACAACTGCTACCAGAACAAAGAAATAGAGTAGTAACGACGCTCTTCTTGATGACGAGGAAAGTCTCCGGCGAGCTATCATGATCGAGAAATTGATGGAGAGTGAGAAATGGACTCGAACTGAAGTTACTCGAAGTTCTAGACTGTACAATATGACTTCAAGCTCCTTCAATTCTAGCTATAGATGGCGATTCTCGAGTTTCAAACTCAATTTTTCCTAGGGTTTCAAGTCCTAGGGTTTCGAGTCCTACGGTTTGGAGGTTTGTAGTTCAAGTTTTGTTTTATTTTATTTTTTTTGAATTAGTAGTTTTATTTGGATTTGATGTTAGATCGATTGAATCAGTTGTCGGATTTGAAGATTCAACGATTTGGTGAGTAGTTTGATGCGTTGATTGCTTGATTTCTCTGTTGATTTAATTATTTTGTTGAGATGTTTTTGTTTAGTTTTTGATCTGCATGTTTTGTGGTTATATATCCTTGTAATGTAGATTTGTGTTTTTACTGGTTTTTGAATTGATCTGTTCATACTCAACTTGTTCAATGGATGATCGATCTATTAAAATGGATGATCTATTCAATTTCTCTCTCTCTCTCTCTCTCTGTGTGTGTGTGATAAGAATCTCTCTAATAAGAATTTCACACAGAAATTTTACTCTGAATCAAGTAAAGTTTACTATGATTCAAAGTAAAATTTTACTCTGGTTAAAAACATGTTGATTTGCTTAACAATATAAAATTTTACTTTGAATCATAGTAAACAGAGTAAAATTTTATTTTAAATCAGAGTAAAACTATTTGAGACCATAGATAAATGATTCAATTTTTGGAGAATTTGATCTTCACTGAGACCATCAATATTCCATTCGTATAATTTTTTAGCAGATACGGAAAATTAATTATTAAGATTAGTTTCTTCATATTGGAGATCAGGTGGAATAGGTCGAGAATACCAATTTTTGGTAAGAGTGGTAGGGTTAGGTTTAGGATAATGAAGTTTATTAAGATTAGGTGATTGAAATTGTTGGGCTAATTGATTAATTTCATTATCAGTTGTATCAGTTTCTGATTGCGTAGAAATAGGGTCGAGATTAGGTGATTGATTTAAAACAGTAAGACCTTTTTTAGTAGATGGAGAGGCTTTTTCAGAAATGGTTAACTTATTGATTAGTTGTTCGATGGCTTTAACAGTGGAATGACCTTGGGTGGTTAAACTGTTTCTTTTGGAACGATTACTAGGTAGATTAAGCAAAAGTTGATCTAAGGATTGTTTAGTAGATGTAGTATTGGCTGAATAGTCATCTAAGTTAGTTTCTATCTTATCTAATTGTTCACCAATGGTTTGGAGACATTGATTAGTATAATTATTTTGTTCAATAACTTTTTTAATCTCAGGGTCAGTGCCGGGTAATTTAAAAGGAGAGGCTGGGACATGAGATCCTTGATGTTCAATTATAATATTAGATAACGGAGGATGACTAGAACTAACAGTAGTATTGAGGGAAGTTTTCCATTTATGTTTTGTGATTGTATTTACTTTGTAGTAATAATTTTTTAAGTATTCAAAGAAAGAAATTTCTATACTATATTCAATCACAAAATCATACCATTTGCGAGTTATTCTGGATTGTTGATTAGAATCATATTTGGAACGATAAGCATGTCTTTGAATTCTATTCCTTTTAGATTTAAATTCAACATGTAATTTATCTAGATCAGGAGCAAAGGGTTTACTAATAGTCATTAATTGAGGATTGATTGGAGGTATAACTTCGAAATCAATTTGAGTTGGAGAGTCTTGGGATTCAGCATCTTCTTCCTGTAGATGTGTGTGGGTAGAATAAACAGGTTTACTAATTTGAGAAGTTGTCGAATTATCAATACCTTTTAGTTTACTATGGGAAGTTTGACCAAGATTAATTTGACTATTTTTTTGAAACAAAGGAGTATTAAAGATTTCATCTTCAGTTTCAACATCAGTAGGTATACTAGAAGTACTATGACGAGAAGATTGAGATCGATTAAATTTAATCTTAACAGATCCATCAGTAAATTGTTGAATATCTTGAATATCTTGACAAGTGGATTGTTGTTGATTATGTTTTTAATTTTCATTAACTGTAATCCATTGATCAGGAAGAGTAATATTTTTCCATTCAATCATTTGGGGAATATTAATATTAGCATCATTACTACTACTTTGAATTAATAAAGTTTTATCCTTTGGACTTTTATGTAAAGCTTGAACATTTAAATTTGTTTTAATACATTTATAATTAACTCGGTAAATTAAAGCAATATTATGAACCTTTTCTTTCATATTTGTAAATGAGCCATATAATTGAATATTTAGAGTTAAAGCATCTAAGATATGAGGATCTCGTAGGCTAAGTGTAAAATCAGGAAAACAATTAAAATGGACGGGTCCTTTGTGGAGACCAGTTTCCATCATACCCATAAGGCTATCATTGTAATCAATAAAACGAGCATCTCTTAGACATAATAAAACAAAAGTATTTTTACCTTGTGGAGTTAATGGTTTTATGCCAACTTGAATTAATCCTAAATAAATAAAATTGTGACCAGTTTTTAAATGACGTTTAATAATATTATCATCAAATAACTGACAAGTTTCACGAGGTTTTTCTAAAATATAAACTTGTTCTAAAGTTTTAACATGCAGATTAACATTAAAAGTAGATTGTAAAAAAATAGTTTTATAAATTTCTTTAACTAATAATTTTGGTATATTCCAGCTTAAATCAATTTTATCATTTTGTATTTTTACATCTTCTTCATTAATTACTAATCCTTGATTTGATACTAAGGGCAAAGTTGTTGACCTAGAACTGACTGAAGAGTTACTTCTAAATAATCGACTCATGGTTCTGACTATGTGAATGACTTACAGGAATCTTAATACATTGTCTATATTTATCATGTTTTCACATACTCTGTTTTCACACATACCCATTTCGGAAGACCCCTAAAATCCAACACTGCCTAACCAAAGGACTTACCAAGGACTGGGACAAAGGTTGGGTGGCTAGTTACAAAGTGGAAAGACAGAAATAATATTTTGACAGATTAAGATGACTGAAGGCAGGCACTAAGCAAAATAGAGAACGATTAAGCAAAATTAACCAGACAGTAAGCAACAGATAGCAACATAACTTGGCTTTGATACCAAAAAGATGGAAGCAAGGAAGAATTAAATGAAGCAATACAAAAAGAGAATAACTTGCACATATGATAAAAACAAAATATAAAATACTTTAATAACTTACAATTGTTTTAACAGAAGTAACACTAGATTGCTTTCAAATACATTTTTAATTAGAGGAGGAGGAAGAAGGTTGACTATATTAGGTGTTGACTAAAATAGGTGTTGGTTCTCACTCAGAGTTTTCAGTTTCGAACCTCTGCCTACAAATGACTAGAACATTACAATTTATAGAAAAGCAAATTAACTATGCAGCATGTGACTTCGAAGGCAACTGGCAGCACATGGGAAAGGCAGACTGGCAGATGCTTTCGGTTGATTGACTGAAAGTTGATTGATGAACAGTGAAAGTGAATAGTAACTTTTTACTATTCATTACTTTCGATGGAGACATGACTAAAGGAATCAATATAAATACAAATCGGCAGCTTTTCTCAAAAGAGTATTGATTGAAGCTGATTTGTGTTTATATGGAATCCAATGCTGAGCTGACTAGGC
The DNA here is from genome assembly GCA_036172215.1 of Camellia granthamiana. Classification (NCBI taxonomy): domain Eukaryota; kingdom Viridiplantae; phylum Streptophyta; class Magnoliopsida; order Ericales; family Theaceae; genus Camellia; species Camellia granthamiana. Next base: position 77,690,605 of record CM069908.1, on the reverse strand, counting down.
ATATGGATCCTGACCATCTTGAAACTCTGGTCCATATGGGTTTTGCTGACTAGTTGAACCTTCAGAAGAGTTTGAACTATTTGATCCTTCTTCTGAACTGTCTAAATTGGAGTCTGACTAGGCTTGGGCTTGATTAACAAGTAGACGAGCCATCTGGAGCAGCTCATCTTTGGATGACTTGGATTTAGCATGGACTTTGGGCTTAGCCTGAGATGTAGTGGGCTTAGCTTTATCTTTTGGCTTGGGCTGAACAATGCTGGGCTTAGCTGTCTTGGATTTAACCTTTGACTTGGATGACTTGGGCTTGGAAGAACTTGAAGTTGGGCTTCCAAGGTTGACTACAGGAAGTTGGCTTCCTTGTGTGACTGAAGCAGTTGGAATCTACTGAGCTTTAACCATGGCAGGTGTAGGAGCATGGTGTAGGAGCATGAATGTTAATCGGGAATTCAGTTTCAACAATGCGGGAAACTTTAAAGTTATCCCACCATTTAACCATATGTTGCCGGTAAATAACATCATTAGAAATGCCATATTGCCATTTGAATATTCAAGGGATTTTGTATTTGGATATAAAAATAAGCAATTGAGGGAATTTCCTTTATTGTGGGGTGAATGAGAAAACAGATGAGAAATAGTTAATCTGTTCAATCAGAATAGAAGGGAAGATGTCTGAAATAGCGCCATAATGAGACCACCATCGCAGAAACCAAGTAGGGAATTCTGATTTGAACTTTTGATCAAACTGGAGAAACCAGGAGTGACTATTTGTTTCATTTTGATATAAAAATACTTTGAACCAGGCATCAATATAGTCATAATAACTATACTGAAGAAAGTGATTAGGTAAATCTCTAAGTTGATAAGGAGAACCCCATTCAACTAAGGAAACAATGTTGTGAATATAAAGGGAATGGTAGACAACTTTACTAGTATAAGTGCGATCATAAATAGGTTTAATCACAATTCATTGATGGTTGAATAGGATGTCTTTATAGAAGGTGATTGTCTTTTCCGGATGGAGAGGGACAAAATGCCATCCAGGAGGGAAATAAGATTTAACCAGATCATGAACAGTATGGCTCTTTGGGTGACTACGTTCTTTGAAAAAGATATTAGTAGTGGTAGAATTAACGTAATCAGATCGGGCTGATTTAATAGGATTAGGAGGGCATGGAGTAACTGCTTGGCTGGATGATGCAAAAGGATCATTGGCTAAAGCAGATGTGTAACTAGGTTTAGGAATATTACCAAGGACTTGGTAACGGTTAATCATTTCAATAGGATGGTATTGGGTAATTTGGGTTTTATGGTAAGAGATAAAAGGAGTGGCCATTCCTAACCCCCCTGTAAAAATTCGCGGGTAAGAAAATCAGGAATAGAATTTTGACAACCAGGTATATAAGTAATATCAAAATCAAAAATACTTAAAATAGATTGCCAACGGGCAAAAATTTGCTTACTAGCAAGATTTTGAACGTCTTTTTCTAAAACATATTTAGCACATTTGCAATCAACACGAAATAAAAAAATTTGGTTTAAAATATCATCTTAAAATTTAGTAATACATAAAACAGTAGATAAAATCTCTTTCTTAATAGTACTATCGTTAAGTTGTGCTTTATTCCAGACACCAGAATGATATCGAACAATTTGTTCAGATGACTGAGGAGTGATTTTCTGAAGAAGAATACCACCATAACCAATATCAGAGGCATCAGTTTGAATAATTTTGAATGAATTTTCAATAGGAATACCAAGACAAGGAAGAGACTTGACATATTGTTTGACTTGTTTAACAATAGCAGTATGTGTAGAATTCATTGTTTGACTTGACATATTATCCTTTAACTGATCAAACAAGGGCTGAAAAGTTTTCCTAAGGTCTTTGTAAAATTCAGCAATGTAATTGAGTGATCCTAAAAACCGTTGTAACTGGGTTTTATCTAGGATTGCAACAGGAAACTTAGACGCAAACTCAATGGAACGACTAATAGGCAAAATAGTATTTTGGTGAATATCATATCCTAAAAGGCGGACTTTAGTTTGAAATAATTTAATCTTAGGAGCAGAAATGACTAGACCATGACTCTTAATGGTATAAAAGAATGCAGTAAAATGTTTCCAATGTTCACTAATTGATTTTGAAAAAAATAATAATATCATCTATATAAACTATGGAAAAATGACTAAATTGATTGAAAATATCATTCATTATATTTTGAAATTCACTAGGTGCATTTTTTAATCCAAATGACATTGCATTCCATTCATAGTGACCAAAGGGTGTAGTAAATGCAGTTTTATATCTATCTTTAAGATGAATTTGAATTTGCCAAAAATCACTTTTTAAATCAAATTTACTAAAAATAACAGCTTGACTAAGTTTTTTAATCAAATCTTTTTTATTAGGAATTGGATATCTAATCCATTCTAAAACTTTATTTAATGGTTTATAATTAATGAATAATCGAGGGACACCTCTTTCTAATTTAGCATTTTTGTTAACATAAAAAGCAGGACAAGACCATGGTGATTTACTAGGACTAATAATTCGATTTTTTAATAGTTCATTGATTTCTTTTTTACACATTTCAAGTAATTCATGATTCATTTGAATAGGTCGAGATTTAGTAGAAATTTGTCTTTCATTAAAATTCTTAATATATGGTAAAGTGACCACATGTTTTTTCCTATGCCAAAAGGCAGTTGGTAAAGTAGAACAAACAGTTATTTCTAATTTTAATTTAAATGCTTCAATTTGGGATAGAACAACAGGATCAGTTAATTGTTGTTCAATGCGTTTATAATTAACTTCTTCTTTGAGAAAACGTAATTGACGAGTTAATCGATTAATAGATTGAGAAATAGAACAGTCTTTCAATTGATTTAATTCCAATACTTCAAGTGGTGATAAGAATTTAAAAGTAACTGTTTGCTATGTTACATGGACTCTTCAAAATAAATCAAATACCCGTGTCGGACACCCGACACTTGGACAAGGGTATGGGATATGTGTCGGATACTTTTCAACGGATACTTCTTATATAATTGTATATAACACTATTATTATATGTACATATTGTTGTAGAATTACTATAATGTCATTTTGACACTATAAGTTAAATATAGTACTATTTTATCTCACATATTAGATTAAAAATATAAAAATATGACATTTTTTTGCCGAGTCCGCGTATCCTTAAATTTATGATTTGATGAGTCCGACCTCTAGATACATACCCGCACCCGACACCTGTACCCGAGTCCATGTAACATAGACTGTTTGACCAAAAGCGTGAGTTGTTATTCATTCACTAGATGTAGTAAATGGATATAATAAGAATATAAATGGGGTGCCTAAAATAACTTTATCAGTCATATTTCTAACTAAAACAAATGAAGTTTTGAAACAAACATTATTTTGACATATATGAACTTTAGGTAATTTATATTTAATATGCATTTTACTACCATTAGCAGAAGTTAATTTTTCACTTGTTTTCTCATAATATTTTGTAGGAAGTAAATCTTCTTGAATACAATTAAGATCAGCACTAGTATCAATCAGAGCAATAATATTTACTTCAAAATCGTTAATAACGAGTTTAACTTTTGAATACCATTTTTGAATATGAATTTTATTGATCAGATTCAATCTTTTTTCTTCATGATTATGAGATTGATGTGATCGATTATCAAATAAAAGATTATCAGGATTAGTATGTTCAGATTCATGTTCAGATTCATTAGGCGATTCGTTATTGTTTTCTTCATGATAATTTTTTTGGAAATTATCTAAATTATCTAAACAAAGTAAAATTTTACTTTGAATCAGAGTAAAGTTTACTATGATTCAAAGTAAAATTTTACTCTGAAATTTTACTTTCGTTAAAAACATGTTGATTTGCTTAACAATATAAAATTTTACTTTGAATCATAGTAAACTTTACTCTCTGAATTTTACTCTGAATCAGAGTAAAGTTCATTGTGATTCAAAGTAAAATTTTACTCTGAAATACACTATGAAGATGACTTAATAAGAGAGCTGATAGATATGAGGGTAATATAGTAAAAGAAACAATTTTTAAAATATTAGGAAGTTTTGAAAGTATCTATATAATTCTTGTCCTTTTGAAAGACAAATTAGATAGTGAGAGGTCTATCACCAAATCCCCCTTAAAAATAAGATAGATGAGAGAGAGAGAGAGAGAGAGAGAGAGAGAGAGATGCAATATTTTACCTTTTTCAGGGTCTATAATTGCTCCAATGTTGAACAAACCTTGAAGCAAAGAGAGCTTGTCTGGTGAACAAACCTCAGTGGGAAGGGGTTGTTAACTGAATGTGGTAGTGATTTGGGCAAAAACACAAAAACAAAGAGATACAAAACATGACATGACAACAAGGCTGCCTGCAATCAATTATCAGTGGGCTCTAGTTTCAGGTTCTAGAGTAATGAAACTGGTAGATTATGTTGTGGGCCACAAATGGAATGAATAATGATCAAGTTGGAAATGCTTTAGGTAAAATTGCCAAACAACTAAGACTAATAAACCAGATACCAACGCTAAAACGGAGTAGAAGTAAGGTTAGAGTTTACAATAAAAGGAGTAGGATATAAGGATGAAAATACAGTCAAATCATAGCTCATTCTAGTCTAAAGATGTCTGCTCTGCACCAGCACAGGAAAGAAAAGAAAGAAGAAGAACGACAAAAAGCCAATAACCCTTCAAAGCTCGACAAGGCCTTCTAGGTGGAAAAGCTTATGAATTACCACCAGTAGTGCCATAATGAGGCCTAATCTTTCATTGATTAGTTTTGTCAACTTGCCTCCAACAGGCTTGCTTCTACAGAGAAACAATTACTCAATTAAACTGGAATTTCTAGCAAATAAAGGCTCTCTAAATAGTAAAAACTAAACAAGATCAACAAATCCCCATTGTTTAACAAGACTAAGTAGTGATAACACTCAACAAAAACTCACCCTACTTGCACAAATAGAAATAAGCAAAACTCCTAAAAGTACTCTTACAAGAGCGACAGGTGTGTTTAGTTATGATACATTCAGTGGTTGTGTTAATTCTGACACACTTTTAACTTGAAACATGTTTTACAGATTAATCTCAAACAAAGATATCCTCCAACAATTTCAGGTACAAATCTTCTTGTACTTGATGTGAATGGACTGCTTCTGCTTGCTTATATTGGTCCATTGGATGAAGCACTTAAAGGTTCTAAACCAGACACAATTATATCTCATAAAGCAGGTGAGACTGAGGAATGATTCTAAGATATCTAATACTGTTAAAATTTTGTTGTATGCTCTCCAACAACTTTGCTCTAACTAGACTATCGTTTCTGTATTACTTTTTAAGCGGCCATTCTGCAATGATTTTCTAAAGTTTTGCTTTAGCCGATTTCATGTTGCCGTTTGGTCATCAAGAGCAGAGTACTCTTCTAATTCTAGCTGACGAACTTTAGTTTTTCCTTGTCTTTCTTATTCGTTCGATTTGTTGTTCTTTCATATATCATTGTTTTATTATTATTATTATTTTGTCTCCTTTTGGAATTATTTAGTGATTGAATTGTTCATTGAAGAAATATTGAATCTCACTTGTTGAAAAAGTGAAGAATTACAATGTACAGAGATAGTTATAGAAACTTATAAAACCAACACAACTATCCCAACCGTCTCACTATAACTAACTACCACTTGAACAGCTGTAACTAACTGACTTAGTTAGCACAATTAGGCTAGCATACTGCTGCAACATGTGAACCCAAATACACCTGCATTTGATCAATGATAAGCTTGAGATGAGCTGCTAGTCTAGCTACTGGAACTGTTAATTGCATACACTTATCATTCCCCCCACAAGAAAATGGGGAAGGAAGACGCCGTTAGCTTGGATTTAAGAAACTGAAAACGAGAAGTGGAGAGAGGCTACGTAAAAATGTTTGCTAGCTGATCTGCAGTAGGAATGTACTGAAGGGTAAGCTTCGTAGCAGCAACTCTTTCCCTTACAAAATGACAATCTACTTCAATATATGCTTAGAACGACTATGAAAGACAGGGTCAGAAGCAAGAGAAATAGAGGAGAGGTTGTCACACCATAGAACGGGAAGAGAAGAAGAGGAAATACAAAGATCAGAGAGAAGCATCTGCAACCAGCCAAATACAACAGCAGTATGAGCAAGAGAGATAAACTCTGCATCAGTAGATGAACAAGAGACTGTGGGCTGCTTGTTAGCAGACCCAGGAAAGACACAGTGCAATGACCTAGGTTGGAGTTTATTAGAAGAATAAGGCCTAAGCCAGTGAAAACACTGACAACCAAAGACTTTAAGAAGAGTAATTAATAGGAGCACTGGGTAATCGATTAATAAGGTAAGTGGCTGCAGCTATAGCATCCAACCAACAGGCTAAAGGAATAGAAGTTTGATGGAGCAGAGTAATAGCAGTCTCAATAATGTCTGTGTTTTCTCTCTGCTACCTCATTCTGGGACGGAGAGATGCATTTTCTTATTGACATACTCAGTGCCACCATAAGTTGTAAGAGTTTTGAGACGAAAACCAAACTGCTTTGCTTCTCAGCAAATGCCTTAAAATCCAAGAATTTTGGAAAACCTCACTCTTATAATGCAATGGATACAAACCAAGTGAATTTGCAAAAATCATCAACAAAGAGACATAAAATTCGATGAAACGGACTTGAGTGGGGAACAATTGATCAAGCAATTGTAACATGGCTTGAAAGGCCTTTTGATGAAACGGAAATTCGAGAGGCACTCTTTGATTGTGAGAGAGATAACGCTCCAGGTCCGGATGGTTTTTCCATGGCTGTCTTTCAAGACTGTTGAGAGGTGGTGAAAGGAGATTTGTTGAGAGTGTTTTTGGAATTTCATGAGTCAAGAGTTGTTAATTTGAGCTCAAATGCCCCATTCATCTGTTTAATTCCTAAGAAAGTAAATGCTGTAAGAATTGGAGATTTTAGGCTTATCAATTTGATAACATCGCTCTATAAGATTTTGGGGAAGGTTTTATCAAAACGACTAAGGATGTCTTTGGGGGATACTGTGTAGGGCGCAAGGGGCTTTTGTGAAAGGAAGACAAATCTTAGATGCCGCCTTAGTGGCAAATGAAGTAGAGGAGGAATATACAAGTTCAGGGAGGGAGGGCCTTATTTTTAAGGTAGATTTTGAGAAGGCATATGACTATGTGGATTGGCAGTTTTGGATTTTGTAATGGACAAGAAGGGATATGGTAGGCAGTGAAGATCTTGGATTAGGGGATATTTGTCGACTTGCAATATGTCATTCGTAGTTAATGGTAAACCAGGGCATTGCTTTAGGGCTTCACAGGGGCTATGACAAGGAGACCCACTATCTCCTTTTCTTTTTATTTTGGTGGCTGATATACTAGGAAGGATGGTCGATAGAGCTAAACAAGCAGGCCTTTTTGTGGGGTTGGAGATGGGGAGGGATAGAGGTAGTGTGACACATTTACAATATGCAAATGATACCATATTTTTCTCTTCAGGGGATGAAAGTCAAATAGTTAATCTTCATTCGATTTTAAGACTTTTTGGAGTTATCTCAGGGCTTAAGGTTAATTTGGAAAAAAGTAGTGTGGTGAGAATTAATATGCAACAAAATCAGCTTCAGAACAGGGCGACACTTTTGGGATGTGGTATGGAGTCCTTTTAAGTATTTGGGCCTTCCATTGGGAGGGTAATCCTAGGAGTGAAGTTTTTTGGAATCCAGTTGTGGAAAAGATTGGCAAGAGATTAGAAGGGTAGAGTAAGGCTTTATTATCACGTGGGGTAGATACACTTCGGTTAAGACTATTTTGAGTGGTATTCCTATTTATTATTTATCTTTGTTCAAGATTCCGGTTAAGGTGGCAAGGACACTAGAAAAGTTGATGAGGGATTTTCTTTGGGAAGTCAAGGATGAGGAGAAAAAGGATCACTTGGTGAATTGGGAGTTAGTGTCGCTACCTAAGGAGAAAGGGGGTTTGGCTATCGGTGATATTTAGGCTAGGAACATGGCTCTTCTTGACAAGTGGTTATGGAGATTTCCACTTGAGACTGATTCACTATGGCATTCGTTTATAAGAAGCAAATATGGGACTCATGACAATGGTAGGGATTCACGGGTGGTTTTGAGGGGTAATTGTCGTGCTCCTTGGAAGTCAATTTCTCAAATTTTCACATATTGGTCTCGTCATCTTTTTGTAAAGGTGGAACTTGTTCGATTTTGGAAGGATGTTTGGATGGGACAATCTTCTTTTGCTGCTTATTTCCCACATCTATATAGAATGGCTCGATCTCATAATTCTTCAATTGCTTCCACGGCTTGTTCACTTTTGGCTCCAATTTCCTGAAATTTTGATTTTTCTAGGAATCTTAATGATAGGGAGGCTTCACAGTTGACTTCTTTATTATCCAGAATTGATCATTTTTCTTTATCTCCTCTTTTGGAGGACAAGAGGGTTTGGGCTCTTCATTCGTCCGGAACATTTTCTTATAAGTCTTTTTTGGATTACATCATTGATAATCCTCATGTTCCTCAGTTTCCTTTTTTGCAAAAAAGTTTGGAAGGCTTATGCTCCCCTGAAGGTAAAAGTGTTCATGTGGGCCCTGGTTCATGGAGGCCTTTTGACAAATGATATATTGCAGAAACGGAGACCTAATCGTTTTCTAAATCCTCAGTGGTGCATTCTGTGTTGTAAGAATAGGGAATCCGTGGATCATTTATTCTTGCATTGTCCAATCGCTTTGAATTTATGGCATAGATTGTTTTCTTTGGGAAATGTTATGTGGGTAGCCCCCAAAAACGAATGTGCATATGCTCCTAGTTGATTTTTGCACATTCAGAAGATCGAAGGGAGCCAAAATGCTATGGTCTCGGGCTGTCTTCGCCACTTTTTGAGTTCTATGGATGGAGAGAAATGCGAGGTTGTGTGAAGATAAGTTCCGGGAGATGGGCTGTTTGTGGGATAATGTTTGTCACTTAACTTCTTTTTGGGTGTCGGGGAGCTCTTTATTTAAAGAAGTCCCACTTTTTTTGTTAGCTAGAGATTGGTTGACGGTGTGTAATATGTAGGTTTTTGCTTGTGATTAGCTTGTTAGGGGTTTCATTTTTTGTATTTTCATTGTCCTTTTGTAAGAGGATGCCTCATCCTCGCTTCCTTTTTTTGATTTATCAATAAAGCTTTTTGTTGTTGATCAAAAAAAAAATTTGTAGCCAGGAATAGAGGAGCAAAGGATCCCAAACATCACTATGTATCAAAGATAAAGGCTGATTAACAGTTGTAGAAAGTGCAAATGGTAGCCCCATGACTTTTAGCAACACAGCAATGTGTACAAGGAGGAACAAAACAGTTCTTATTGGAGAAAGATACATTTTCAGAAATTTTCTAAGATGTTGAATTTTCAAAGGAGAAGGGAGACCTAGTCTTTGATGCCATAGGAGAAGCTGATACTTAACCTGGGGATGAGGAATGAGTGCTCAGAAGAGCATGCAGTGAAGAAGCAGTAGAAGACAAAGGGAACTGGTATAGACCATGGACATTGGAACCTTTATCTCTATAGAGGATTTCCTTTGTTTGTTTGTCCTGAACAAAGAAGGAAGTATCATCAAATGTAATAGTACAGTTGGTATCTATGATTCTTAGGTTGCAAGAACCTCCTACTAGGGGTGACAAATCAACTCAAAAACCACGATCCAGAGCAAGAATCAAGTAATAACCGCATTCCCATGTTCCTGGTTGGGATGGAATCTCTGGAATATATGAATACCAAAGAAACACAAACAAAATTACCAAGCAAGAGAAAGTATGTAGAAAGCTAGCAGCCATCATATTATAAGAAAAAAAATTAATTCTAGTACCTCATACTTGCATAATATTTAATTATATTTACAAAAAACAATTTGCAGTTGATGCCTAAGAATCACAAACACTTCCTCATAAGGTGACATGTCCACGTTAGACACTCAATCCAAACATGTCCTATGCTATTATTTTTAAAATGTTATAGACATGGACACGATTCAGGTACTTAGGGGACACACGTATCCATCACATAGACATACAAGAAACGCATCAGTTTGAACATAATAACGTAGGATACAATGATAAAAGAAAAGAACGTTTAAATTTACACTTATTAATCCCCCCCTCCTTTGAACTTTAGGTACAAAACAATATTTTTTGGGTGTATCCTTGTGTGTTGGTCCTACATTGTTTTGAAATTTGTTGTGTCTACGTGTCTGTGTCATTTTGCATGTTTGTTTCCGTGCTCCTTAGGTTGACACTAATCTCCAATATTTATTCATATTTTAACATATATTGGCGATGTTTGGGAAGTTTGTTTTTTGGTTTTTTTTCACTAAAAGACAAATTGGTTACAAAATCAAAAAAACAAATCCAAACAAAATATCACATCAAACCCCATAATCATTTTACTTTTTCTCTCACAAACATCACATCCAACCACAAAAAAACCCAACTATCTTCCCAAACACAAACAAATTTTTCTCCAATAATATCCTACAATTAAAAAAACCTACAAAAAAACCCACTTCCCAAACACCCACATTATTTCTTACAATATATTTTATATATATAATATACAAAAGCTACTATAGGCCCTCCCAACCTTAAACTCTTCTATGTGCCCTCACTCCTCGCCCTGCCCCCTCTGCTATTTTGTGCAACTAAGATTTCATACCTCACTAGTACTACATGAAGTGCTTAATTATATGTTACCTATATGGCACCCTAGCCCAAATTGTAGGATTCACATGGGCTTTTCTCCATTTTCATATGTGACGAGCATAATTTTAAGGGGTTAATCTCCATCAGGTAGAGCAACACATGGTTAAGCCAAAATCAAACAAAGCTCAACCAAGCTAATCATGCCTAAAACAACGGTCAAGTGCACACAAACCCAAGCCTCCCCTGATAGAAAATCCGCAAATAAACTCTACCTGTTGCTTAAATTATGACAAACATGCAACTTTTATTTAGATAGAACGTAAAATCCATTGCCATATTCTAGAACATCATACCAATCCATTGGATCTCTCTCTGGAGCATCATTAGCTGACATCAATTCATATGCGACAAGCTCATGCATCTGGTTATCCAACACTTTGTATATGATCCAACAACCTATAAGAATGAATCAATTATTGATGGACAAGTTAGAATTAGTTAAAATTCAAGTAATTAAGTAACAACAAAGAGAGTTATCTACAATTATGCATACATAGCTGACGCAAGAAGCACACTTAAATAAATAATTTGGTGTTTGGGGGTTTTTCATCATAAGATTACTATAAAGTACAACTTTCCTATACCAAAATTAGATGATATGCAAGATATACTCTCGGCTTCTTGGGCCTTTTTCCCAGATAGACATAAAGAGTGCGTACCACAAAATAAGAATTCAAGTAGGTGTGAGTGGAACACAACCTTTAAGAAAAAGTAGGGATTTTCTGAGTGGTCAATTATGCCATTTGGCCATTCAAATGCACCAAGTGTTTTCATGAGATTTATGAACCAAGTGTTGAAACCATTCATTATAAAGTTCATAGTTGTCTCCCTTCAACAAAAAATAAAATAAAAATGGTTCGTAGTTTGCCCACTTTGATGAAGGGTTGTTCTAGATGTTCTAAGGAAAAATTAGTTGTGTGTAAACTTGAGACATGTAGGTTTTTATGGAGGACAAATTGGCATTTCTAGGGTTTATTGTCTCAGGTGGTGGTTTGGAGGTTGATCCGATCAAGATTGAAACATTTCTAGTCGGCCTACTGTGAAGATATTGACTGAAATTACAATTCTCATGGCTTTAACTACTTTCGACCCAAGATTCATAAAGATTTTCAGCAACGTCATGTCTCCAATTACAGAATGTCCAAGAGCAAAAAGTATAGTCGAAGAAGATGAGGAGAGATTCCAAGAAATAGAAAGAGGATGATGCAAGCGCCAATACTAGCTCTACCAAATTTTGAAAGCCAATTGTGATGCATCTAAGGTTGGCATTGGTTGTGCTTTACCCCAAGGGGGGCAGTTCATTGCATGCTTAAGTGAGAGATTCATAGAAACTCGACAAATTTCTCCACCTACAATATTGAGTTCTATTCCATTGTTCAAGGCTTGAAGTTTTAGCTACATTACTTGATTCAAAGGAAGTTTATCTTGCATTCAGACCATGAAGTCTTGCAGTCTATCAACCCCTAATGGAAGTTAAACGAAAGACATGCAAAATGGGTGGCTTCTCTCTGAAGCATACATACATTCTTCCTACAAGTCTATGACACAAGGCTGGTTTGCAAATAAAGTTGCTAATGGCTACCAGTAGAATGGTCCATATGTTGAAATATGTCACTAGGTTGTTGGATTGGATGTGATCAAAGAACAATAAAAGGAGGTTCCTTAATTTTTATAATTCTTTGAGAAACACCAATCACAAGTGTTTCCAATAGGCGTGCCAAAAATTTGTACAAATTTTGAGTCCTACAATAAAGAACACCGATTAAAATGGTAAACCTCTTATTCAATATCTTGATTTAGTCACGATCCAACAAATGTAGAAGCTTGTTGTCGAATTGAACCACTAGATGAATTTCTTCAAGTCCTCAAAACTAAGAAGACTGAAGAGAGGGGTTTGTTTGAGGGCTTGATCTCAAACAAAGTTCAAACTACTCTATCCAAAAGAAGATACCAGATTGCAAGCTCCACGATTCTTGAGATGTAGAGTGTCCTGAACTTCATAGCATGTGAAAGAATCGGCAAGTTGTGGAAGAATTTGTTGATCTTCCATGAGAGCTTTAAAGAGAGCCTTCAAGAGAACATTAGACAGAGCCTTGAGGAATGCTTGAGAACTCTTGGCCACATGTCCATTCTCCATGAATAAGACCCTCTCTCTCTATATACTCAATTGTTGAAGTGCATGAGTGTTAATTTGGAAATTCCCTAAATTTGAATTTGTGAATTAATTAATTTTACAAAATGAGAGTTCTCTATCATTATCATAGATCATGGAAACAAATTTAAGTTTAAATTAGAATTGCCCAATTTTTGACTTATTTGGAGATTTTGACCTGTGTCATTGAGCGATACATCCTTCGGTACATTCAACTAGTTGACCCATATTGTCAAAATTGGACCCTTTTCTTTAAGCATGACACATATTTACAGTTAAGTCCTGTGATTTTGGTGCGACTCACATTTCTTGTAAATTTGACTTTGATCAATCAAGAAAGATTAGTTTGTCTCGACTAATCAGACAGTAGATAGACTCATCAACAATGTTTTGTTAGTGATAGAAAGATTAGTATATCTTGACTAATCAAATCATAGATAGACTCATTAACAATGTTTTGTTAATGATAGACTCATTAACGATGTTTCTTGCTATTGGAAACATTGTGGCTAGGAATATTGCCCTTCTTGGAAAGTGGTTATGGAGATTTCCCATTGAGAATAAATCATTTGGCATGCCATTGTTAAGAGCAAGTACAAGGTTCAATCTAATGGGAGAGATTTTAATGTGGCTAGTCAGCGCAATAATTGATCTCCATGGAAATCCATTTCTCATATCCTTCCGTTTGTGTCTAGATTTGTTTTTTTGAAAGTGAGCAATGATGAGAATGTTCAATTTTGGGAGGATGTGTGGGTGGATGATTCTTCTTTTGATTTGTCATTTCCAAACTTGTGCTTGGCAGCCCGGTCTCAAGTTGCTCTTGTTGCTTCTATGGCATTGTCTTTTGTGGCACCAATATCTTGGGACCTAAACTTTTCTAGAACCCTTAATGATCGGGAAAATCTGGAGTGGGCGTCTTTGTTGTCTTTACTTGAGGGGATTTCTCTATTTCCAAATGAGATTGATAAGCAAGTTTCACACATTCATTCTTCCGGTGTTTTTTCATGCAAGTCTTTCTTTGAAAAGATCATTGATGAGCCTAATTTTCATTCTTTTCCATTCTAGAAAGGAATTTGGGAAGCTATTGTGCCTCAAAAAGTGCAGATCTTTATGCAGTCCTTGGTTCATGAGAGCATTTTGACTAATGAGACTTATCAAACAAGGAGGCCTAATTACTACCTTATCGGTGCATTTTATGTAGGGGAAATGGGGAATCTCTGGATCATCTTTTCTTGCATTGTCCAGTAGCTTTGCATATTTGGTAAATGTTGTTTTCTTTAGCCGCCATACATTAGGTGGCCCCGGGGAAGTGTTATTAAATGCTTATTATTGAATTTTGAGGTTTTGGTTTGAAGAAGCGAGCAACAGTAGCGATGCAACTCGGGTGGATTTGGACAGGTTGAGAGATTGTCCAAGCCCAGCCCAAGTTATGCTGAGACCTGCCTAGGCTCACCTAGGCCCGAATTGTAATCCGAGGTTGTCTGTCCAAGCCCAACCCGAGTTAAATCTGAATAGCTGAAGTTGCCCGAATTGCACATAAATTTCATTTTTTTTTTCCAGCTAAATTATTAATATGTTAAAATTAGATTTTGTTTACATTTTTTTTTTTTAAAAAGAAAATCATTAATAACATGAAAACAAATAATTTATATAATGTAAGAGAAATGTTGTTATGGTAGTCTTTACAATTTATGAGTGAGAATAAAAATAAATAAGATTTTGTGTTGTGTTTATGTAACTTATGTATATAATATATAATATATATATTTGATATGATTTAACGATCTAAATCACTTTAATATCATCTAATGGCTAATAATTTATATGTATATTAAATATTTTTATATATAATTCAAGCTTCGGGTTGTTTGATATCTTTATCCAAACCCGTCCAAATTGAATTTGGGCTTCTGGATTTTTGCCCAAACCCATACCGATTTTAAAAATTTCTCGCCCACGCCCCAAAAAAATTCAGGCTGGGCTCAAGTTGCTTGGGTTGAGCCTACCCAAGGTGCACTCCTAAGCAAAAGTGTTGTGGAGATGTGTTACATTTGTAATTTTTTGGGTTTTATAGTTGAAAGAAATGAAAGGATCTTTGAGAACAAGTTTGGGGATGTCGAGTCAATATGGGATGAAGTGTGTCATGTGGCATCATTTTGGGCGTCTATTTCTCCTGGAGTTCCACTTTTTTTTTAATTTCTAGAAATTGGAAAGTGGTTTGTGATGTACAGATATATTTTTGTTCCTTTCCTTTTTTCTTGATGTAATGGTTGTGTTCAACAAAGAGGACCTCTTGTCCTCTTTTGTTGTCCTCTTTTTTATTAATAAAATTACCTTTGCTACTAATCCCAAAAAATAATGAAGAAGAAGAAGAAGACTTTGGATGCAACCCACGCGAAAAATCTTTTCTTTTGAGAAATGGTTAAACCACATGGGGTATCGATGGTTACCACATTTGACCATATATGAGATTTCTTAGCCATAATTGGAAGACTTCTTGAAAATTACAGCCAAGTGGACTGCAATATAGCAGTTCATATCACCCCCAAAAAAGATGGTCAAATGGAAGTGGTAAACCGGGGCTTGGGGAATTTGTTTAGGTGCCTTGCAAAGGACAACATCTGACATTGGATCTGACCTTGGCACAAGCTGAATTTGCTTACAACAGCAACACAAATAGGACTACTGAGAAGAGCCCTTTTGAAATTGTGCATGGGTGAAGTCCAAATCAGATTGTCGATTTTGTGGATATCTTGGATCAGCCACAAATTTGTGATGATGGTATTGCATACGCAGAAAATTTGAAAAATAAAAATAATGAAATCCAGGACCAGATCCGGTGAAAGTTACCAGAACCAAACTAACACTATCAATAAAGATGTGGATCGCCATCAGAGGTTCAGATAATACCAAGTGGAAGTTTTGGTCAAGCATCATGATTTTTCTTCGGAAAGAGAGATTTTCAGCAGGCACTTATCATAAGTTAAAGAGCAAGAAGATAGGCCCATGCAAAATATAGAACATTTGAGGAGAATGCTCATGAAGTAAAACTTCCAGGTGGCCTTCAAATATGCTTTCTAAGCCTCTCTTTTTCTCTAGACCCTTCTCCCCATCTCCACAGTTAGCTGCCAACCTAGATGCCAACAACCAACAAATCACAAAGCTTGTCAAAGCAATCTAATATCACCAAACTAAGAACTCTTCACCAGCACCAATACAAAGGTGGCCTCGGATTCTCTTGTGAGTGTATTTACTGTTGTGAGGCATAGGCATGAGCTATGTTACATAGACTCGGTTATGAGTATCAGGCATGGGTGAGACCTTCATAAATTTAAATCTTACGATATCGGGATATGTAACCAAAAGTAGCATATGGGCATGGGGACTCATTATGGACACTTGCATAAGTTGCATATTATATAATCTTCATATCAAAGTTGTGAATTATGTAAAAATGGACTTGAAACTAAATCGGATTTAGGAAAAATATAAATTTTCTATCTCTCATCTATGCTAGAGGTTATAAATGTTTCTTTTCTAACAAATTTGAGTTTTTTATTCTTCAAACATTGTAAAAAGTTGGAAGATCTAATTGTCTAAATTGGATACAGACACATCGCACACCCTTACTCTTGTCATATCTGGTGGACACGGGTACTTTGGGGAAAATAGAAGAGTCCAAGAAACATAAGGTATGAGTGAGAAGCACATATGGAGCAGTGTGCTGGGCACACATTTGTTGTGGATGCGAAGCTCCTTTGGGTGTTACTTTGATACATGAATTATAAGCTCTTTGGTCTAAGCTTTTACATGCTTTGCTTTTAAACTTGAAGACCGATATATATATGAACCTGATAAATTGATATATATACACACATATACGTAGAATTTATATAAACATGCTATATTAGATCTCTATAGAGAGAAATTTTAAGAAATCAATTCAAAATATCACCATGTAATATATATTACATATATATCTCCATATATGTATGCAAGAGTTCTAAGATTTTATACCCGAAAGGGTCAACATGTCTCGATTTTTAATTTGAGGGGTTAAGTGAAAACAGGTCAAAGTTGAAAGGAGAGGTGGTGAAAATTTTGACATGGGCAATGTGGATCTGAAGAAACAATTGGAATGAAGTAAAGATTGCAAAACAACACAAGGAGAAGTTTGAGGCAGCTCCTATATACTCACCAAGATATCAGACACACAATAGACCATAACAAAACTACAAAAAAATATTGCCATGTTGGACAAAGAGAACATAATAGCTGGTTCAAGGGCTCTCGAGCTATGCAATAAACAAGTTGCCCTTTGATTGCATGTGGCAGGTAAATTGATGACAACATTGAAGATTCCTAGAGGATGAGCAGAAGAGTTTAGTTGATAATAGTAGCCAGTGAGTGTAAGAACTAAGGTGGAAATGAGGTTCAGAAGACATGTTTGTTGTTTATCATGTTTTTTGCATCCGAGTGCTGAAATTTCAAGGTTGGATGCTTTGAAAGTATGGCCAGAAAATGCGCTACCATGTTAAACAAGAATGTTTAAAGATCCTTCCTATTTCTATTTCTGTTCCTTTCTCTATATCTTTCCCAAAACAATCAAAATAAAGAAATGATTTCTTAGAATGCATTCTACTTTCTTTCCAATATTTCCTGTACAACCAAACAGCCAAAGGTATTTTCTTGTCCTTTCCCTCATTGAACCTGTGAACAAAATACATTGTTAAAACTCCAATTATTTATGAATTTGCGAAATGAGCCTGTACAGGGACGAAATATCCTCTACTTTCCGCACTCCTTGCACTCCAAGCTTCTCTTGACGGCGTCTAACCTAGAAACACAGAAACGGTGAGCTGCCCGGCGGCTGTGTGCCGGATAGACCCTCCGACGATCAAGTCAGGTCACTTGAGGAAGAAGGAGGCTATCAGAGAGAGAGAGTTTGTGATCGATTCAATTCGCTTACCTCTAACGTGCGTCTTCTTTGTATTTCTAGGCTGGCCATGCAGCCTCAGGATTGTGCGCGCACTACCTCTGTCGTCCTTCCCTGGACAGGTAGCAGCGCTCGCCTCTCACCACCTTACACGTGTAAAGGCCTAGTCCTCCCACCAGTACACACAGAACTGCCAAACGGCATTGAGGCGGGCGTGAAGCAGATGTCCTCTCCCTCACGCCATTGGCCCAGGTGGCATACTTAACCGGAGTACCACGACTGGCCTGTCACCTGTGGAGAGTTGCTATCACATGCACGTAACCGAGCTTTGTGTCGCCGACCTATAACTTGGAATCAGGCGAAAGCCTGACCACCTCGGCCGAACTATTCTTGATCGGTTCATCATGACCAACCGGTTGCGAGGCATGCCGGCCTCCAACCGTTCTACCTTCAATCTCGGTCACACGTAGCCACTTTATATCGACTGATCGGTCCAAGGCGTGCCGGCCCTGATCGCGCCTTCGGTCTAGCTCGGGCTACCTTTTAGCTCGGTCAGCATCCGCTAACCCGAGTTCCGTCCAATACGTGTAAGACGCAGCTCGGCTAAGCTAGTTGGTGCCTGACCGGTCAATATTTCCGACCGTGCAAGTCAGGCCGCTGGCCATGTCAACAGAGGTTAGCTCGGCGCCGCGCGGTCCGTCACGTCTGACGTTATCCTAGCTCGGCCGTACAGTCAGGTGCAAATCTCCCCTCTCAATTGCCCCTTAACACCATCCGAGCTAATCGCGATTGGGGTTACCACTCTATCCGAGCTACGGTTGTGTTGCGCCCCTGCCAGGCCGAGCTCGATTGGGGAAATGTCTGCCGCCGAGCCATGGTTGAGTTGCGCCATTACCAAGCTAAGCCTGATCGGGGATACATCTATCGCCGAGCTGTCCTGTTTGGTCGGCCATCACCTCGGTAGTCTTATCAATGGTTGTGCAGCCGTACTAACAGCCGCCTTTTCAGTGCCACGTGGCGTCTCCCCATTGGGCCGTACAGCCCAGCTGTCTCCCACGCTCTGAATTTCAAACGGCTGCGCCGTTTGGTGTTTTCCCCCCATTTTATGTACAAACGAAGGGTCCTTTTGGCCCTTCACCATTCATCTTCTCCTCTGAGTTTCAAACCCTAGCCCCCAAAGCTTTCAAACCTCTCCATTACTGTCTTTGAGCCCCAACCCCCATTTCCGTTCCTTTCGAAGGCTGCGGTCAAGCTCTTGAGGTTGCACTAACCCTCTCATCCACCTCTGGTAAGTTTTCTACCCCTTCACTGCTTTCGGTTTCCATTTTCCAGTGCTCCATGTTTGTACTATCGTGTTCTTTGTCTTTCTTGTGTTGTCCTTTATTTGTAGGACCCTTACACCCTAGGCCAAATGGAAATGAAAGACTGGATGGGGCCTTCGTGCCCCTATGCCCTTTAATTCGAACGAATGCCTTAAACATAGGATGAACTAGATGAACATGATGAACACTGTGCAAAACCGAGCTAAATGCTCATTTAGATCCGTAATCAGGGCTTCAACCGATCAAAAAATGGTTCGTGGCTTCTCGCTGAGGCTCCAGCCGAGCTGAGAACTCAATCTGATCGGTAAGCAAAACGGAACCGAGTTAAAAGCATGAGATCTTGACACGGGGCCTTGACCGGGCTGAAATCTCAATTAGATCCGTAAATTGAACTGAACCGAGCTAAAACTTGCCTTGACCGAGCCGAAACAAAGCGAAATTGGGAAGGCTAAATCAGCCATGTAGATGAGCCGAGATAGGGGGTTAGCCCGGCCAAACGCCTAGAACCTTTCCTCGAGCTAGGATTTCCAATATGGGCCGTGCAGTTTATGTCGTGCTAACCCTTGGCCTTATTTTTTAATATGCAGAACAAATAGGACCGACCAATCGAGTCCAGCATTATAATTGGTGGAGCTCAAAGTCCGAGCAGACACAAAACATTTTTGACCAAGATACAAAACCAAATAAGACCAACATAAATGGGGAAGTACCGATTTATGGTTAGCACGCCCGGTGCGATGGCCGAGTTCCGTAGGGAGTACAACGTCCCGGATGACGTAGTCTTAGAGCTCGCCAAGAAGGGGGACACTCCTTGGGGAGATCTAGACCGGTGCCCTTTCACCGTGGTATCAATAGTAGAGGGAGGGCTCCGCTTCCTGGTCCAACCCTTGATCTGCGAGTTTTTGAGGCAGACAAGGCTTTGCCCGACCCAAGTCTCCAACAACACGTACAAGATAATAAATGGCGTCGCCGAGCTGAACCGAAGACTCGGTCTCAATCTCGGCCTCGCAGAAATTTTCCACCAGTATAGTCTAAGTAGAAATAAGAGTGGGCTTTGCTGGTGCCTCAAAGTCAAGAAGGGCCGAGCAAAACTCATTGAAGGCAACCCAGACAAAGAAACCAACGACGACGACTTCCTCTGGGTGTCCGGTAATTACGAGGACACCGAGTCTGCCCCCACCGATCCAAACTGGGCTCACCGGTAATCATGGACTTGATGGCCCTGATTTTTGCCATTTCTTGCTCGGCGATGAGGGGAACTAGTCTGATCGGTGGCAAGTTTGGATCTGGTTCTGGAGAAGGCGCACGAAGGAAGTCGGTGACTCTGCTCTTGCGCGGTGCTTGGTAGTGATAGGTCTGTTCGAAACCGAGCAGCTTCGTAGCTTCCCTCTCCTCGGCAGGATGGCGCAGCAGGACTCTGATGGCCTCTTGGTTGGCCTGGTGGTAGTCCGCTGCTAGGTACTTATCTGCAGAAAGAAGACAAGTGTTAGACCGGTGCAAAATAATAATAATGAAATGCAGAAGGAGGATAGTGCGGTCAACCGGGCTACTTACCAGCACTACCAAAATCTTTCCTAATGTACCAGCCCGGTATGGGCGCCTCGGTGTCCTCGTAATTACCGGACACCCAGAGGAAGTCGTCGTCGTTGGTTTCTTTGTCTGGGTTGCCTTCAATGAGTTTTGCTCGGCCCTTCTTGACTTTGAGGCACCAGCAAAGCCCACTCTTATTTCTACTTAGACTATACTGGTGGAAAATTTCTGCGAGGCCAAGATTGAGACCGAGTCTTCGGTTCAGCTCGGCGACGCCATTTATTATCTTGTACATGTTGTTGGAGACTTGGGTCGGGCAAAGCCTTGTCTGCCTCAAAAACTCGCAGATCAAGGGTTGGACCAGGAAGCGGAGCCCTCCCTCTACTATTGATACCACGGTGAAAGAGCACCGGTCTAGATCTCCCCAAGGAGTGTCCCCCTTCTTGGCGAGCTCTAAGACTACGTCATCCGGGACGTTGTACTCCCTACGGAACTCGGCCATCGCACCGGGCGTGCTAACCATAAATCGGTACTTCCCCATTTATGTTGGTCTTATTTGGTTTTGTATCTCGGTCAAAAATGTTTTGTGTCTGCTCGGACTTTGAGCTCCACCAATTATAATGCTGGACTCGATTGGTCGGTCCTATTTGTTCTGCATATTAAAAAATAAGGCCAAGGGTTAGCACGGCATAAACTGCACGGCCCATATTGGAAATCCTAGCTCAAGGAAAGGTTCTAGGCGTTTGGCCGGGCTAACCCCCTATCTCGGCTCATCTACATGGCTGATTTAGCCTTCCCAATTTCGGCGAGAGGGAATTCGTCCGGTCCCATTCAGGTCGGTCTCCTTGCCCCTGGCATTCATAATTGCCTTGTATCTTTGCGATGTCATTGGACAAAGATATAGTACCAAACAACAAGAGGGCTATTTTTTATTACAAAAGCATTGCTATTTTTTACATCAAGTGCCAAAAGGCTAAACAACACAAGCAAATTACATCTCAAAAGTAAAAGACCTTAAGGTTGGCTGCATTCCATGGTCTAGGGACAGCCTTGCCATCTAAATCTTCCAAATGGTATGCTCCTTTGCCAACAAGACCGATCACCTTGTATGGTCCTTCCCAATTTGCACCGAGCTTTCCCTCCCCAGGGACCACCGTGTTGCCAAGCACCTTTCTTAAGACCCAATCCCCAATCTTGAATAGCCTGGGGTGCACTGCCTTGTTGTATTTTTTGGAGAGTTCTTGCTGATAGGCCGCTATGTGGATCAGTGCGCGCTCTCTCCTTTCTTCAGCAAGGTCCAGCTCCAATGCCACGGCTTCATTGTTCAAATTTGGCTGGAAACTTTCTGAGCGGATGGTTGGCATGCCAATTTCCAATGGGATGACGGCCTCCATGCCATAGGCCAAAGCGAATGGTGTTTCCCCGGTTGACCGTCTTGGCGTAGTGCGGTATGCCCAGAGCACATTAGAGAGTTCTTCAGCCCACTTTCCCTTGGCCTTCTCAAGCCGCTTCTTCAGCCCGTCCAAAATGGTCTTGTTTGAAGCCTCTGCTTGACCATTTGACTGAAGATAGGCCGGTGTCGAATTGCAGAACTCAATCTTCAACTCTTCGCAAAATCCGCGAAAGAGTCTCCCGTCGAATTGAGTGCCATTATCCGAGATGAGGGCCTTGGGTATACCGAAGCGAGTGATCTCGTTTCGCCAAACAAATTTCTTCACATCCTTTTCCTTTATGGTCGCTAATGGCTCAGCCTCGACCCACTTGGTGAAGTAGTCGGTCGCAGCGATGAAGAATTTGCGATTACCCGGGGCTGCTGGGAGTGGCCCAACAATATCCAATCCCCAAAGCGCGAACGGCCAAGGACTTGTAAGGGGGAGCAAATCTCTAGCCGGCTGGTGGATCTGGTGAGCGAACTTCTGACACTTCTCGCATCTGCGAACATATTTCTGCGTGTCTGCCTGCATGCACGGCCACCAATAACCCTGAGAAATTGCTCGGTAGGCCAATGATCTGCCCCCAGTGTGGCTGCCGCAGATGCCTTCATGGATTTCGTAGAGAGAAGCTTCCACCTTGGCAGGGTGGACACACTTCAAATACGGCCCGGTAAAGGACTTCTTATACAAGGCTCCGGACGAAGAGAGCCAAAACCGCTCTGACTTTGCTCGGATTTTGTGGGCTGCCCTCTTTTCTTCTGGCAGAACTCCATCTCTCAAGAAGGCGATGATGAGATCCATCCAAGAAGGACCCAAGTCGGCGCAGAGTACCTCGGTTGCTTCTGGTTCCTCAATGCTTGGCCGAGGTCAAAATTCTATCAACAAGGGGTTAGGAAAAGCTGTCTGAGTGGAGGCGAGCCCAGCCAATTCGTCAGCCGTGTTGTTTTCTTCGCGGCTGATCTGTTCCACTCTTATCGCAGAGAACTTCTTGATCTCTTCTCGTACCAACGCTTGATACTTGGCCATTCTTTCATCCCTGGCCTCATACTCCCCTGAGACTTGATTGACCACCAGCTTGGAGTCGCTGAAGACCATAAGGACTGTGGCTTTCATTCTCAACGCGATTCTTAGCCCGGCCAGGAGGGCCTCATATTCGGCCTCGTTGTTGGAAGCTGGGAAGCCGAGTGTAATCGCCTGTTCGATGATCAGCCCACCTGGAGAGGTCAGCACGATGCCTAGCCCGGCCCCATGCCTATTGGACGCCCCATCGACGAAGAGCTTCCACATCTCGCCAATGAACAGCTTCCAGCAATCAGAGGGACTTTGGGAACTCCTCAAATCCAAGTCTCTGGTCGGCTCACTCTGGTCTCTTTCCTTATCAAGATTGACTCCGTTCTCCAACAGGTCACTTGCCTTTGCTGGTTCGGTCACTCTTTGCCTTTCCTTCTCTTGCGCACCGACACTCGCTTCTACTGTCCGAACCATGGGTTGTGCTAAGTCCGCGCTAGCCAAATCAACCGGGCAAATTGGATGCGTCCCTGGGGCAAATTCACCCACAAAGTTTGCAAGAGCCTGAGCTTTGATTGCGGTGCGGGGGCGGAACTTGATGTCGTACTGTCCTAGTTCCACGGCCCATTTCAGAATCCTCCCAGTGAAGTCTGCCTTTTCAAAGAGCACCTTAAGCGGAAACTCTGTCAGCACCACTATTGTATGGGCATGAAAATAGTGTGCCAGCTTCCTTGACGCCATCATCAGGGCCAGTGCCAATTTTTCCAGAGGTAGATATCTCGTCTCGGCTGGGAGCAAAGTCTTGCTCACATAGAAGATGGACAAGTGTTGGACGCCTTCAGCGCGAACCAGGACGGCGCTCACCGCATGTTGAGAGACTGCCAAGTAGAGATACAACTCTTCGCCCGGCTGAGGTGTTACCAAAATAGGGGCTAAGGAGAGGTACGCCTTTAGATCCGCCAGTGCGCGGTCACACTCGTCATCCCAAAAGAATTTGGTCTTCAAAGTCTTGAAGAAGGGCCTGCAACGATCCGAAGACCGGCTGATAAATCTGTTCAGCGCGGCTGCCATCCCGGCAAGATGTTGCACATCTTTCGTGGAGTTTGGGTGCTCCAGCTCCTGTATTGCCCTGATTTGGGATAGGTCGGCTTCGATTCCTCGGTGTGTGACCAGAAAACCCAGAAACTTCCCGGTGCCAACTCTGAAGGCACACTTGGAGGCGTTCAAGCGAAGCTTGTGGTGCTTAAGTATGGCGAACATTTCTGCTAGGTCGGCGAGGTGTTGAGACTTCTCCTTGCTCTTCACCACCATATCGTCTATATAAGCTTCCATTGTTCGGCCTAGTAGAGGAGCGAACATCTTCGTCACCATCCGCTGAAAGGTCGCCCCGGCGTTCTTCAGTCCGAACGGCATGCCCTTGTAGCAATACAAGCCTCTGGGGGTGGTGAACGACGTGATCTCCCTGTCCGGTTTATACATAGCTATCTGGTGATAGCCGCGATATGCGTCCAGGAAGCTAAACCTCTGATGGCCAGCGGTTAAGTCCACCAGCTGGTCAATTCGTGGGAGGGGAAAGCTATCCTTTGGGCAAGCTCGGTTTACAGTCTTGTAATCGACGCAAACTCGCCACTTGCCGTTCTTCTTGGGGACCACCACCGTGTTGGATATCCACCGAGGGTATTGCACTTCCTCTATGGCCCCAGCTTCCAACAGGTTCTTTACTTCTTCCGCCACTACTTCGGCATGGTGCAAGGCTGAGCGACGCGTCCTCTGTATGACTGGCCGTGCATTGGGGAAGACATTCAACTGGTGGCAAATGAAGCTCGGGTCGACGCCAGGCATATCGTAAGGCGTCCATGCAAAAGCCTCCAAGTTGGAAACCAAGAAGTTGACATAGTCTGACCGCTCGGCGCTAGACAAAGATGATCCCAAGAGAAAGAACTTAGTCGGGTCGTTTTCATCGATGCGCACTTCCACCAACCCCTCGACTGATTTTTCCTCGGCCTTTCTT
Organism: Camellia granthamiana; assembly: GCA_036172215.1. Taxonomy (NCBI): domain Eukaryota; kingdom Viridiplantae; phylum Streptophyta; class Magnoliopsida; order Ericales; family Theaceae; genus Camellia; species Camellia granthamiana. Next base: position 77,665,433 of record CM069908.1, on the reverse strand, counting down.
CCCACGTCTTCAAGGACCTCCTTTCCCTCGGGCCCCTCAATCATTTGGACAAATCCTTTGGCTGCTCAGCTGCCATTTACCGCAACGAAGCATTGTTTGGCCATCACCTGGTCTCCCCAAACTTCCTCTATTTGGCCGCCCGGTGCCGGAAAGCGCATGACCTGGTGAAAGGTCGAGGCAACTGCTTGCATGGCGTGCAGCTAGCCCCTGCCCAAGATCAAGTTGTAAGTGGATGGAACTTTGAGCACCCAGAATTCCACTTGCTTCACGACCGAACCCGCTTTGACCGGCAAAATGATTTTTCCGATCGGCCATTCCGGCTGGGAGTTGAAGCCAACCAAAGGGGACGTTGCAGGAGCCAAGTCCTTGTCTTCTAACTTCATTTGTTTGAACGCGTCGTAATACATAATTTCGACCGAACTCCCCTGGTCGATCAAGATTCTCTTGATATCAAAGTCTTTGACGCGAAGAGTCACCACCAAGGCATCATTGTGCAGCATCTGAACCCTTTCCAAGTCTTTGGTGGAGAACGAAAGGATGTCTCTCTCTTCGGTCTTTCCCCTTTTTACGGTGGGCTGGACAGAGAGCACTTCCCTCATGTGCTCGGCCTTCTTGATCATTCCTCTAAGCTCGCAGACCCTTGCTGGTTCGATGATGCCGTGGATGACGTTGATTACACCTTGTGGGGGCGCTTCCAGGGCGGCCAGGCCGTTAGGCTCGGTTTGTCCCGTTGGTGTGGCCTTGACTCCCCCGTCTATGTATTGGTCAAGATGCCCCGCCGCTACCAATTCCTCCAAATGCTGTTTGAGCGGCAAGCAGTCCTCTGTCCGGTGCCCCCGTTCCTCATGGAAGGTGCAGCGATATTTTGGATTGAAGCCTCGCTGCGCACTCCCTAACTTGGCCGGCCAACGAACAAAAGGCTCACCTCGAATCTCGCTCAAAATGCGGTAGATGGGAATTTTGAAGACCGTGGTAATTCCTGTCTGCGCCTTCAGTTTTCTCTTGGCATCTTCTGCTGCGTCGCAGGGTGCGTCAGCTCGGTCGTTTCTGCGACCCTTGTTTCGGTCATCGCAATTTGGTCCACAGCGTTGATCTTTTGACCGGCCGCTTGGGCGGTTATCCTCCTGCCCGACCGAGTGAACTTTTCCTGCCACCTTTCTGTCCGCCGCGACCGGATTACCCTTCTCGGTCGCGGAGGCGGCATCATCCTCCACGCGAATGTGCTCATTGATCCGTTGCATTAGAGACTCCATGGTTGTGGGTTGGTGCATCGTAAGTGAATCTCGCAGCCTATGTCCGACTGGGAGACCCCGCTTATACTGAGTGATCGCCAGATTGGTAGGGCAGTCGAGGATCTCATTGTAAGTTTCCCAGTACTTCGCGTTGTATGCCTTCAACGAACATCCAGACTCCATCTTGACGCCCAGGAGATGATCGACCTCCTTCGGCGTTCGAGTGTTGGTTTTGAATCTGGTGACGAAGGCTTCCGCTAGTTGCTGCCACCCCTCGATACTCCCCTCCGGGAGCCTTTCGAACCACTTCAAACCCAGCTCTCCCAAGCTTGCTGGGAATACGAGGCACATCAGGGCGTCGTTGCGCCGGTGGCCAGCCATCACTTGCCGGTAATGACTCACATGCATGTATGGATCCGTCTTGCCGTCGTATAAAGTGAACTTTGGCTGGTGGAATCCGGCAGGGAGCGGTGTGCTCTCGATCTCTGGGGACAACGGCGTGGCTGTAAGTCACGCCAGCTCCTTGTCCTCCAGCGCAAGGGCCATCACTCTGGGAGCTGGCATTACCACTTCTTCACTATAATGAACTGGAGCACTCAACCTCTGCAATGCCGACACTCTCTGAGCCTCTCGACGGCGCGCCCTCTCCTCCAATACGTCCCTCAAGTCCCTGGAACGTGTGGAGAAAGAGGACCGCGACGTCGGCGTCGGGCGTGAGGGGTGGTAAGTGCTGTCGCGAGAGAGGGACCTGCCTTCTCTTTGGTCGGAATCTCGAACCCCATAGTTCCGGGTGGTGGAGACAGGGTGAGTCATCCTCTGGCGGCGACTGCTAGAACGAGGAGAGGGGGTGCGCCCACTGAGGTTGCTCTCTCCAGCAACACCCTTCCCCTTTATCTGGCGCTTCAGCAGCTCCATCTCCGCCGCCATCTTGCGAATGAGGGCGTCTTGGTCTTTGAGTTTGTGCTCCAGGCGCTGCGTACGGGACTCCCCCCGGCGTCGGCGGCCTTCTGGGCTCTGCGAGCGATTGGAACTCCTCCCTCGCTTGTCTCGCGCGCCTCGCGGAGAAGTCTCCAGGCCCGCCATGGCCGGAACATTCGGGAGGCCATCTCTCCTTCGGACATACTCCGGAGTGACACCATCGACGACGGACAGCGGAACTTCATCGTTGTTGGCCATGGAAACGGCTGAAGAAGCTCGAAGAACAAGGGTTGATTATCAAAGACTTCCCACAAACGGCGCCAATTGTACGGGGACGAAATATCCTCTGCTTTCCGTACTCCTTGCACTCCAAGCTTCCCACAGACGGCGCCAATTGTACGGGGACGAAATATCCTCTGCTTTCCGTACTCCTTGCACTCCAAGCTTCTCTTGACGGCGTCTAACCTGGAAACACAGAAACGGTGAGCTGCCCGGCGGTGGTGTGCCGGATAGACCCTCCGACGATCAAGTCAGGTCACTTGAGGAAGAAGGAGGCTATCAGAGAAAGAGAGTTTGTGATCGATTCAATTCGCTTACCTCTAACGTGCGTCTTCTTTGTATTTCTAGGCTGGCCATGCAGCCTCAGGATTGTGCGCGCACTACCTCTGTCATCCTTCCCTGGACAGGTAGCAGCGCTCGCCTCTCACCACCTTACACGTGTAAAGGCCTAGTCCTCCCACCAGTACACACAGAACTGCCAAACGGCATTGAGGCGTGCGTGGAGCAGATGTCCTCTCCCTCACGCCATTGGCCCAGGTGGCATACTTAACCGGAGTACCACGACCGGCCTGTCACCTGTGGAGAGTTGCTATCACATGCACGTAACCGAGCTTTGTGTCGCCGACCTATAACTTGGAATCAGGCGAAAGCCTAACCACCTCGGCCGAACTATTCTTGATCGGTTCATCATGACCAACCGGTTGCGAGGCATGCCGGCCTCCAACCGTTCTACCTTCAATCTCGGTCACACGTAGCCACTTTATATCGACTGATCGGTCCAAGGCGTGCTGGCCCTGATCGCGCCCTCGGTCTAGCTCGGGCTACCTTTTAGCTCGATCAGCATCCGCTAACCCGAGTTCCGTCCAATACGTGTAAGACGCAGCTCGGCTACGCCAGTTGGTGCCTGACCGGTCAATATTTCCGACCGTGCAAGTCAGGCCGCTGGCCATGTCAACAGAGGTTAGCTCGGCGCCGCGCGGTCCGTCACGTCTGACGTTATCCTAGCTCGACCGTACAGTCAGGTGCAAATCTCCCCTCTCAGACCCCGACTAAAATTAAACACCATAATATGATGTGCATGGCAACCTCCTATGCACTCCAGATCAACAATCATGAGGAAAGCCAATAGATTTTCCTTGACTTCTGGCATTATGTTGCTTGCCTACTGAATATGATAGTGTACTCAGGTAGTATATTGCATAGACATAGTGCGAAAACTAGCTTTCTTAAATATTATCACATATGATATATATATACACAAATATATATTCATTTTCAATTTCCACCCTCTTTTGTTACATGGCATATTTATGACTCGTAAGAGATAAAACATGTTATTCGGTTCAGAGTACCTCTGGCACCATTTGGTTCTTCCCACTTTGACATTCGAGTTCCATCAAATGCAGATGTGACCTGAAATTGGTTGACAGCAATGCCTTTAAAAGAATTTCATTATCAACAATGGGATCATAAAGAAATCTACAAGACACGTGTCATATATTAATTATCAATAAAATTGAACTAATAGCATGAATTGGTCAATGCAACTTACAATTCCAAAAGGAAGCTCCTCCCCACTAGCAAGGACCAAACCGGAGTATATTCTGTTTAATTTTTGAAGTGGCCAAGAGAGAGAATTTTTATTGAAGTTGTTGCATATATTGACATTATGGATCACATCATCCAGAGCATGGAACAAAACAGGTAATGCTATGGAGGTTCTAACAGGATCAGCAGCCAAATAAATGTCAACCCTTCCACTGGCATCTAGCTCACTCTTCAGGGAAAGGGCATCAAACAATTGACCAAAAGAAGGCAGCATCTGAAGGAAAAGATGCTGTGCACCATTTGAAACAGGGTTTATAGAAGTTCTCCTCGTTCTAAAAGGGGAATTCTTGAGATTGATTAACATTTGTTTAAAAAACAGAAGGACTTCAACAGCTCTAGATTTAGAACAAGATTTCTCAACGAACTGAGAAATGATTGGACAAAATGCATTGTAGATCTTTGTCACATGCTCATCAATGCATTTACGGGCTGGACAACAACAAGAACTTGGAGAGCAAATCTCGTCAGAACCAAATTCTGATCTTGACATGCGCCATTCCTTGTCACCACTTTGTCTTCCAGGTAACGAGATTGAAGCATCATCTTTAGAATGCAACTCTCTCTCAAGTGCTTCAGCTTCATTCCTGTCTTGTTCCTCTAGGGCAGAAATCACTTGAGATGTAAAATTCTGTCGACATTCTCTTCTTATGTTCGAGAGAATATTAAACAGGATGGGCTCCGTAGTAATGTTTCTCCGAGACAGAACCTTTAACATGAAAATATTATCGCACAGTCAAAACTCACATAATCGCATATTTTTTAATGTGAAGTGATCATTTAAATATTTATAAGACTACCTCATGCCACTTTCTGGTGTAACGTTTAGTGACGTCATACACTCCATCTTTTGCAAAAGCAATAACATAATTCAAATTCTTTTTCCACCTTCAAAGAAAAAAAACATTTGCAAACAATAGAGATGAAAGTCAAAAAGTTGATTCAACTATGAAGCATCAGGATGAAAAAAACAATTCCAAAACCATATAGATTATGTGTAGGTGAAAGTACCCTTTCTCATATAGCAAAGGATTGTCGTAAATTCCTTCACAGGGATCAAGATGCATCCATCTATGAAATTTGAACCCACCATAAGAATTTGTGGATGCACATATAGAACATAACAATTAGCAGCAGCTGCGTGAATAAAATATTTACCTTCCTAGAACAGGTGACATGCACTCTGTCCAAACATGATCTGTGAAATCCATGACCTGGAACAAATAGAAAGTGCGTCAATGAAAACATTTTTCTCTCAACCTCAGATTCTAATTTCTGGAAATTACATGAAGTTTAGTTTTTTTAATTTTTTTAAACATCAACTAAATCTACTCTTGTAGAGAAACTTAAACGAACATTACCTGGTGAGATTTAATACTCAATTTTAACATAGAACCATTAATTGCATTGTTTCTGATATATATATACATAAATTTCATAGAGTTGGCAACAATAGAGTTCAAATTCTTCAACTATTATTCTTTCCTATTTTCCACTGGACTTGTGATTACCTTAATATTTGGGATATACATTAATATATAGCTGCTCATCAGCAAGTTTGTCTCATAATTTTACTATTAACCCAACACCCAACCTTAATGTTACTCTCCTGGCAAGAAATTCCAGCAATTTGCATGCTGAGGACCAATTTTTTCACTGCAACTGTCTCAGACAACTAAAATTATTAATTTTTGAAAGGAAAGAATAAATTTCTTAAAAGAAGAGCATCAAGATGATGCTAACAAATATATCCACCAACTAGCGACACCCAACAACTAAACAAAAAGAGCATCTATGAAATCCACCAAAGAATATAAATCCAGAGCCACTTTTCCTGAGACCCAACCATACAAAATCACAAAGAATCTATTTTTCAAAAAAGGTACCAGGACCACCACCCCTTGGAAAATTCATCTGTTACGCTCTCCAACCAAATCAACCACAATGACGCCAAATCCAAAGCCTTTGGACACCTTTTCCCAACTATGAAGAACATCCACCTCTCACCCCTGTTGAACTCAAACCATGCCAAACACTGAAAAAATCAACCCCCAAAGCTGATGCACCACACGGCAATGAAGTAAAAGATGAGACGTGGATTCCCCGCCCCTACAACACATACAACACCAATTAATCAAAATTTGCCGACGCTGAATGAGATTGTCGAACACTATCTAGCACCGCCATCCCACAAAGAATGCCACTTTGGATGGAGCTCCAGCAACCCACACACTCCGCCATGGATAAGTCAAGTCCCCACCATCCACCAAAGCTCGAATAAAATGAAGAAACTGAAAAGACACTTTTAGAACCGATGCACCGCCAAACCAAATAGTCCTCCCCCTCCCCCACACCACCAACCCCATGCAGAAAAACCAACAAATCCACTAACTATCCAACTTCCCAATCATGGACTTGTCGTTGAACCCTCACATCCCACACCAACTGCCCAACATCTAATAGCAAATAAGAAGTGACCACAACATCCTTATCTACCGCAATCCAATATGTGAACGAAAATTGAGATGCAAAGGTCTAATAGCCACACCACCTATCTGTCCAAAACCACACTCAGTCCCCTTCCCCAGCAGAAAACTAACCCACCTCCTAAAATCCCCCCACCCTAACAAAATACCTTTCCACAAACCCCTCCGACAAGTGACCACCATATCCCCTGAACTCCACTCCCCCCACCAAATTCCATACATAGCCACCACCACCACCATCACCTAAAGCCAAAAATGCTCCTCTCGTACAAACCTCCAGAGCCACTTCCCAATTAACACCCTGTTGAAAACTACTAGCTTTCGCAATCCCATCCCACCCACCTACTTCAGGTGACACACCCTATTCCAATCCACCAAAAGGAACTCATCTCCCCACCCTCCTCAAAGAAAATATGTTTGTAGCTTCTCCAAAAGACGAGCAACCAACACTAGAATAACATGAATTGATATAAAATAAGTCAGAATGTTAGCCAAAGTACTCTTAATCAACGTCAACTTCGCTCCTTTTGAAAAAATTTGCCTCTTCCACCCTATCAAACACCGTTGAACCCGTTCCACCACCCCATCCCACACCATAGTTGCTTGAAAAGTAGACCCAAAAGGCAAACCCAAATACCTAACCAATAATGAAGCCACCTTACAACTGGGAACAGCCGCCAATATGGACAAATTCATCACCTCCCCAACCTAAATTCACCAATAGCCCTGAAACTACCTCAAAACACAAAAGGACACAGTGCAAGTTGCCTAGTTGGACTGTCTCAGCATCACAAAAAATCAAGGCGTCGTTAGCATACAACTAGTGGGACACAACCAATAGCCCTACCTACTCCATGCCCACGGTAAAACCCTTTTAGCCAACCACCTTGCACCACCCGAGATAACAGCCTGCTCAGTGCCTCCATAACAAAAACAAACAACAACGGTGAGAGAGGATCTCCTTGACGCAAATAACAATAAGTTTGGAAAAACTCACCGGTGAGCCATTTACCAATACTAAGAGCCTCACCATGGTAACACAAAACCGAATCCATCTCATCCACCACTCTTCATAACCCATTCTCTCCAAAACATAAAACAAGAACTCCCAACTAACATTGTCAAAGGCCTTCTCAATGTCTAATTTACAAATAATTCCTGGACGACCCGCTCAGACATAGGAGTCGACACATTCATTGGCTACCAAAATAGCATCTAGAATTTGACGCCTTACCACAAAAGCATTATGAGAATCTGAAATAACTGCATCAAAAGTACCCTTAAGCCTCCTTGCCAATAGTTTATACACACTCCCAAGCAAGCTGATTGGCCTAAAATCCCAAATGTTCCCCCCCCCCCCCCCCTTCTTTTCCCCTTTTCTTGGGACTCACATTAGAACTCTCAAAACACCCTATCTAAAAAAACTGAGTCAATTTGGCCAGAACATATCTTTTTACCACCTCCCAACACTGCTGAAAAAAAGCTAATGTGAAACTAGCTAGACCTGGGGCCTTATCACCATTAAGCTTACGCAATGCCCCCATCACCTAATCCTTTGTAATTTCAAAAAAGAATTAGTTTCCCAGCCATAAGAGCGAATAAGCTTTTGTGGATAACTACATCTTTAGAGGTTTTCATTTTTATACTAAATTGGCAATAGAAATAATATAAGTTTTACGAGCAAATCCTACAATATTATTTCCAGAATTTTGCTTACAAGACGAGATTCATAACCAAAAGCTCGACAATACAGTGTAAAGCAATTGGCCCACTCCCCACAACGTCCCCTCCGTGTTTCCAAAAGCTGCATAAAATATATCAAGGAAAAATTCATCAAATGAGAACTTCTCAGCCACAGGGATGAAATAAAAAATATATTACCTTTAATGGATCATTATACCGAGGGAAACGAGTGATTGTTGAGCAACTATTGCAGCTGAGGAAGTTAAAGAATTCAGTGAGAAAAATCAAACATAAGTGATATCAGTGTGCAAAGACTAAATTGTCAATTCATACAATTAAGAGAACTATTACTTACAAACCAACGAAAAAGGCTTTGAACCCTCGCAACAGCAAAACAATGAGAAGAACTTAAACTATTCACACTTCGTAATTACAAAATCTGCTTAGATGTCACATTTGTCAATAATTTAGTTTCACAATCCACTTTAGATGACATTTATCAACACTTCCCTTGACAAAAGGTTGATTAAGCAACAGGCTGAAGGCGTCAAAATATTGAAAAAAAACATAAAACTCCACTCAGATTTCGAAATTAGGTTTCTAATATAAAGAGTATTTTTCAAATACATAGTAAGAGAAGATCCTCTTTGAATGTCGATCATAGAACAATGTAAGGGTGACAAGCAAGAGAGATCTTTGATGGGAAACTTCAGCCACAAAATATTCATATATAGAAACATCAGTATACTAGAATAGAAAATAACAAATAAATAAACTAGCAAGCATTGTCCTTCCAGATGTCGTCAGTGGCTGCAAATCATTTCTAACAAATATAGGACAACCTGAAGGAGAGTTAATGAACACAAACAAAAAAAAAAATGTGCTATCTATTAAACTTTAGCTTTGTGTTTTTCCTTGGTTGGTTATTTACTTTATTTTTTCATGGAATATAATTATAAAAGTTCTTTTTTCTGTCTAAACCATATATTAAGCTAAGTTTAATAACAGTCCAAGATGAGCTCCCATATGCATGCTGCTCATATACTTATGCACAAAAGACAAACGAAACGCACATGCGGCACAAATCTTAATGATGAACAATCTTTGGGTTGCCAAGAAATCAAAGCGCTGGTGTGTTTTGCATCTCTCTCTCTCTATATATATTTATATATACATACACGTTTTGCCTTAAGTGAGTCTATCTATATATATCTATTACAATGGATCTCTTAGTTGGGCGTTTGGTAAAGGCTTCAACATAGGCCAAAGGGGAAAAAAAAAGTGCATGAGATAGAAAGACAAGCATGAAGATTCCTTCCATTGTGTCACAAGGATCTCTGAATGATTGGTTCATATAAGCACTCTCCAAACTTGGAAGTTGTGTGACTTCACTAGATTTCTTCAATTCAATTCCAAATAATTTGATATTGGTTTTTTTTTTTTTTTTAATTTATGCTTATTTCGAGAGAGAAGGGGGGGGGGGGGGGGGGGGGGGGGGGGGTGCTTTGGGTTATATGTATTTTCTTTAGGGGAGAAGTATAGAGAGATAAAGCACATATTTGCTTGGCTAGAAGAATTTTCATACATACGAGCTGATACTCAAAGACCCATTAAAAGTTTGCATAGTTAGAATTCGGTTTTGTCTTTCATGGGTTTTTGATATTGAATTTATATTTTAAAATTGAAAATTTTTGGAAGTGGATTTTGGTTGTTGAAAGCATAAATTCACAGACTAATTTCTATACAGAGCTTTTGAGGGTTCCTACTGATAACTAAATATAGGCTTCTTTGTAAAAATTCATAGTTAGGGATGATGGTAGTGACCAGCGGTAGCTGGTGGTGGTTTGTTGTGGGGATGATGGTCTTTGGTGGTGTGTTTGGTTAAAGGTATTATTTAAATAAGGAATATGGGTATTAGGTCATTGGGCTGTTTGGATACAAGGATAATAAAGGGTAAAACAGGCATTTTACTGTAAAATAACAATGACATCATTCTTTTACATCCATAGGATTAACAGATAACTAACTGCATGGGACAAAGTGTTGTGCAAATTATACTTGAAGGGAGCACAATTTGCACAATTTATTATGTTAAACTTGTGGAACTCGCCGTACTTTTTCCAAACCTCAAGGGCAGTCAATGTAGTTTACCCTTGAAAAAACTGTTTTTTGGACCAACTTATGATGAACCCTATATTGCCAATGCACAATGCACACAACTGATACAACTGAGAAACCTTGAGAATATAGCCACTCGTATATATTTCTTATAAATAAATAAATAAAATAAAAATAAAAAGACTCTAAGAAGATATTAACTATTGGGGATTCCTTAATTTTTTTCCCGAGTTTCATTATTAATCAATATTGATATTAACTATTAGGGATCCCTCAAGGTGTATAGGCTGTATTGACGATTTGTGAGAGCTTTGTGTGAATCCTCCACCAATTAAGACTACCTTTGAGTCTTTGTAAGAAGCTTAGCGGCAAACCTCTAAGCCTGTTTTATCAAACTACAAACAGATGCATAACCTCTAAAAAATCAAGCAAAGCATGAATCTGACAAGTTTTTGTTTGTATTATTGAACTACTTAATCATCAAAATACTAGTCCACATATTTATGTATACTGCATAATTTCCACATGGTTTCAATCATGACGGGACCACATTCCTTGAAGCTAACCTAGTAGAATACATACCACATCATGGAATATAATAGAACCAAAAGCAGTGTTGTACTAATTGGAAAACAATACAAAATATAAAGTCTGGTTAGCATTGTTCGGATGGAGCCAAAAACGTTATCTAGATTTGACACTTGTGACTAAGAAAATTAAGGAAAAGGATAAAACAAAATATTATAAAGAAAATTAAATTAGCTGAGTTCTTATCTGATATGTAGTTAATAGAATACAAACCAACCTTCTTCGAGTTTATTAGGAGACATAGTGATGGTAGATGGGGTAATCCGAGAAATAGATCCATCAAGGGTTTTGTTATCAATATCTTGCTAGAAGGACAAATACATCAATGTAAACATTAGATTATCTTCCAGTGAAAGGGGGTAAAGGCTTTGGTTCGTTTCATCCATAAGGCTCCACAAACTGGTAGTAACCCTAGTTTTTTTATCACAGGAAAATAGAACCTCAATTAGTCTGGCAGGTTAATTCCTCACTTCCGAAGTTATTCAGCTATTGAATTTTGACAAGGGACCAAATCTGTATGACGCCTACCATTGAAAGATGACCCCTGCAATAGGATTTGTCTAGATCTCATCTTTAGGCTTGCACAAACTTCATTTTTCATTGCATTTATTGCTGTTTTGGTGCTTGGCAAACCAACACACACAGAGAGAGAGAGAGACCAACTATAATGTCAGGTAAACTTTTCCCTTAATTAAGTAACTAATTTGCATTAATTGCCCATGTATCTCACTAATTAAGAATAATTGGCACTAGTACTTTACTTAATTAATTTAGTAGGCTCCGTAATTACATTTATTTTAAATTAAATTGATACTAATTGGATGATTAATTGATTGGGCTTTGTGGACCCCACTTTGAAATTAAGCAACTTTGGGTATTGAGTCCACAACTTGAAAATATTTTTTTGGGCTTGTTTATTGTTGGTAGAATTTATTTGGACTATTTATGGATGGGTATTTGACCCAATACCCATGACCCACTCAATTAGGGCTTGGATATTTTACTAGTCAACATGGATTAAAGTTTTGGAGGGAGTTCCTACAAAAACAAAAGAGAGCCCTAAGGTTGCTGGCACCCCCCTCGCCTTTTTTATTCATTTTGTTTGTTTGTATACTTTGTCAAATACATTGATACATGAGTCGATTGGTAAGTATCCTTTGATGACTTTTTTTTTCTTCTTTTCTTTATACACTTGGTCAAAGAGAGGAAAGGAAAACAACATAAAGCCACCAGCAACCACCCCATAGCTGCCAAACTGTGTCACATCCCCCACCCTCAAAATAAGATTAGGAGACGTGGCCAACCGATAACTGAGGTTACCAAGACCTCAAAACAAAACCAGGTATGATTATACAAAAACATGCATTATATTAATATACTTCAAAAAAACAAAAAAAAGGGTAAGGTCCAAGAGTTTAGTACATTCCTATCATTGGAGCTAGTGCCTACATGCAAAGTCCAGCACAAAAAACTGCATTTATAACAAGTTCATTGGCCGTCAAAATACATAACAGTGGAAATGCTTGTTTGAGGTCCCTCACGCCATTACCCATTATCCCCTCTTGCCACCTTAACCATTCTTGGAGGTTTGGAAGAAGTTTTTGTTGTTCAAAGTTCTCTTGGAAAGTTGGGGGAAAGCTATGTTATTAGTGACATCTCTCACATATCCATCTCTCTTTCTATCCATTTGGTATATTAGGGTAGGATTTTCATTTATTCACTTGAAAGGTTTAGAAAGCAAGCTAGAGTTTATGATTTTATGCAACTAGTTTGTTATATTCCATGATTCTCCATGTTAGTATATTATCCATGCCTACATTATTTGATTTGGTGTTTTTGAATATAATCATGTATATAGTAGCTTAGCTCCATGATTCCCAGGTCACTAGTTTTAAGAATATAGGGGCTTTGTATGATTTAATTTTATCCCGAGAAATAAAGTTCACAAAAATGAAATTAGTGGGCACTACTGATAAAGAAAGTGATATGTATCTAGGTATGCCTTTGAATTTCAAATGGATTAGTATATAGTAATTTCTGGGGAAAGTTTACTTATTAGTTTAATATGAATGATTTGAGCTTATATTCATTGAATTTGTGTGAGTTTTGATATTGTTATTAATTTAGAAAGGATGAGTAGATTATTTATGGCTACTAGCTTCTTGAGTTTCTAATATAAGTTGTATCATGGGTTTAGGGTGTTAATGAGAATGTATCAGACATATAATTAACTTAGTTAAAAGATAGGTGTGGTAAAAGTTTATAATTTGGCCTAATTAAAGAGTTCTTGAAATTTTAGTAAACTTGAAAATTAAACTTTTTAAGAAGGCAAGTATTTTTATGGAAATAAAAGGTGAATATTTGAAATAAAATGTTTTGTAAAAGAAAAGAGAATTTTTATAAGTGTTGAGAAACTTTGAGATTGATTTCAGAGGAGTTGGGATGGATTTTGAATTGGACTTGAATGCTTTGTTTGTAGGCCGTTCATTTGGTTAGTTATGTGACTTGGAGCAAGGATAGTTATTGCGTCATTCCATCGGTGAGAGCCCATAAACATGCACTTGGTTGGTTTCCCCGTAGTCAATTGGTCTGGTGAACCATGAATAAGGAATTAGAGACTCGAGTAGTTGCTTAGACTAAGCTGACAACTTGTGGTTCAGTTCAGTTAGACTCAATGGGGTTTGACTATGTTGTTGAAGGGTAGTTTTCCTTGATTTTGAGTCGGTATTAATTTTATCCTTGATTTCAGATTATTTGAGAAATTGGTTATTGTATATATATTATGGCAATATTCTCATTATAACAAATACAAAGACTAAAAACAAGATAATATAATATTTGCATGTAATTTACTCATTTCAAATGTCATAGATGATTATTCGGTGAGCTGTTGCTTTTCTCACCCTCTACATTTACAAGTACTACACCACTGGCGCCATAGAGTTGGGTGGTTGTGCCCTAGGTCACCTAATTCATCTAGATGGAGCGGCGAATCACGAACTAGAGTGCAAATTAGCAAATTTGCAGGGAATTCGTGATCAATCCACAGATTTGTCATCATCAGTTCGTGATTTCAACTTTTTGACCAACGTTTACGCAACAAATCACCATTACATCGTGTACCACGCACACACGAGAGTCTACCTTTCTGTAGGCACTGATTCCATGAATGCAATAAAACAACATTTGAAAGAAGGGACTCGTACATGTAAAATGCACCAGCGCAACATTAGGTATCAACAGCAACTACCATCATGCCGTCTCATTGTCATAAAATTTCTGGTGCTATTTTATTATTAAAAACCTCAAAAACTTATATACACATTAGTAAAAACGCATAAACGTTTAGTATTAAACTACATAAATCATATATTTATAGTTCAAAATCTTATATATACTTTACAAATAGAAATATTTAATAATATTAAAATAAAACAAAAGTAATGATACAATATTTGTCATAATATATATTTTATAGAATATACATATATATATAATATAATATAACATAGATGCTCTCAAGGCGCTCTCGATCCTATAAATTCGAAAGTTGACGCTCTCGCTCCAGCTCTTGCTCTTGCTCTTGCTCTTGCTCTTGCTCCCGCTCTGCAAACTGGTGACTTAGGTTGTGCCTTATATTTATTTCTTTTGTGGACTTATACATGTACACCCATGCTTAATTGTATCGATGCCCTCTTTGAGTTTTGTTGGTATTTTGGGCATGGACATATAAACCTAACAAGTTTGTTTTTATTTCTTTTGTGGACTCATACATGCATACTCATGCATATTGATGCCCTCTTTGAGTTTTGTTGTTATTTTGCGTACGGACATATAAACCAAACTAGTTTGTTTTCAGACTTGTAAAATTAGTTAATTAGCATGCTTATTATGTATTTCATGTATTTGGGTTGTGGGCACACTTTGGTTTTTCAAAGCCTAACACTATAATGCTATCTTTTTAATTTAACTCAACTATTCTCGATGCCTTTGCAATCCACTCCAATATTTAGTATACAATTCAACTCATTCAGATATTGGGAATTGGAGAAAAATAACTCTTTATTTAAATCTATCCCAAATCATTTTTTTTTTTTATCATTAATTAAATAGTCTTGGAGTTGTTTGACTCCCTCAAATTACCAATTTATCAACAAAAAAAAATTACCAATTTTCTCAAATTTAAGTTCTACCTAGAGTCCTTTAAACTGTAGAGTTGACTAGGACTTCTTTACAAGCTTATTTGGACAATTTTTTGCCTATAATTAAAACCAAAGCGGATTTGTAATGGAAATGGGATTTATTATACTTAATTCATGTTTTCAATCCAAATAAATGAGATTTTAAGGTAATCAGAATTGGAATAATTAAATGATTGGCATACTGACTGACCTAATGTAATTTAATGTAATTAATTGAGAACCAAACCTAATTGGGTTAAACAACCATCATTGTACACTTAGTGATAATCCACAGGGTTTAGATACCAGGGTGTGACACCAACAGTGATAAAATCAATAAAAATCTATGAGAAAGAAACCATGCAGAAAACTAGGGGAAAAACATACAACTCAAAAAAGATCTGGAATCAATAAACCTTCAAAGTTCAAAACACAAACAAACTGAAAATAAAAATATTCCTCTGCTCATACCGATAAAGTTCAACTCGTGGAAGCTCCATAGAGAGTTTCTAAAGAAAGTGCAACGCCCATGCCATTATTAGTGGTTTCACCGCCACAAACCATCACAAGAAGGTGCATTTACCCACCCTATATCAGAAAATGAGTAACACCATGTACAATTAGATAAATTTTCTCGGTAAGGAAATATGAATAAACATAAACATGAAAGATAGAGCCTATTAGCAACAATGATAAAGAAGAACAAAAATTATAGCTAGAAGGAAATGCATTATAATGTAAAACTCTAGGCAGCGAACGAGGCAATCAAAATCAGGCATGAGCCCTTGATTAAATGTGATTCACACAAATTAAAGCAAACCAAACCAAACCAAACTAAGCCTTGTGTCCCGCTCAAGTGGGTTCGGCTATATAAATCCTTTCTCACCAATTTGCTCTGTCAAGAGCTATAAGCAATTAGATTAAACAAGTTTATATCTTTTTTTCTAATACCATATCCCATGCAAAGTTACCAGAGAGAATCATGTTAATAGCAGCCACCAAAAATTCTTTGAACCCCTACCTCAAAAATTTTGAAATTTCTTTCTTTTCTTTGGGCCCCCACCTTCTTCCCAACTCTACTATCACAACTAACATTGGAAATCCTACCCTAGACCCCACCTCCACTTTGGGACAAACCCATTTCCCACCTATCCTTATCACCCCTAGCCCCAGACCCACCTTCCTCCACCCCTCTCTACCATCGTGCCATCCTCATCCCCATCTCCACCCTCCCCCCACCCCTCCACAGCCTCTCCTTCTCCTTCCCCATTAGTCCCTGGACTCAACCAGTGTGATAAGAACTCGTCAACAAGACCTCATGGATGAATAATGGTTTTAGAGTTAGGACCATTTACATTTTACGTTACAAAACAACAATATACTTTTATAGGAGTATTAGTACTTGGATTATTTTGGGTTTGTCCTTGGTTATGGGTTTATTTGTTCCTTAGACTTAATAATTGTTCATGGATAAGGGGTTGTATCCCCAACTAGTTTTGGTGAGATCATTGACTTACATACTTTTATCTTCAATTGTTTAGCTCACATGTAATGATTTATCACTATTACGCTTGCATGTACCTTTGGGCTGAACCCCACGTGATCCACAGCCGGTCATGCCCCATTTTGGGGCGTGATAGTTTGGGTGAGGAATTTAAAATACCTGAGTGTGGTCAAGGTGTGCATTCCCTTGGAAGACGTCGGCTTGGGCATTTGTCATTTTTCGTTTGTTTAATCATACCTTATTGGATAAGTTGATTTGGTGGTATGAAGAAGAAGAAGAAAAGGAAAAAGTGGAAGAAGAAGAAGTAGAAGAAGAAAAGGAAAAAGAGGAAGAAGAAGAAGAAGAAAAGGAAAAAGAGGAAGAAGAAGAAGGCCATCTTCTTTGGAATAGGGTGATTGATTGCAAATTTAAGGTCAATCAGAGGAGATGGGTTTCGAAGGAAGTTTCAGGACCCCTACGGTATGGAAAGGCATTAGGAGAGTGTGTCGGAATTTGCTAAGCATGTGAGGTTTTGTTTTAGGCTATGGTTGTAAAATTTAGTTTTTGGCAAGATGTTTGGTGTTGGGACATCCCATTATTGGCGGCATTCCCAAAGGCTCATTCGTATTGCTTGGAGTGCCAACAAAAGTGGTGTGTTTTTCTTTGGACAATAACTCTAAAACTCCATTCTTACTATTTGATAACTTGATGAAGAGGGGGACTACACTTGTTAGATGAAACTACTTGTGACGTAGCAAAGGAGATAGTTGATCATTTGTGGATTGATACAACTCCATGTGAGTGGATTGATACAACTCTACTGCACTCCATTACTTGTACACGCAAAGACCTTGTGTTTTGCACTTTTTTGCATGCACTAGTCTTGCCAGTTTATAGGACAGCTTTTTTTCCTTTTTGCCATTCAATGGTCCCATCTCGAGATGAGATAACCCTCCTCTCCTAGTCCATAGCTAAGGCCATCATCATAATGCCTAAAGATCTTAGAGTGGAGTATCCAACTCACAAACTAAAAGGTGCCGTTGTACATGGTTCATGTGTTTGTGATCGTTCGTATAGGCTCTTAATCCAAGCAAAGCATTTGGGTTTTAGTTAAATTACTTCCAGTTGAGGTATTTTGCATACCTATCTTTAGTCTTTAACATTGGTGTAAGGGTCATAGTCGCTTTCCTTTGCCTCTTCATCATAATGCCATGATGTGTGCATCTGAATATATGAGCCATTTAATATGTATATATATATTGTTCATTGAATTTAGCATGATTTAGAATGCATGTTCCTCATAATGTCAAAAATTTGCACCAAATGGACCTAATCATGGGATGGAGAAAAAGTTTTTTGAAACCTTAGTTTTGAAAAACACCTTTTTGTATGAAACTTCATGCTTAAAATAGATACACACATAAAATTTCATTTCTGTAAATTAAATTTATGTTGTCAGAAAGTGCTCAGCATAAGGTTTCCATCAACATAAAATGGACCTAATTTGGACTAAAAATGAGAGATTTTTTGAAGATTTACAGTTAAATCTGCAATTTCTATTTCTGGGAATTCCAGGGAAGAAGACAAACCAGTGAACCGAAGCTTGTAGCTGGTAGCATGCCAGCCAGTCCAATCTTTTATTGGAGACTAGTTTGTGATCTTACCCAACATGTGTGAGTTGGACACATTGGTCAACACAAATGGGTAAATTGACACAAGATTATCACACTCTTTTTTACTTGTACACACAAAGACCTTGTATGTTGCATACCCAAAAAGATTGAGTATAAGCCAAATAGTTCTGTGAAAACTTACTGGTAAGGCTTCGGAAAACTTACTGTGTCTTAACTAGCCTATAATCACCACATAACCAAATAGTCAATCTCTTCCTATAGTTCTGTGATCCAAAATCTTCCTCTAGTTCTGTGTCAAACTTTTTATAAATCACTAGCGGAGCCCTCTTAGCTTGATGCCTCCCGACATCAACTGAGTTTTCGTGGCAAGGCTTCATTCAAAAAACTCACAAGAAAGGTGGTATGTATCTCAACCTAGGCTAATGTTGTTCATTTTTGTAGTTGCTTTCCCCCAAAACTCTCTCCTCTTGTTGTAGGAGGGATCTCTTGTACAATTATTTCCTTCTGCAATGAAACCCCTCAGTATAACAAATGGAAAATAATAAAAAGGAAAGGAAAAAAAAAATGATCACATTGCAGCTGCATTGGTTAAATTTCAAAAGAGGTAAATGATAGTGATACTACAAAGTAATGGATATTGAGGCCCTTTTCTCTCCTTCTTTAATTAAATGTAGAAGGAAAGTATGTCAGATGAAAGAAGAAAAGACTGAAGTCTTGTTCTGAAGGAAGAAGAGAATAAAAGTCAAAACATAAACAATCAAAGATCCATAAATCTGCATTTTTTCACTTGCACCACTGTAGATTGTGGCCCTCCCTATTTTTGTTTGTGTTTTACAAAGAAGCAGAAATGTATGATATAATTTAAAAAGTATAATAAAACAACAATATACTAAATCTTTTCCAAAACCCAAAGTAAAGAGAAAAGAAACAAACCTGAATGATTGTTTGAACCAAAAAAGCAGCTGCAGCAGGAAAGCATGATCTTGTTCACTTTTTGTTGGTTTAAAGTTTCCCTCCTAAAGCAGAGATAGGTAAGTTATTAGAAATGCTTTTTTCCCTCAAATTAGTTTGTGGAATTTTTAGAAGTGTGACAATTTAGAAGTAATGAAATACTGCTCAACCACCACAACAATAACTCAGAGACTTGTTGTCTGGCCTACTATAAAGTACATCCAGCAAGAATACACGTCTCTTGAAGAGAAGACAATTGACGGAGTGATCAAGAAAATACGTAAATTTGCATTGTCAAATAATCATGCAACTTATAAAGGTTCCCAAAATAAATTCTACCATTGAATTGGAATAGCATAACCAAAAAACAACCCAAACAATTTTTGGACTTCAAAGTCATTTGAAATGTAAGGACTAATATAGCCTTCTTTCGGTTTGATAAGATCTGGGAGCATTGTCCTCTTATCTTCATGGTATATGATGCTTTTTCTTTTTAAACAAACCCTTTATCTACCACAAAATGAGGCTTTTTCTGGCCATATCATTTAAATAATATATGGCTTCATGCATATATGAGTTTCTAACTTGAAATGCATCATAGAGGCCATCAACAGATGAATCAAGGAAAAATCTTAACCAAAGTACATCCCTTTCAAAATTTTGTGATGCACAATATGATGATATCCAGTAGTTTCTAGGTGAGTATAATGGCATTTGTCTACACACAAATGAGTACAAGACCTATTCTTATGGCTATAGATACAAATGAAAATGTACATCAAAGGCATCAAAGCCCCCCACCTTGGCCAATGCAACCAACGCTTTCTCCTCAAGCCTCTCCACAGGCACTGTCTTCCTAGCAGAGTCCTGGCGATTTGGGTCTTCGTACTATATCAACAGCAGGTAAAATTAATATAAATAATTTTATTGAAAAAAAAAAAGAAGAAGAAGAAGAAGAATTCAAGACCAAAGAGAAAAGAAACAAAAAAGAAGAATTATGCTCCATTTGGTTGCCATTAACTGCTTAAAGAAGCCAGATTAATTTCTTGATATAGTAATTTTCATTATGCAACACCAAAAGAACTACACCACCATCCAGTCATCTTATTCAACTGCTTGGCTTAGTAAGCTAAGTTTGTCAACATCTCAAAAACTATAATAACAAAACACATAAGATTTTGGTGACCTCTTTGGTATCCTTTCTAAAAACTGTTTTCTATGTTGAAAATTTAAAATGTGAAAACAAAACAGAAAATTATTCGGTGGAACATTTTTTTTGCTAACTGTTTCTAGGAGAAAATGAGTCTTTTGTACAAAGCCCTGATTCAAGAAATCATTTTTGAAGTTTTCAAAAGCTCAGACCTAGTATATAACATTGAATTTATTGTCAATGAGGAAAATGAATTCAACATCTTTACTCTTTTTCTTTTGCTCTGCATTATCACCAGCCAAAAAGGGAGAGTAAAAATAAGATAAAATAAAATAAATGCACAGAATTAGAAAGAAATGAAGCAATTTCACAATTACCATTAGAACCTGACTGACGTAAGGCCGTATCCTGGTCTCAATTTGTGAGTTATCCTCAGTGGCAACATACTGCTGCAACATAAGTGCTTCTTCTTCTGCCTAAACAACAACAACAACAACAACAAAATTGCTTTCGAAAATTCAATCAATTCATTAATAATAACAAAAGCATTACGAAATTCAATCAAATTTGGTGAAGAACCTGCAACATCCGAGCTAATTCTTCATCAGATTTGGCCAATTCAGCATTTTGATCCACCGATTTTCCTTCTTCGTCGCTGACAGATAACAATCGAAGTCTATCGGAAATCGAGAGGAGATCAGAGTCGTCCGACACGAGCCGATCATCATCACCTCCGAATATCTTATGAAGAAATTAATCAAAACAGTCGCATTAATTACATATAATATATATATATAGGGATAGAGAGAGTGAGAGAGATTTACCTTTTGTTCATCGGGAGGAATTGAAGTGAGAGAGAAGAGCTGGAATTTCAAAACCTGTAAATGAAGAGCAATAACAAAAAATTCAGAAAGAGAAAATTAGGGAAAACAGCTTCTTAGAGAGAGAGAGAGAGAGAGAGAAAGAGAGACTTCGAAGCCGTCGTCTGTGTCGTAGTCGATATCGAAGTCGGAGTCGTTGTGACGAACGAGGAACTTCCGAGCCACCATCTTCGAAGGCGTGGTCTGTACCTTATCTTTCGTGGCTCTCTTACAGACAGACAGACAGTTCGCTTTGGAAACTATGACAGAAAAAAATGGAAGATCCTTTTCTTTTCCTCCCGCATATCACCATGGAATGGAATGTACTTCACATTTCACCATCCATGGCCGACGACGACCAACTTCTAAGTCAATAAATTTTTCTTTTAAATTCAAAAAATAAAACAAAAAAAATAAAAGGTAGCGTTCGGTTTGATTTTTAAAACTCTCAATCACTGTGTTTGGCTTGCGTTATTTGAATGAAGTTTTTTTTTTTTTTTTTTTTTTTTTTTTTGGTGAAAATTGAGTTTTTTAATTTTTGTATTTTTTTATTTTTAGTGAATATTTTTAAAATTTTAAATATTTTTTTATGTTTTTAGATGTATTTTATTTAAATATATCTAAAAAGTAAAAAATTTGTAAAAAATATTTTAAAAATTAATAAATACATAAAAATACAAAAAATGTATTGAATTTTCATTTTTTTTATATTTTTGGTATTTAGTAAATTTTTAAAAGGTTTTTTTCACAATTTTTTTACTTTTTAGATATATTTATGTTAGGTGTGTCTAAAAAGTAAAAAAAATTGAGGCTTTTCCCAAAATAAGCCTTTTTTGCATTGTATTTCCCAAACTAGGCCAACTTCTGACGGAATTCCAAAACTAAGTTAAAGCGTCATTTCTATTCGCGCTTTTACTGTTAGGAGCGCAAAATTAGATGAACAGGAAACTCGCTATTAGAAATAGCGATTTTGATTAAGAATTCGCTATTACAAATAGCGCTTATAGCGTGAATTTTTTTCCAGAAGAAAACGCTGTTGAGAACAGCGCTTTTAACACAAAACTTTTTTCCCATGAAAACGCTATTGCTAATAGCGCTTTTAACACAAAAAAAATTTTCCCAGGAAAACGCTATTTCTAATAGCGCTTTTAACAGAAACATTTTTAGAAATATTTTTTAGAAGAAAACGCTATTTCTAATAGCGAGTTCACTTAAATGAAAACGCTTTTTGAATCAGCGTTTTTAACAGGCCTTATATACGAAGCCCCCCCCCTCTCCTCATTTGCATACGTTTCAGACTTAGGTTTTTCGGCTCTCGCCTCACTCTCCATCTCTCAGCCTCTCCATCTCTCACTCTCCTCCATCTCAGACTCACTCGATCTCGCTCTCAGGTCAGCTCGGTCTGTGCTCTCTCTGGTCTCTGCTCTCTGCTCTCGGCTCTCGGTCTCTGCTTCACTCTCTGTTTGTGCTCTCTCTCTCTCCGTGGTATGACATCAACCCTAATTTTATGTATTGAGTTTTTGTGTTTGTGAAAATGTGACATTAACCCTAATTTTTGTGTTTTTATGTATTTAGTATTTAGGGTTTTACATGTGAATTATTAAATGTGTTAGGGTTTTATCATTGTGGTTATGAAATTAGGGTTTGGAATTTTTTGAAATCAGAAGTCAGGGTTTGTAAATCAGAAATGCGAATGCTTTTGAATTTGTGGAATTTTTTTTGCTTTTGAATTTTTGGATGTTGCTTGTGAATTGAATATGGTTATGATTGTTTATGCTTTATCAGTGTGGTTTTGGTTATGAAATTAGGGTTTGATATCAGATTGTTCACATTATTAGGATTGTTCAAATTAGGATGACTTTTTAGGGTTTGATTGTTCACGTATATAAATTAGGATCACATTATCAGATTGTTTACTCTGTTAAATTAGGATATGGTTGTTGAATATGGTTTGATTGTTCACTCTGTTAAATTAGGATCACATTATCAGATTAGGATCACTCTGTTGAATATGGTTCTAATGCTTTTGAATGTTTATGCTTTTGAATCATAAATCAGGTTTGGAATTTTTTTAATTTTTTAAATTTTTTAAATAAATCATAAATATGAGAATTGAGAATTGAAATTTGGAATGATGAAATTCGTAATTCATATAATGTCATATTATGAAATTCATATAATTGAGAATTGAGAATGTAGAATTGAGAATTGAGAATTGAGAATTGAAATTACGAAATGTTTATATTTTGAAATTTGAAATAAGAAATTGGAATTTTGAAATTATGCTTGTGAATCAAAATGTCTATATTTTGAATATTGAATAAACCAACGTATATTTGTTGAATTGGAAATTGATATTTTTTTTTTGCTTGTTAAGAGGAATTAAAAGGAAATTAGGGTTTGAAATTAGGATTTTAAAAGTAATTTTTTTAATTAAGAATTGCGATTAAAAAATCCGAAATTCATATAATTGATAATTGTTAATGTCATATTATGAAATTCATGTAATTGAGAATTGTTGAATTCAAATTATGAAATGTCTATATTTTGAAATTTGAAATCAAAAAATGGAATTTTGAAATTATGGTTGTGAGTTTTTTTTTTTTTTGCTTGTTAAGAGGAATTAAAAGGAAATTAGGGTTTGAAATTAGGGTTTTAAAAGTAATTTTTTTTAATTAAGAATTGCGATTAAAAAATCCGAAATTCATATAATTGATAATTGTTAATGTCATATTATGAAATTCATGTAATTGAGAATTGTTGATTTGAAATTATGAAATGTCTATATTTTGAAATTTGAAATCAGAAAATGGAATTTTGAAATGATGCTTGTGAGTTTTTTTTTTTTTTTTTTTGCTTGTTAAGAGGAATGAAAAGGAAATTAGGGTTTCAAATTATGGTTTTAAAAGTAATCTTGTTTAATTAAGAATAAAATTAGAAAAAATTGAAATTCATATAATTCGTAATTGTTAATGTCATATTACGAAATTCATGTAATTGAGAATTGTTGATTTGAAATTATGAAATGTCTATATTTTGAAATTTGAAATCAGAAAATGGAATTTTGAAACGATGCTTGTGAGTTTTTTTTTTTTTTTTTTGCTTGTTAAGAGGAATGAAAAGGAAATTAGGGTTTCAAATTATGGTTTTAAAAGTAATCTTGTTTAATTAAGAATAAAATTAGAAAAAATTGAAATTCATGTAATTGAGAATTGTTGATTTGAAATTATGAAATGTCTATATTTTGAAATTTAAAATCAGAAAATGGAATTTTGAAATGATGCTTGTGAGCAATGTTTTAAAAACCGGATCGGTGAATGAACCGGAAAAATGATCTGTTGGACGGGTCACCGATTCAACCGTCGGGTTGAACCGGAATCGAACCGTGACGTCATAAATATATTAAAATTATATTTAAATAAAAATATAAGTAATAAAATTATAAATTAAAAATTTTAATAATCTTAAATATTTCTCTTAATACTTTTTTTATTAAAAAATATAAAAATATATTTAGAAATATTATTAATTTTAATTTTGGAAGAAGAAATCAAATATTCAATATTCCCTTCCCTCCATATGATTTTAATTCAAATACTTTGATTGAAAGAAGAGCAAAATTTTTGGAGGGATATCAAAATTTTAAGTTTCCCTCCAATGAATTTGATTGAATCCCACATAGATTTGTTGAGTTTTTTTTGGAAGAATTTTTTTCTTATAAATAGATAGAAGCTCTTTCACAATAATTTCAAGCTCTCAATGGGATTCCTCACAAGAGAAGACCCTTAAAAGAGAGTTTCCAATTAAATTTTTATTATATATAATATATATATATATAATAAGAAAGAAAGAAAGAAAGAAAGAAAGAAAATAAAAAAATAAAAAAAAAACTCTGGACCGGTTCAATCAACCCGTGTCCGGGTCGACCGGTTCACCGGTTTAACCGATGGGTTCACCGGTTTTCAATAAATAGGCCGGTTTTTACAACTGGCCGGTTTAAGGGGGCTCACTGGACCGGAACCCCATCCGGTTCAACCAGTTGAACCAGCCGGTCCGGTCCGGTTTTTAAAACCATGCTTGTGAGTTTTTTTTTTTTTTTTTGCTTGTTAAGAGGAATGAAAAGGAAATTAGGGTTTGAAATTATAGTTTTAAAAGTAATCTTGTTTAATTAAGAATAAAATTAGAAAAAATTGAAATTCATATAATTCGTAATTGTTAATGTCATATTACGAAATTCATGTAATTGAGAATTGTTGAATTCGAATTATGAAATGTCTATATTTTGAAATTTGAAATCAGAAATTGAAATTTTGAAATTATGCTTGTGAATGAAAATGTCTATATTTTTTGAATCAAATTATGGTTCATAAATTGTTAATGTCTAATTTCTACAAAATATAATTATTAAACAAAAAAATATTTAATTTTGAATGTATTTGATTAAAAAAATATTTAATTTTCTCTCCATGAAAAGATCATGTTCTCTCAAGTAAAAGATCATGTTCTCTGAAATATTTATTTTTGACTCTATTTTATTCAAAAGAAATATTTTTATTGGTTTCTCAAAATATTTAAATTTGACTCTATTTGATTTAAATAAAAAAATTTTGGTTTAATTTCGTTTGGTTTATTTCACTATATTTGGGGTCAGGCACCGAAAATATGATTAAAAAATTTAATGAGCTGAATTTGTAATACATATAATAGCATTGTAGTACAAATTAAAATTTCCTCAGAAAACTGAACTAAATTTGAAAAAGTTTTTGAAATGGGTATTGAACGAACTGACTTATCGCCTTTTCCACTTTGTGATTGTCCACTACCATTGAAAAGGAAAATGTAAACATTATGTTTTAATAATTTTTATTTATATTTGTATAATTAGAAGTCATTATTAGACTAGTTACAATATATGCATGAAAAGAGTCTTAAATTATTTTAATTAATAGTCCATCGCAATTTCGTACGTACGAAGGGAAAAAAAAAATTGGCACTTTGATGCGTAAGCCTGTGTTTTGTAATACCAAATAATTGGTACGGATGGCCCGATAGATTCACATGGATAACTATCCAAAATGTAGTCCATACATTTAACCACCAACTTCAATTTAATTATCTCTAATTTTTTGCCATTATAAATTATGTCTGTAATTATTTTTTTGTTTTTGTATGTGTAAGAAAAAAAAGGAGTAAATAAATTAAATTTTTTTCTTACTTTTCAGAACGATCCAAAATGATCCAAAATGAGCTTTTTGTTTTAATTTTATAGGAAAGCCTGCATGACCTCTACAAAATGGACGAGGGTTACTAGTTCACATAAGAAATAACTTTGTCACATAGGAAATAACTTTGTCATTAAAGTCGGTAATGACACATGTTTGAGCAAATCAAATTAACTTATATTTTCCATAAATCTGAACAATTACATCACCAGGTTGAACAAGTTGAGACACAAATATATAGTTGACAAAATACAAATTGAATTACTGTTTCACCTCTACAGTTCCTTCAACCCTGGAAAATATAAATTGACAAAAAATTAGAGGGTTACTTTTATTTGTGACTTCTGCAAATTTAAATGTTTTTTGTAATGTTTATTTTACAAGTAGAATTCGATATATGTATATTGTTGATATTTTAATATTTATTGTTTCATTGAAGCAAGTATATGGCAACTGTTCCAATTATCTTTTACTGGGGGGAAACATAATTCGAGATCCCGATGAAGGTGTGTCATATGATGCTGAGCCGAAAGGGATATATAGGGTGCAACTTGGCACCACACTTGCCAATTTGGAAGAGATCTTTATGTCCAAGGTCGCAAGTTACGGGGAAACAGTCCGATTGATCTTCAAATGTAGATATCCTTATCGCCAGTGGCAAGCAACCAGCAAATACAAAATATTACCGATAAATGACGATGAGGCGTTGAACACCGTTTTAAGTATCGGTGGAAATTTCGAACCACCAAATTGTTTGGAAGTGTACATTCAGAAAGAGGTTGTACAGAATCTTCCGAATATAACACAGATGGATTCGCATCCGTTCACTACATTGCTGACACATGGGATTGACACGACAGCATTTCAGTCTCCTATGTATGAGTCAAATGAATGTTATGCAGCTGGCTACACACAACAGACATTTCATGGCCATGGTGGAGAATCAAGTTCATGTGGTGGATACGAGACTGAATTTCACAATAACACCCAAGATGTGTCCACCTATAGCCATCATACGACTCCAGTTGAAGTTGCTGGTAATATGGCTGAAACGGTTAATTCTGTGCAGTTTGCTGACAGTGACATGTACGGTCCTGATGTCGCCCTAGACAATGATGAGAATGAAATGTGTGATGAAGAAAATTTATTGGGCGGATCAGATGATGATGATGATGAATAAGATGATGTCGACGCTCCCGTTGATATTCAGAATGCGCCCATTCCACCTGGACCTGAAATCCCTTTGTATGAAAACATTCACATGGGTGGTGATTTTGACATTACTAACCGCGATGTCGTTCCCCGTAACCGAATCTGGAATGCTGAAAATCCAGAGTTGGACAAAGGGATGGTCTTCGTTGATAAGAAGCAACTCGTACATGCTGTGAAATTGTACCATGCAACAAATAATCGAGAGTATAAAGTCGTAACCTCCAAGCGAGACGTTTGGGTGTGTGCTTGCAAGCATGACTGTAGATGGTGGTTGCGTGCATCTCTTAGTAGGAGACATGGTCTTTTTGAAATAAAACAGTATAGGGGTCCTCACCATTGTTTATACCCACGAATGAACAGGGACCACACAAATATTAGCTCCAGTTACATTGCTTCTCATCTTTTGGGACAAGTTGCGATGAGTATACAAAATAAATATTTACATTTATATACACATTGTTTGTTTAAAGTGTTCACACCAAAATTGTTTGTTTAAAGTGTTCACACCAAAATAATCTGACTCATAGGTATTGTTGTATGCAGAACGAACCTAATATGCCCATTAAGAATGTCATCGAAGATATAAAAAAGTCCATGAACTATACTATATCATACAAGAAGGCGTGGCATGCAAGGGCAAAGGCAATTAGAATGGTATTCGGGGATTGGGATGAATCATATATGATGTTGCCTAAATTCATGTATGCATTACAAACATCTAATCCTGGCACCATCGTGTAATGGAAGCATAGATATACCGGAAATACAACCATTATGCCCGTCTTCCACTTTGTTTTTTGGTCTTTCAAACCCGTCATCGATGGATTCAGACATTGTAGGCCTGTTATAACCATAGATGGTACATTCTTATACGGGAAATACACGGGTGTGTTGCTTGTAGCAACGATTGTGACTGCCAATGGCAAAGTACTACCGCTTGCATTTGCTGTTGTCGACAGGGAGAGTTTGGAGTCTTGGTCGTTCTTCATTTCAAATATCAAGGAACATATTGTCATGGACCGACAGGGAGTGACTTTGATATCCGATCGAGCTGAGAGTATTTTAGCTGCTGTTAGGCGGCATTGGTTGAATCCCTCGCTCCAATTTGTTGGATATCATCGGCACTGCCTTCGACATGTTTGTAGTAACTTTAACACTACGTTCAAAAATAAGGAGCTGAAACAACTTCTATGGAAAGCAGGAAGTGCTCATCAACGACGAAAGTGTAATGGTTACTTACAACAAATACAGGCTATTGACCAAGAAGCCATCACTTGGGTTTACAAGATGAATCCTGAGGAGTGGGCCCTTTCGTATGACGGTGGACATCGGTGGGGGGTATTGACTAGCAATGATGCAGAGTGCTTCAATAGCGTCTTGAAAGGTGCAAGGAACTTACCTATCTCAGCTATGGTTGAATTTACATTTCGGCGGCTTGTAAAATATTTTGATGAGATGGGAGCCCAAGCTGAACTAGATGTACGAAATGAGTTCCAATACCCTAGAGAGATACAAAAAACTATTGAGGATGGCATCGCAAGGGCAAATACTTTCAAGTTGATATCATATGACAGGTTAGTTTGTAATATAAATGAAATTATTGTTATTATGTTGTCAATTTAACTACACCTAAAAACATGAACTTCATTAGTTTGTATTACAATTTTTTTATAGGCCCCGCCGCGTGTTTGAGGTGCAAACATCTTTTCGCCATGGACGAGGTCGCAATACACAAATTGTGCGGATGAATCAACCCACGTGCAGTTGTGGGAAATATGAGATACGACACTATCCATGTTCTCATATGCTCGCTGTAATGTCTGAATACGGTGACAATCCATTCGAGTACGTTGATTTAGTATATAGGCTTCATGTATACATGAGGGTTTGGGAAACTAAATTCAATCCAATACCGCATCAAGATTATTGGGCTGATCCGCAGTGGACTTTAATGCCTAATGTACTGCGTCTGCGACAAGTGAAACGGGGTCGTACATCTATGTCTCGTATTCCGAATGAGATGGACATATCAGATAGGCGTTTGATCGCTCATTGCAGCGAGTGCCAGCAGACAGGTCATGACAGGCGAACATGTCCGGCGCGACTTGGTCGATGAAGACTATGTAATACTTACATATTGTAATAGATCTTTTTGTAATTCTTTATTCGTAATAGATCATTTTCTTTTCTTTTGTAATTCATTATTTGTAAACGGGGTCGTACATTTAATAGAACATTTTTTATTTGTAATAGATCATTTCTATTGTTTAATTCTTTATATATTGTAATTGTTTGATTTCTTTGACAAAATTTACAACTAACATAGTAAACAAATAAATTAAACTAAATGACAATGCAAAAACATTTAACTATACCACATAGCCCTATAGTTTTTATTTTCTACTTCATTGAAAATGTTTATTACAGAATTTTATTTAAAATCACATAGTTCTTCTATCATTTTAAGATTTTAATATTTCGACTGATGCAAGCATTTTGTACATTTACAATTTATGAATTACATGTACGTAATTTACAAATTTTATACTTTATTGCAAAACAAAAATTACAAAATCAATAATGAAGTTTTGTCGAATATGCCATAAATGTAACGAAGTTTTGTCAAATATGTCAAAATCAGTAATGAGGTTATGTCAAATATGCCAAAATCAACAATGAAGTTTTGAAAAAAAATTATCATTATTAAATTTTGTCCATTTTTTTGTCCAAAATCAACAATCATTTTTCTGTAAATATTGACATACAAAAACTATCCACATGTTATTGGTCATTATTAAGCTTATGTAACGGAGATCGTAAAATGATTTTGTAAAAGATTTGTATATTACTCCGAAGCATAGATAACGATAGGTTATGTTGAATTGCTTATCATATTTAATGGCACATAATATGCAAAATTCAGATTTTAGTGAATTGCTTCCATGTTAATGGCACACAAATTTATACTTTTAAAATAATCGACCACATTTGTTTTCCAAGTCGTCATGTACATAATAATTTGAGCTTAATTGATATAGTTAAATTACATGCTCACCAATACAGTTTTTCAAAATGTATTTGTTTTTCAACTGTACAGGCTTCATGGCACATCTACCTGATGAGGTTCCCCTTTTGAGTCTTCCACATCGGGCTGACAGTATATGGGAGGACCCGGTATGCAATAACGTTTGTTGGACTTTACGCTTACAATGAAAATACACTGCATTTTGTTTTTGATTTCCTTGATAATGCTATAATTTAAACTACTCATTCTGTTATGCAGGACCAGGCACGCACCGTGGTTCATACATTTCATTTCCCGATCGGTGAGGCCACCGTCACATTGCAGGACGTATCTGTCCTATACGGTCTACGGATTGATGGGCGAGCAGTTACTGGACTTGACCCATCATTGACGATGGAGCAGTGGATAGCCCTCTGTGCTAAGCTATTGGGACTAGCACCTACACCTGCAGACTTACAGGCAGGTAGAGTGAGGGTGAGGTGGCTGTCCGAGCATTTTCAGGGCGATCTTCCAGATCATGCTCCAGATGAGTTAGTACAACAGCATGCGCGAGCATATATTCTGTGGCTTATTGGGGGGGTACTTCTCCCTGATAAGTCACAGAACCTGCTCAAGCTGATGTATTTACCACTGTTGAGAGACATTGACGACATCGGCCAGTACAGCTGGGGCGCCGCGGCTTTGGCATGCTTGTATAGGATGTTATGTCGAGCCACTCAGGTGGGTGTGACTCAGATCGGAGGACCCCTTGTCTTGCTACAGGTTAGTAAGAATTTGATTACATGTCAATTCATATTGTATGGCATATATCAGTATTGTAATTGCGTTGAAACTATTGCAGATTTGGGCGTGGGAGAGATTGATTCGCATTGCCCCGTCTAGGCGGCAGCTAGTTGCTCCTAGTGAGGTTCCCATCGGGCAGGGAGACATGCAGTTGCCGGCCGGACCTCGAGGTAGCCGGTGGAGGGTTGACATGAGCCACGAGGTCGTGTCGACCCACGTAGTCGTCGTGTATAGAGACCAGCTTGACCGGATGATCGACGACGAGGTATCAAATTTAAATACCTAAATTTTAACTGTCATATGGAGTGTATATGTTTATGAGTGATTTTTAATAGACTTGTCGTTATTGTAGTTTATCTGGCAGCCTTATGCTGATGTCTTCCATACGCTTCCAGACTACTGCCGACTAGGTGAGGATATATGGATGGCGAGAGTACCACTCATTTGTTTTGACGTGGTTGAGTGGCATCTCCCTGATCGTGTCCTCCGACAGTTTGGTCGGGTCCAGGCCGTGCCGGATCGGCGTGACACCAAGTGACGGTTGCATGCGACTGATAGACGTGGCCGAGCCAGCACTGACTGGAGTGTGCATCATATGCGATACATACAGTTGTGGGATGCCCGTCGCGACACTATTGTACAGGCTGACTGGAGCGATGAGGTCCTCCCCTCTCCCGACCCTTACATGTTGTGGTATCGGCGACATACACACCTACTTGTCGGTAATCCGAGCCACCTGTCCGAGGCCGGATATCAGGGAGTTGGACCTTCTCTCGAGGCATTGGTGAGTATCGTACTATATGTCAGATAATTGTTAATATCATAATTGATTATTTTCAGTCAACTATAGCCTAATATATCTGATTTTTTGTTCAGGTGGTTCGAGCTGGGAGGTCATATCACTTGGCTGAGGACGCCATTTTCAGACGTGATGGACAGCTTAGTCTGCAGGCCCTTGCAGAGATCAGAGAGTTATTGTACGAGGGGATCCAGCATGCCCATCGGGTAGATCGTCTGCATTTTGGGGACTACGGTGTATCCAGTGCAGCAGCTGCTCCAGACACATCAGTCCCGTCCACGTCAGTGCCTCCCACTTCAGCGCCAGCCACAGCAGGTCCTTCGACTTCAGTCACCCCACCGCATGATACCCCATACATTTCTCCATATTCCCCACACGTACATCTTACCCAGCATGCTGACCCTGACCCTGACCCTGATTGGTCACCGCCCCGCTTCATGCATGATGTTGTTACCCCACCCACCCAGTTACAGCCTGCTTTCCTGGGGAGTACTTCGACCGCGCCCCGGTTCATTGATGATGTTGTTACCCCACCCACCCAGTTACCACCTGCTTCTCTGGGGACTACTTCGACCGCGCCCAGGAGTACACATGATGTAGTTCTCACTGACATCTCCCACATTGATGATGAGGCCCATATTGAGCCCCCCCCAGAGCGCGAGTGAGAGGCCGAGGTTATGGTTGTGGGGGATGTTGCGGCCGAGGTCGGGGTGCGGGCAGAGGCAGAGGTCGGGGTCCAGCTGCAGATCGTGATACAGTTGCAGCAGATGAGGGAGTGGGAGTTTCATAGCTCACAGTAGTGTCTGATCTGCAGGCACAGGCAGGATCAGGGGCATCAGATGCAGGAGAGGGGGGGTCACACTCACAGGCCCCACAGGCAGTCAGTGGAGGGCCGCATGCAGGGGAGGGAGTGCCAGATATTCAGAGAGTCTACCGTAGGAGACCAAGGAGAGAGATCCACGGTCGGGGTTGTGGGACTGGGGGCAGGTTAGGGCATTAGCGGTTGCGATATGGACTATATAGGTTTTTTTTTTCTATTTTTTTTTTTTTGTATGTGTCAAACATTTACAGCTGATGTAAGTGTCATACTTATTTATTCGCAATTATAATTTCACAATTTTTTATTCTTATTTATATTGGTGAATCACACAAATCTCTTTCACATCTCTACCCCTCTCTCATTATCCGTAGTCTGTGCATTATTTATAGTAATTTACGATTTTTCCTCAAATTTACAAATTGAGACAACCATTTATAAAATTGAAGTTTAAATAAATTTGATACAACCATTTATGTTTATTTTTAGGAAAACATAAATTACAAACGCGTTTGGTTTGAACAAAATGTGTAAAGAAGCTATAAAAAATATGTTTGTTCAAGGCTAAAAATAATTGAAATATCTCGCTTCATTGATAAGTCATGGATAAGCATTACAAATTGCATGCATTACAGAAATGCCCTGGGCGTTCATCCAAACAATTTCATTCATTATCATCATCATCTGACATCTCAATATCAGATTCATACATAACATCCATGCTCCAGGCGTAGTACTGGTGTGCATCATCCATTAACCCATCTTCGGCACGCTCATTTGCGGTCTTCATTAGTCCGGACCTTTGCAAACGTTGGGTCATGCGATTAACCTCGTCGCGGATACGATGCAATGCCCTTTGCAACAACTGTGGAGTGTCAGTTGGCATACGCATGGCTAACCGGCGAGGAAATTTAAGATTAACTTCACGGCATAGCTCAACGAGAACGTTTGCTCGAGTTTTGCGAAATTCCCACTCAGCTCTCATGGTATTGACGGTGGCACGTGAGTAACGCAAATTTGGATTTAATGGGTATTGAAATTCATCTCCATCTGCAACCCAATAGTGACCCATTGCTGAATATAGATCAACCACTGTATATGTCATGATGATATCGCTAGAAATAGCTGTAAAACTTTTGTTGTGGTATGCTACGATATTTATACCATATATACACATGGTAGCTGTATGTATGCATGCAATTATTGTAAACAACTATGACAACTATGCATTAGAGTTGTCACGTCAACTTTGATGACCTGAACAACTATGCATCAACTTGATAGGAGTTGTCACTTTGACTTTTATGAATTGCATAATTTATTGTTATTTGAAAACAAAAAGTAAAAAAATTGTGAAACAATAGTTCAACAAATTAATAAATACATGAACGGTTGTTTTTTTAAATTTGTCAACCACCGTATATGGCATGAAAAATATTTTAACAGTTGTTTTAATAAATAAATTAATTAATAAAATTTGTGAACAATTGACAAATATAACTGAACACAGCCTGAATTTTGACTACAATATTGCATTGAAATATACTTACAATTTGAAGTACTAAAATATCTTAATTGATTATAATATTTTGTCTGAACCAATTTATGAGCATTTCCTGTTCGATCACATGCATGCCACTGACCTTATCCAGTGCATTCGGCTGTCAGGACTCCACTTTTGTCAAGTCATGAACGAATCAAAGGCCTGTAGCATCGGCTATTGTGCCGCAGAAGCAGTGACTTTTTGCATTGATGCAATGATGCATGTCACTTTATGCAGTGGTGCAGTAATGCATGTGACTTTCTGACTTTGCCATGCTTGTATACGTTGTGACTTTTTCCCTCACATTACGTGATGCATGTGACTTCTGCATTGCAACTTACATGCTTTGTTTTTTCTTTACATTTCAGAATTCATCTGAGTCACATTATTACGACTGTGAAAAGAAGCAGAAAATGCTATTATGTTGGTAAAAAAACATGATGGACGGTTGTGTAATGACAATGAAAATCGGATGACTGTGAAGTTAATTAACTGAAAATTAGAAAAAATATAGGCACCAAAGTTCCAATCGTGTTTACGTAGCAAGTGACCATTTTATTATGTTGGTGAGAAAAACAATGATAATTTATTTGACAATGCATTTTGTTTTATTTGACAATGCACTGCTCGAATATGAAGGGATTGCATTGTGATTCTGTGGCCTGCAATTATGATTTTATCTGACAACCACGTCCGTGACTATATCACAGGTACACAAAGTCACGGGTAATCAAAATTACATGAAATGAATAACAGCAAATAATATCACGTGTATCACTTATTCCATACTGCCCTATCACCACTATGATGTCTATAAATACCCCAGTATGATGTTTGTTGAAGTCATAACAAAAGTAATATATATACAATTACTATTATTATTATTTTTTTTGTGTTATTAACAATGTCTTCAAGAGGTGCAGGAAGTTCACGCCAGCAAAGAAATCCGAAAGTGTGGCTGCTACCTCCATTTACGTATGACTACAAGAGCGAAAAGTACTCGAGTCCGAAGGATTATTATGCTGGTATCCGAGCAGAATGGGCGTTCAGGGTAACGGAGCAAGAAGGATTGTATAATGATCTACGTAACCTTGGGGCACCGGTACCTCATCGTCGTTCATTGACCATGCCTAGACGAAATGTGAGTGACTATGAAAAAGCAGTTAGCAGAATTAAGAAGGAGAACAACAGAATGTTGATGCGGAGATGTCGACATTTCATGCTTCAGCTAGCCACTGAAATGGCAGAAGCAAGCAACAGAGATTTGAGAATGGTTGAGCGAAATAATGTCTTAAACAATGAAAAATATCTCTCTGACTACTACATGTCAGATGAGGAATAAGAAATCAAACACCGTTATCTTTCATATGTTCGTTAATGGAGTGTAAGACAATGTTGTTGTTGGTCTAACGTACGGATGTATTTCAAGTATTTCTTTTATGAACCTGAAGTTTATGAAATAACTACATTTATAACTACACATTTATGAGTTCATGACTTTCCTTATTGAATTGCAATTAGTTAATGAATGTTCTGGATTAATGAATGGATTAATGTATGTTCAATTATGTGAATACTTAAAACACATAAAATAGATCAGGCAACTCGGACAAAAGGTTCCCTTAACTGGGGCTGCTGAAATAGGGATGAATTTACAACGAATTTCAATCTCCATCGGGGAAGAAGAAAGAGTCACCTTCCAATTCTTGAAAGTTCAGTAAAAATTATGACTCTGGTAATGAATGAGGGGTTGACAGAAAAGTAAACTCGGTGAAACGAACTATCGGCTTCAATTGCACAGAAAACATAACAGGTAGGTCGGTGAATAACTTCCCAAA
Source organism: Camellia granthamiana (assembly GCA_036172215.1). Classification (NCBI taxonomy): domain Eukaryota; kingdom Viridiplantae; phylum Streptophyta; class Magnoliopsida; order Ericales; family Theaceae; genus Camellia; species Camellia granthamiana. Next base: position 77,629,026 of record CM069908.1, on the reverse strand, counting down.
TGACAACAACAATTCAAATAGTCATACTTTTCAATGAAATACAAATAGTAGGTCGTAACATTGCGTATCTAAGTGAAACACAACATTGGCTACATAAGCTTCATTTTTTCACACATTTAGTAGTCAAATCGTGGAGAGATTTGTCAGTATATGCAGATGGATTGTGAATTCATGTGACCTGGTGCACAGGCTTTGGTTTTCTCGATTTGTTGCTCGACTTTTGTACTACAGTGACAACTTATCTCTTATTGACATAGGTGGGATTCCCAACTCAGAAAGTCACATGGCAACAGTGAATTCACTGATTTACCTTACTGGCAGCATACCTTTATTTTGTCCTTATATGCAGGTGGATTGTCAAGTCATGTGACTGGGTGCACATGCTTTGGTTTTCTCAATTTTTTGCTCGTATTTTTTATTGTAGTGACAACTCATCTGTTATTGATAGATGTGGGATTCTCAACTCAGAAAGTCACATGGCAACAGTGAATTCACTGATTTACCTTACAGTCAGCATTGTTTTATTTTGTCTGTATACGCAGATGGATTGTCAAGCCATGTGACTTCGTGCAGAGGCTTTAGTTTTCTCAATTTTTTGCTCGTATTTTTTATTGTAGTGACAACTCATCTGTTATTGATATATGTGGGATTCTCAACTCAGAAAGTCACATAGCAACAGTGAATTCACTGATTTACCTTACAGTCAGCATTGCTTTATTTTGTCTGTATATTAAGATGGATTGTCAAGTCATGTGACTTGGTGCAGAGGCTTTGGTTTTCTCAATTTTTTGCTCGTATTTTTTATTGTAGTGACAACTCATCTGTTATTGATATATGTGGGATTCTTAACTCAGAAAGTCACATGGCAACAGTGAATTCACTGATTTACCTTACTGGCAGCATACCTTTATTTTGTCATTATATGCAGATGGATTGTCAAGTCATGTGACTTGGTGCACATGCTTTGGTTTTCTCAATTTTTTGCTCGTATTTTTTATTGTAGTGACAACTCATCTGTTATTGATAGATGTGGGATTCTCAACTCAGAAAGTCACATGGCAACAGTGAATTCACTGATTTACCTTACAGTCAGCATTGTTTTATTTTGTCTGTATACGCAGATGGATTGTCAAACCATGTGACTTGGTGCAGAGGCTTTGGTTTTCTCAATTTTTTTCTCGTATTTTTTTTTTGTAGTGACAACTCATCTGTTATTGATATATGTGGGATTCTCAACTCAGAAAGTCACATAGCAACAGTGAATTCACTGATTTACCTTACAGTCAGCATTGTTTTATTTTGTCTGTATATTAAGATGGATTGTCAAGTCATGTGACTTGGTGCACATGCTTTGGTTTTCTCAATTTTTTGCTCGACTTTTTTATTGTAGTGACAACTCATCTGTTATTGATAGATGTGGGATTCTCAATTCATAAAGTCACATGGCAACAGTGAATTCACTGATTTACCTTACAATCAGCATGCATTTATTTTGTCCGTATATACAGATGGATTGTCAAGTCACGTGACTTCGACCACAGTATTTGCTTTTCTCTGTTTTTTCAATCTATTGACAACTCATACCTTGTTCATATATGTGGGATTGTCATGCAGAGGCATCTTTCTAAAGTCGTTCATAACCAACTATATAAACGAGTAAAGGTGAAGACACAACCTTACAACTCATTTCGCCCTACGAAATTATCATTTATTTGCTTTAAAAAATTAGCAGGGCTACATGGTTCATGGGAGGGAGTGGTGGGAATCGCAGAGGTGGTAGGAACTTGCAAAGGGGTGAAAGTTCACGACGAGGAGGGGGAAGGGGAAGTGGCGATGCTGAAGATGAAACACCATTTCCTTTGTTAGATGCCTCTTGTGCTTATCATGATAGGTTTGGGAAGCGACATTTTGTCATGCCCAAGTACTATCGAGATCCATGTGGTTTGGTGGAGGATCCATCAGAGAATCAAACAGGATATGGTTATGCAAATGCTAGACTTCTGAAGTGGCCCGCACTATTTATAGAGCGAGTGCAAAATGAAAGATTATGTCGGGAAAGACGACTGAAGGTGCCAAAAGCACGTTCTGTTGAGATCCAAAAGGAAGATCCTGAAAATGTTGATCGACTATGTCAAAGACTACAACGTGAGATTTCTCAAATGGGCCGTAGGTTGGCCCGCGATATGCAGCTACTCATAGTTAAGAAGGATGCCCAGAAGAACAGAACAGAACCAGATGTTGCGGCTATCAAGGGTATCATGGAGGATCCTGAACTTGTCTCTGACACTGAGCTTTCGGATTGTTCAGACTCAGAGCCACCTGCCGATTTAAGCGCGAATTAGGTGTTATGTTATGTTTATGCTTAAGTCTATGTTTATGTATTGTGTCTGTCAAATGTTACGGCTATTAATATGCAATATTAGGTCATGAATCAAGTGTTTGACTGTGTAACTGTTATGTTTATGTATTGTGTGGTCAGTTCAGGGTGTCCAGGATGTATGTAATGTGTGTTCAGTTCATGGTGTCCAGAATGTATTTTTGTGAGAGAATTATGTCTGTACAACCTATGTAACTGAAAACTATTACATTTGCAACTTCAGTTATGTTGTTTTCATGCCTATATGAGTATTTAGTAAAGTACTGACTTCGGCAATATTATGTATTAAGTATTATTACAAAAATGTTGACAAAATTTATTTTAGGAGCTCTCGCTGTGGCCTTCGTCTTCTTGGCCTACTCCGCGGTGGTCTTCGCGTCTCACCCTTCTTCGTTGCTCGTCGAGCTGCACAGTGTGTGGGTGTGCTTCGGACTGTAGAGCATGCATATCACATTCTAACCCATAACAAAGACGAAACAAAAAAATAAATTTTCTAAATGAAAACGGGTACAAAACGTTTTTACTAAACTGGTTTACTAAACTGGTTTTCTGAATTACATTCTCACCTTCTAACCCAAAACAAAGACAAAAAAATAAATATATATGTATGTTTAAATGAAAACGGCTTTCGTAAAGCCAAAATAATTTTCTAAATAAAACCTTCTAACTCAAAATAAAGACAAAAGAATAAATATATATGTATGTTTCAATGAAAACGGCTTTCGTAAAGCCAAAATAATTTTCTAAATAAAACCTTCTAACCCAAAACAAAGACAAAAGAATAAATATATATGTATGTTTAAATGAAAACGGCTTTCGTAAAGCCAAAATAATTTTCTAAATAACACCTTCTAACCCAAAACAAAGACAAAAGAAAAAAAAAATTACATGAAAACGATTTTAGTAAAGCCAAAAAAAAATTATTAATTACATTATCACATTTTAAACAAAACAAACACAAAACAATAAACAAAAAAAAATTTACATGAAAACAACTTCAGTAAAGACGAAAAAAAAAATTGAATTACATTTTTCTAAATCAAAACAAAGACAAAAGAAAAAATAAAAAATTTAACATGACAACGGCTTCAGTAAAGCAAAATAAATGAACATGATTGGCTTAATAATATCTAAATCAATATGATTTTAAAATTATATATATGAAAAATAGTATGTAAAATTAATATATGAAAAGAGGTTTTTTTCATATTATGTAAAATTTATGAATTACACATTCTAAATCAAAACAAAAACAAAAGAAAAAAATATATATTTTAATATGACAATGGCTTTAGTAAAGCCAATTTCAATTTTATAGAGTGTAAACATGTGGCCCATTTATGTTTTTTTCTTTTGTTTTATATTGTAAATAGCGTTTATTTCCAAAAAAATTTCTGTTAAATATGCTATTAGAGATAGCGTTTTCTTCCAAAAAATATTTCTGTTAAAAACGCTATTAGCAATAGCGTTTTCCTGGGGAAAAATGTTTCTGTTAAAAGCGCTATTAGCAATAGCGTTTTCCTGGCAAAAAAATTTTTGTGTTAAAAGCGCTATTAGCAATAGCGTTTTCATGGGAAAAAGTTTTGTGTTAAAAGCGCTGTTCTCAACAGCGTTTTTTTTTGGAAAAAAATTCACGCTATAAGCGCTATTTGTAATAGCGAATTCTTAATCAAAATCGCTGTTTCTAATAGCGAGTTTCCTGTTCATCTTATTTTGCGCTCCTAACAGTAAAAGCGCGAATAGAAATGGCGCTTTAACTTAGTTTTGGAATTCCGTCAGAAGTTGGCCTAGTTTGGGAAATACAATGCAAAAAAGGCTTATTTTGGGAAAAGCCTCAAAAAAAATTGCTTAAAATATTAAAAAAATTCAGTAAAAATAAAAAAATACAGAAAACAAGAAAGTAAAATTTTCTTAAAAGTGTTTTTGAAAAAATGGAACCAAGCAAAGATAGTGTTTGGGAAGTGGGTTTTTATGTAGGTTTTTTAGATGTAGGATATTATTGAAGAAAATTTTTTTTGTGTTTGGGAAGATAGTTGAGTTTTTTTGTGGTTAGATGTGATGTTTGTAAGAAAAAAAGTGAAATGATTATAGGGTTGGATGTGATATTTTGTTTGGATGTGTTTTTTCTGGTTTTGCAAATTTTTTGTCTTTTAGTAGAAAAAATGAGAAAAAACCCAACTAAAATTCTTCCCAAACACCACTAAAGTGATACTGTTTTCAAATCAAGATTTAAATCAAAATTCATAATTAAATAATTTTTTAAAATATAATTCAAAATTACTTTTAAAATTTATTTCTTCTCTTTTTTTATTATTATTAATTAATCAATTAATTACTTTTTCTCTCTCATCTCTCCTCTCTCTTCTCATATTTTATACATCAATCAATCAAAAAAAAGTTCAAATAATCCCAAAACTATTTTCAAAACTCATAATCAAACAAATTTTCTCTTTTCAAATCATAGTTCAAAAACTCAAAACTAAAAACACAACTCTACGCTCAAATCATAATTCTAAAACTAAACTAAACGTATAACGATTCTAGTTTAGACCTGACCTGTTTATTATTTTGGATCTGGATTCCTTGTTTTATTTGGTTGTTTATATTCTTATTCATCTTATTTCTTATTGAATTGGGTTGTTTGAGTATTGTGATTGCGTTTGAAATAGGTTGAGAGTTTGTTTTTCAATAAAACTGTTGCCTAGATTTTGGTCAGTTCGCTCTAGTGGTACTTTGGTCGCTCTAGTGATCTTTGAGAACTTTCAGTATATTTATAGGTCTACAAATATAATGGGAGGGTGTTTTTTTCACTCGGGCGGTGTTTATTGTGCTCGAGCGGTCCTTCTTGCATTCGAGTGGTCTCACTTATTGTATTTGGTCCCTCAAGCGGTCTATACATATATTAGTTCATAAAACTCACTTTTTGAGTTACCTTTTTCATATATATCTCTCTCTAAACATTTCAAAACCCTAAATCTAGACATTCTCTCTCTGAAACTCATCTTCAACCTCCAAATACTCTCAATCTATTGATCTCTACACCCTAGTCCTTTTGATAAAAATGTAGAGCTTACCTAGAACTTCATTTTAATCGAAACAAAGTTGGTTTTCGGCTTCGTCGAGGGTTCTCCACTCTCTCCCTTGTCTTCTAGCTTTGAGGTTGAGATTTCTCCACATTTTTGTACAGTTTTTAACTTAGTTATTTGATTTTCTAAACATTGTGATTTGGGGATTTTGAACAAAATTTTGGATTTTAGTTTTGAAATCAAAAAAGGGGTTTTCAAAATGGTTTCTTGGAAATGATTGTGGGTTTGTAAATGTGGTTGAGTTGTGATAAAATGGTGGATTTTTATCTTTGGAATTGATTTATAAAGAAAAGGAGATTTTGCCCTAAAATGTGAATACTTGAGTTTGTAAAGAGGAAATGGAAATGATGTTAGGTTTTACAGAATTGGAATGATAATGATAATGATGATGATGGTGGAGTTGGATATGCATTATTATTCGCATCTTAAAATTTTGAAAAGTTTATCTTTATAGGAAATTATCTATCTATTTAGAGATATTTGTTTTGGGCTATCGGTGGAGAATAGCTATGATTGTGGTAGAGATTGCATGAGAATTAGGAGAATTGAAACTAATTTTTTATCCATTTGCATTGAACATTGTTGCATACTTAACGCATTGAAAATGTATATTGTTTTGAAAAAAATTGGTGAATACCTTGGTGAATCTGGGTAGGGAGTGTAGTTGTGGTATTATTGTTGGCCTGTATGTCATTGGTGAAAGTCCAGAAACCCAAGCGATTATGTATTGACCTTCCGGTTAGTACCAGTAAAAATGACAAATGGTAGTGCTTGTATAGCCTACTTGCAAATACGTATCTAGAGATTTCCAATATTGTATCCACGACCCTGTTTTTTATTGAAAAGGAAATGATTTCATGAATTGTGATATAAACCTGGCATTGCATGATTTTGAAAAGAAATATAAAATGTTTTAACACGCGCATTGCATATGCATTCACCTTATAGCTTTGTTAAGATTCATACACTGTGTTAGAGTATCTTTAACTGGGTTTTGGCTCACCCTATATGGAAAATCATTTTCAGGTGCTGATGATATGCCTCCGCCAAAGCCATAGTTTGGGAGGAATTGAAGGCAAGAGCTTTTTTTTTTTTTTTTTTTTGTTATTGTTGTAATTATTTTTGTATAAGCCTAGGACTTTATTTGTATTGAGTTTCAAACTCACTTTTGTTGTAACCAAGTATTGTCTTGAAAATTTGTAGCCAATAGGGCATTACTTTATTAGTTTAACCTTTATTTCGTATGGTGTACTTATGACACATGTTATAGATTCAAGGTTAAGGCTTATGAATGTATGTGTTACCTTTTGTACAATGGTATCATATAAATGGAAGAATATTAGATTCAGAACTATGTTGTTATTTAATTAATATCGTGGGATGAATTATAGTTATTATTTTCGGGATGTTACAAAGCGCACCCAAACTTACTACAACTGACATTAAAAACAACAGCATTGTTACCTTCACATCATCCATCCCCCCTAATACCCTCTAATATATTTTTGATTTTATTTAATGGGACCCAGTTTTCAACCAGTAGCCAGTCTAAGGCAAGAAGATCCATTGTCGCCCTATCTTTTTTTTTTTGCTTGTTATGCAAGCCTTATCAGATGGCTTTGATCATCTTGGTGCCGTTTGGTAACACTTACGTTTTCAGTTTTCTGTTTATATTTACAAAAATTTTAAAAATTCAAATAAAAACTTGTTTGGTAAAATTTTTGATTTATAAATCACTGGTCTCAGTTTATAAATTTGGCCAAAAAATGAAAACACAAAAAATGTGTTTCCGTTTTGAGTTTTGAGTTTTTTTTTTTTTACCACCCAACACTAGCCACCATCCGCCATCATTTTCCACCATCGTCTTCCGCCACCACCACCCACCCCCTACCACCACCTGCCACAACCACTCACCACCCACCTACCACCACCAGCCACCACCCACCTGCCACCCACTCGCCACCACCACCACCACCCACCACCCACCACCCACCTGCCATCTACCCGCCACCACCCACCACCCGCCACTACCATCCACCGCCCGCCACCACCACCACCACCACCCACCACCCACTTGCTATCCACCCGCCACTACCATCCACCACCCGCCACCACCACTACCCGCCACCTACTTGCCACTACCATTCACCACCCACCTGCCACCACCATCCACCACTGCCACCACCAGCCACCCACTACCACCAGCCACCTGCCATCACCATCCACCACTGCCACCACCAGCCACCCACCACCACCCACCACCCACCACCACCCACTCGCTACCACCTACCACCCGCTATCGTCACCCACCCACCACCACCACCACCACCACCACCACCTCCACCACCATCCGCCACCTACCCGCCACCACCCACCACCATCCGCCACCCACCTGCCACTACCACCCACCACTACCATCACCACCATTACCCACTCGCTACCACCTACCACCCGCCACCGCTCGCCATCCGCTACCCACCTGCCACTACTACCATCCACCGCCACCACTACCACCACCCACTCGCTACCACCCATCACCCGCCACCGTCACCCACCCATCCACCACCACCACCACCCACCCGCCACCACCCACCACCCATCGTTACCACTTTCCACCACCGTCTTCCGCCGCCACTTGCTACCAGTTGCCATTTCTCACTATTTTTTATATTTTTAAATTTTTTTAAACATTTTTTCAATTACCAAACGCGTTTGTAGTTTATGTTTTTTTAAAAATAAACAAAAAATAAATAAAAACTAGTTTATAAATTTTTTTTAAATATAAACTGAAAACGTAAACGTTACCAAACACATCCCTTGCAACCCAGGACATCTGTAAGGGGATAGCTATTAGTCACACATCTCCGCCTATAAACCATTTGTCATTTGCGGATGATTGTTTCATATTCCAAAATTTGGACGTGTCCCATATTTGGTGTTTACAATGGTTTTTAAGTGCGTTTTGCTCTCAGACTAGTTTGCATATTAATTGCCATTCTAGTCCCAATATGTCCACAAATGTTAGGCAGTGGCTTCAATCAATGTTGAGAGTTAAGGTGGTGTCTAAACCAGGTGTATACCTAGGGGCAAATCTGGGGTTCTCGGGTAGGGCTAAAGGAGATATTTTCAAATCGATTCTGGACAAAATTCAAAGTAAGCTCCAAAGTTGGAAATGCAATCTTTTGAATTTTGGAAGTAGGGGTGTGTTGGTTAAGCATGTGATGCAGTCTATTCTAGTTTATTTAATGTCTATATTCCAAACGCGAACTATTTTTTTGGAAAAACTCATAGGAATGGTCAGGAACTTTCGTTGGAATTCCATCCGAGACAAAGGAATTTCCTGGAAAAAGTGGACTCATTTATGTTTTCTAAAAGAATGGGGGGGTTTGGGATTCAAGGATCTTAGATGTTTTAATCAAGCTTTGTTAGCCAAATAGGCATGGCTGTTGGTAACAAATTTGAATGATTTGCTGTCCCAAGTTTTGTTAGTAAGCATTGTACTAATCAATCTTTCTTGAAAGTGGGTAAGGGAACTAATTCTTCTTGGGGCTGGCGTAGTATTTTATGGGGGTAGGGATTTGTTAAATTCGGGTTTACACTAGGTAGTGGGAAATTGAATACAAAATTTGCCTTTCGAGGATCAATGGATTCTTGCAGTATCCAATCCATTTAGGGGGAGGGGGCTTTACAAATTTTTTCCTCAAATGCAGATATAGCATTTTATTTATATGGAGTCGGGTTGTTGGAGAGAAAATTTGGTTCAGCTATTCTTTCCGAAAGAATGTACAAGGAATATTCTAGCAATTCACATTCCCAATCCTTCTTGTGAGGATAAATTAGTCTAGAGTCCTATAAAAAATGGGGTTTATACAGTTAAATCTGGTTACAAACAAGCCTTGGTTCGTTATTACCCTTTGATGAATAAGAATGAATATGAAAAAGTGATATGGATAAAGCTGTGGCAATTAAGGATACCTCCGAAGTGGGCTTTATTTATTTAGAAATATCTCCATCGAATCCTGCCAGTCCAATGTGAATTAAAGAAGTAAGGAGTTCCAATCAATATGCGATATGCTCAATGTAATAATAGTGATAAGACATTAGAACATGTATTCTTTGACTGTCATTGGGCGCAAAAGGTGTGGAGAGGGTATACGTTGGGGCTAGATTTCAGTATAGGCTCACTAGTGTCTTTCTTTTTAAGGAGTGGGTGGAACAAGTCACAGATGATGAAATTCTCATTCACTTCATGGCCATTCTTTGGGCCTTATGGTAGCAAAGGAATAACTTTGTGTTCAATAAAGGATTTCAAACTATTAACATCACGATTGAGGAAGCAAAGACATTATCCATATTGGTTATTAAAAATGCACATCATGGGTTATCTATACACACTGATAAAGTGTTTACAATTAAGGATAATCAATCTAATTTGTGTGTGTTCGCAAAATGTACAAGCGCTTGGGAACGCGAGGGAATCATGGACATTCATCATTGATGGCTCATGGAAGTCATCTAATCAAAGTGCGGGGATTGCGTGAATTTGCTTAAACAATAAAAACAAACCAATTACTCAAAAAGCACTAGTGATGAATCCACTTCAATCTCCATTGGCGGCAGAAGCAACAGCATGCTTGGAAGCTATTAGATAGGCGGTAAACACCGACTAAAATGTGTAAGAATTCAAACGGACTGCCAAGTTTCTAGTAAGAATGCTACAAAAGGAAAGCACCAAGATATACTGGCAGATTGCTACTATTATTAATGATATTATACATTATGCTAATGATTTGGACTACAGTTGTATTAGAAAGGTAAGAAGAGATGTAATTCAACCAACACACGAACTAACAACTGGTGTACTTAAATTTTAAGTAATATAGTACTGTTTTGAGTCCTCCAAAAAAAAAAAAAAAAAAAAAAGAAGGTACCCCCTAATATATTTTTGGGGATTCAGTAATGGTTAAAATTTTAATTTTTTTGGGTCAAAGATTCAAGTGTAAAATTATTATGTTTATAAGGACATGTGTCAATAAAATGATTAAATTACCCATATATACATTATACGCGTTTTTCTCTCTCTCAAACCCCACACACTTTCTCTCTAACAAACGAAACCCACCCCCTCTCTTTCTCTTTTCATCTTTCCTTTAGCCTCGCTGTTTTCTCCTCTCTTCTCTTTCCTCGCCATTGCAGTTGTCGCGACCTTCCATCTTCTTTTTACAGACCGCTTTTGCCAATCATCAATCTCCTCCGCCACCCTCTTCGTCGCTGATTTCTTCCGTCGTTGCTCTTTCACTCCATCGTAAACTCAGTTCTCATTTGTTTGCTATGACCAGACCACGACCACCGTCCCGCCGTCGCCTCCTACTCTGCCCCCTCTTTCCTTAAATTCTCCGTATCTCTCCTCATCTTTTCTCCCTCTCCTTATCCGTTCTCTCTCTCTCTCTCATCTGCTGTCCCTCAAGCTTATGTCAAATCTGGCCCGAAAGTTGAGATTAGGTCGAAATCCACTCAAAACCTCTTTCTTTGTTTTTAATCCACTCAAGTATGTATGTCTATTTCATTTATATATATATCATGCAATTTCTACATTGTAGCACTAATTTAGGACATTTATGCTTCCTCTTAAATCTTTAGCTCTATTGTTGAGCTTTACACCATATTCCCTTACACTGTTAGGTATTAGTGGATGTGGTGTTGATGGCTTCAGAGAGAAGAGTGATGTGGACACCTCATTTTTGAACACCCGCAAGGCTCGAGCGCTTCGCTCAATACACTCGATAATGAAAGTGGTATTGTGCGTGGTTCGAGGTTTCAACCAAGGATCCTCGTTTAAGGTTCAAAACAACCGCAAACCTTCCATATTCCCACTGATCACACCCAAGAAATCCATTTTTACACCTTGTGCCACCATGTGTTGAGGTTGAAATAGAAAAACAGGGGGAATCATTGAGGGCCGGCTGGGCTTCAATAGCGAGAAACACTATTCTGGGTGGGAGGTTGCCAGCTGTCCATTTTTGAAGATATTTATCACATTTTGTGCTCAAATTCTATAAATATGACCGTATACCTCTGTTTCGAGGGTTGAACAATTGAGAGAAAGCCTATACATATAGAGAGAGCTCAATCTTCCTCGTTCTTCCATTACAAGCTACCTTTGAGTTAACCTACCTTCCTTACATCATCTATATACACCATACACAACCTTGACTAATCATCTTAGAGCCTTGGTTGACCCTTGAGAAGCATAATTCAAACTTGAGAGTGTGTCAAAAGTGAGTTTGGTCATTAACCAAAGCTTACTCCATTTTGAGAGGTATAAGCTTGCAACTTTTGTTCTTGTTTTTTGTTACTTCATTTCTATCTATTTCTTGCATTCTTGGACTGTTTTGCATCTATTTTAAGTATTGAAACTTGGGTTTGGATAAGCTACCAAAGGTGGTAAGGTTGACACCCTTACTTGCCTTATTTTTATAGCTCAACCCTTGGTTCCTTTACACTCTTTTTCTTTGTTTTTTTGAACTAATTTTCAGAGTTAAGCTATGGCCAAAAAAACATGGTTTGAAGTCTTGAAATTGGAGGGGTTGGCCACCCCTCCTTGTTTTTACTTACGTAGCTTTATTATCTTTACTTTTTGTTTAGCTTTTGAGCTCTTTTCTTACATTTGCAGCCACTATTTTGGCTTATCAAAGGCTATTTTAAGGTTGTTCTAATCTATTTAATTGATTCAAGCTTTAATTAGTTCATTTGTTGTAGCATTGGTCTTTGTACATAGCTTGTATTGTGTTGTTCTTAGCCTTTCCTTGTCTAACTTTCATGTTAATAACCTCATTTTAAGAATTAACTTGCCATTCTTTTCTTTTGCTTGAGAGTTGTTTCAATCGGTTAACGGTCGTTCAACACATGAACTAGAGATTCATGCTTAATGGCTTAATCTCTACGGAGATTCATTGTCAACGTCATAATCTCTCTTTCATATTGAGAATTACCTCCCGCTTGATGCTTCTCTCCTTTTAGAGGACTTAATCATCACTTCGGACAAATGGACTAAAGAATGGAAATGACTAAAAGAATTGGTTTAAAAGAAACCAACACACATAAAGAAAATGAGTCATCTTGTTTGGGCTTAGCCGGACGTTATGCCAAGTTTATCGAGTCAAGAGTGATCATACGCTAATTCATGGCATTTTGATGACCCTTGAAGAGTCTTTACTTCTTCTTTTTTTTTTGAGCTTATTTAATGATAAAGAGGAAGCAGTGATTATATTCATTACATTCATTGATTTTTGTCCAAAATTGTACATCAAAATCATCAAGTAATTAACTTGCTCATTGATGATTTTGGAAACAATTCTAACCTTCTCTCGAGGCTTTCCTATGACAGAAAAGGAAGGAAAGAACAAACAGAGCTTGAACAACTCTGTCTGCACTGTTTTCACTTCAGAGCACAAAATAGAGTTTTGTACAAAATTGAGGCACAACCGGCCTTCTTTAGGCCTGGCCGGGCTTCATTAAAGGCCGGTTAGTCCTCAATGTTTGGTTAGCAGTGTGTTTTTATAGAAAACAGAGAGCAGTGGCTAAGGTGAAACAGAGCAAGCCTGGCATAGACAGAGTAGTTCTTGAACATTGGGCATGTGCATGCATGCAATCCTTGTGCAATTCGCTTATATTATGATCGTTATTAATTTAATATTGTTTATTGTAATTAGTCTCATTAACTACTAATGTTGTAATTATTATTATTGCCCCTTTGTAATTGTTGTAGCTAAAGTTTAAATAGCTAGTTTATTTATTGTGGTTATCCTTATTGTAATAACATAGTTAGCCAGTTAATTAGCCTTGCTCATTTATTCATTCGGTTTTGTAATAATTAGTTTAATTTGGACTTTCAGACTTTGATTCGCACCCTTTTGTATGAGGGCAATGTTGTAATAAGTTGTATGTCTTCCAACCCTACGTCTTTCTCCCTTTTACTTACTTGCTTACGATGGTTAGTATAGGACATCACGTAATTCTTATGCTTGCATCCATTGTCTTGCATGCAACCAAGGCTCGACTTATCATACTAACCTGGCACCAAATGATTCAAACTCATTACTTGAATATATGTTCTCTCGCATATCTTGAATGCAATCATATGCCATGCTCATAGCCGAGTCTATAAAAATACATAATGTGTGCGTTGCATTAGTTATATTACATTAATTAGGAACATGCATATTTTTTCTAATTATTTTGCTTTGTTTTGGCTCGGAGTACTAGGTGAGCAATTTTGTGTTTTAGCATATCGCATGAGTGTGGGTGTTACTATGTCAAAGCATACTTCCATAAGGCTAATTGCTTAAATGATATAATTGTTTGAATGCTTGTGGATGAAGGCGAGTTGCTTGAATTGGGATAATTGGATTAAATGTCCATTTTAAACCCACTTTTTCAAGTGGCAAATTCAAAAATAATTTTCAAACAAACATGAAACAAGTGTTCCAAATCTTGCAAATTAGTCTATATTTGTTTATGCGTCACATAGTAAAAATAGCTAATAAATCAGAACAAGAGCATATAATGTAAATAAGAAACACATCATGATTAGTAGAGGCCGATCTTTGATCGGGCGAGTGGGGTGCTCAATTCATGACCTACCCCTCTCGTACCTAAGTTCTCGAGTCGAGATACTTTGTTGATGACGAACTAATGGCCTTTGGCACGAGTCTCGGGTTTCCTAAATTTCCTAAAAATATTTAGCTGGCGACTTTGTAACCTGGCAAAGCAGTCCATTTTTGGCATTTGATTCAAACATTGATTTTCCAAAAAAGAATTGCCAGATTTGGACTCTTTTGTGTTTTCGCTATTTGATATTGCACTTGTGAAATCAGATTCAGAACCACAAGTGGAGTCCGAACTGTAAAGCTATTCGTCTTCCGAAAGGGGCATGAAAAGTCGGGCTACAGTGATGAAAGGGAATAAGTTTACATTTGTTTAGAATGGCTCAGATTTGTTCAAAATGAAGATATTTCACTAATTTGTCACCGTCCTTTGTTTATTTTTTATTTATAATTTTTTTGATGTTGTTGTTGTTGATGATGATGATGAAAGAAGAAGCAAATTGCAATAGATATGATATATATATATATATGAGAGATTTGAACATATAGAAAAATAATAAAATTTTGAACAGATAGAACAAATTCGTTTCAAACAGATATGTTGTAGTTGATTTTCAATAGATAAGAAAATAAATCTGTTCTTTATTGAATAGATAGACAAAACATTGGACAGGGTGAATTTTATTTAGACAAATATTTGAACAGATAAGGAAAATTTGAGTTAAAAAGGTTTTTAAAAAAAGTAAACAGATAGGGTAAAAAATTTGAACAAATAGGTAAAAAATTTGAACAGATAGTTAACGAAAAGTCAAATAGATAAAAAAAAGTCAAGGGGTAAAATTGAAAACAAAAATGTCTTACAGGACTTCTCATCAAACTATTTCAGAAAACGTGGATCTCTCACCAACCAAAAATATCCATTGCATCTAATGCCTTAGACACTCTAAATTGGATTTATCACTAATTTTCTCTATACTTTTGACTGGTAAGTAAATAATTTGGGAAATTCTACTTACACAATACATTTATCTCTTTATACTCTCTATTTGAGATTTTTAAATTTTTTTTTTCCGATGTGTGAAATTATTTTGAAGGACAAAATACAAAAATTAAATAGATTTGTTTATCTCTTTACACTTATTAAACTTCAATCCCTATTTTTTTTCTTTCTTTCTCATTTTTTCTTATCTACTATATATCTACTTTCAAAAAATAACAATCATAGTATTTTGATCATAAAAGAAAGTAATGGACAAAGAAATGGTGGTGAAGGACCAATGAGTTTTTTTATTTGTTTTTTACATTTTTCGTTTTGTTTTTTTAATAAAGTTGTTCGACTTTTGTTATAAGTACCAGAACCAAACAAAATCAAATAGCTTGGAATCACACTACTGAACAAAAAATACATATTCGATAACCCACTATCGAACAAAAAATACTTGTTCAGTAACCTACTGCAGAACAAAAAGTACATGTCTAGTAACTCACTGTCAAACATTTCTAGTTTCATTTTTCTAATATTTTTATTTTTTTGTTTTGAAGGATTATGCTTGTATTCGTTGTAGTAAGACCAGTAGTGTATTGTTGATGGGCTATATACACGAGATTTGTTAGATTTATCTACTTTCTGGTCATCCACAGTATCTTTGATAGCAAATAATTGAATGTGCTTTCATCACCCATGTGCTAATGGATGAGAGAAAGCATGTCCTACCCGTATTGATCAATTTCATATGCTTGTCAGCCCTGATATAGTAACTAATGAAAGTATCAACATAGATGGATTGTGATAATAGCTCAATGTTTTTTTAGATATTTGTATTGACAGATTTGAAGATATTTGTATTGGCAGATTTTGTAAATGTTTTTATAGATGTTTGCACACTTCATATTTTTACGGATGTTTGATATTTTAAGGAAAGTGAATTAGTAAACGTGCAGCAACAGACTGCTGGACAAATCTAGTTTGTTTGGCAACATGACACCGGGATAATCCAAATTGTTTGGCAATGTATAACTAAATAGGCCCATTATAAATTATTTTTTAAAAAATGATATTTTAAGGAAAGTGAATTTGCAAACGTGCAATAATAAATGGCTGAACAAATATAATTTGTTTGGTAACATGATACTAAAGTAATTCAAAAGAAATAGGTGTAATGAGAAAAATTTGTAAGGATTTTGAAAAATGTTTAATTTAGGGTTAGTTTTGGTATTATAAAGGGTGTAATGAGAATTTCAATTTTTTTAATAGAATAATAAGAAAATAGGTGTAAAGAGGTAAAATTGTGGTGCAAGTAGAATTTCCCAAATAATTTTTATTGGTCAGAATCATTTCTTACCAATCAAAAACACATTAAGAAGGATTCAGAAGAAATTACGTGGATGAATCATTTTTTTTGTAAAAACAAAACTTAAAAATAATCACTTTCTTTTGTTTTGAGTTTTAAAACTATTTTTTCGTTTGTTAAACATTTTTAATTTTCAATTTTTAGTTTACAACAAATAAAAAAAAATAAATCTTTATTTATTTTTATATAAAAATAAAAGTAGAAAACTTGTTTGGTTTAAAAAAATATTTTTAAAAAACAAAAATTAAAATAGAAAAATATATTTAATAAGTTGTCAGAGTTTATGGTTGGAAATAAAGGGTAGACGGATGTGGTGACTAGTAGTGGTGGGTGGCTGGAGATGTCTGCCATAGTTAGTGGTCAGATTCATTGGAGGTCACAAGGTGGTTGAAAGGATACCAAAAGGTGGTCGAAGATCACAACAGTGACCGTCAACCAACTGAAGAATCACTGGAGGTTGGCTAGAGCTCCCTACCCACCTTCAGTAGGTAGTGGTGGTTGGTGGCTAGTGGTGGTGGTAGCAGTAGATGGTGGGTAAGAGGAGAAAGTGAAAATTTATTTTAAAAACAAGTGAAATATGACATCCAAAAAATTGAGAATATTAGAGGATATAATAATAAAGAAATATAGGGTTCTACTAAGGTTACACATCCAAATATAAATAACAGTACATCATAGTTTATATATTATAAACAACGTTGCTTTAATTTTATAAATTATAAGTAAATATAAAATTGCAATAGTGAAATAGAAAATCCAACATCCACGCATGTCGCAGCTTCCCGAGCTCTTGCACAAAATCTTCTTCGCCAGTGAATTCTTCAGAAGTTGGCATTGAGTGCAAGAGCAAAAGCCGTGAGCTGTGAAACCCAATAAAAACACCCAACCCTTACTTTCTACACTCGCAGATAATACAAACAAATATAGATATAGCAATATAATAGCAACAAGTAAAGATACACGAATACATAGGTAATGCGGCAAAATGTACAATAATATATAGCGGAAACATTAAACACGCACAAGCAATTAATAAATTCTACTCTTCATAATGTTCAGTCCAAAGTCAATTCTAGGCGATTCGCCTATGGAATGTCGTTTCTACCTGTGGAGGGATAAAAATTAGAGCAAACTTCACTTTATCCCCTATAGTTTGGGCTAGGTACAGATTACCCCCATGACATTTGAAAATCACCACTTAACCCCCTGTGGTTATTGGATTGAAGTGCACAATTAACACTATTAACAGTAGAAGTAAAAAGACTATTTTACCCATACATATATAACCCTTGTTTACCATTCCTCATTCAACAGTCATGCATTTGAGAAGAGCAAGGGTTGTGTGGAGAGAACTTAGGGTTTCCACATGTGAAATTAGGGTTTTGATTTAACAAATTAATTTAAACAATATAATTCCATCAAAACATGTAAAAAAAACACAGTTGGCAAGTTCAAAAACTTGCTCTTTCCAAGAGGAAATTGTTAATTACAAATGCAAGTTGTTCAAGGAATACTACCCAGAACTATAAACCCCTAAAAATTCAACTTTAACACCTACCAAAGATATAGTGATTTGAAAGAATAGAACCCAGAAACCCACTAAATTAAACAATATATATCAAAACCTAGTTGATTAAATTACAAATATAATGTAGTGGAAGATGAACTTCACCAAATAGAACTAGAAAGATATAAATAAACTAGAAGAGAAGCAAATGGAAATTGCATAGAGAATGGAGAGAGAGAGAGAGAGCACAAAGGACACTTACAATCTACGATCCAAAACCCAAGTGGAATCATTTATGTACCTCAACAAAAAATAAAAATAAAAAACTAAAATCTTGAGTCAGAAAATGAAAAATAAAATAATACCCAAAAATAGAAGCCTTTTGATTTTCAAGACCCAAGTGATGAAAATCAAAGAGAATGAAAAATTAAATTCAAATAAACACTATTAGGCTTATGTAAAATTTGGGTATTTGATGTTTATCACGACATGGGCGCTTTGAATGAAGACTTGGATCTCTCTCTCTCTCATCGACTTTGGCTCAAAGATGCGCATTGTTTCAAAGAAAAATTGTTTTAAATTCGAGTGAGGCAATGGATTCCATGGATTTCTAAAAAAATGAGATGGTTGTGACAATGGTCAGAAAAAGGAGGTAAGAACAGATAACGGTGGTGATGGCGGTGAGGAAAGGGAATGAGGTTGAAGATAGCAGTGAGGAAAGGAAAGACAAGTGTTGGGTCCGTATCATTTGCAGTTGTCATCACCTAGCTTTGCCATCGTTGCCGTGGTGAATGGGATAGGGTCCAAATCGTTGGTCTAAACCGCCTGGGATTATGAGAGGTAGAGGAATGGTAGGGTTGTAATTTTAGAGACTTATTAGTAAAGTTGGTCACATGCCGGTTTTGTACGGGTTTGAATAAGTTTTCACCTAACCCGCACTAGTGCAGGTTATGAAAACTAAACTTGTAGCTACCTAAACTACAAGTACGGTTTGTACAAGTGGGTGAATCATTTTGTGCGAGTGGGAAACAAGTAAGAGAGATTTTATTTTTTATTTTTTATTCAACTCAAACAGTTCTTCATTAACAAAAAATAATAATAAAAAAAATAGATAGAAGATATGGAGATTTCCATTAACATTTCTTCTCCTCCTACATATTCCAGATCTGTTTTATATTGAGTGAGATGGCAACGGTTGGATAGGGGTCGACGGCGAGTAGGGGCAACGTGTGAGAAGCGATGACAACGTATGAGCGCGAGAGGTGACTGGGCTAACGTATGATCGCAAGAAACAATGGTGATAGGGGAGGAGATAAAGGGGTGATGGCGAGCTAGGATGACTCCCGATAGGGCAACAGAGCAGGGTGCAAGAGGTGAGAGGCAAGGATGACGGTAAAGAAGAGATTGTGGGTAGAGAGAGGAGGGTGAAAGGAGAGAGGAGAGTGCAATCCATGTAGGATAGAGAGAGAGAGAGAGAGAGAGAGACTGTTAGGCTTTTTGTTATAAGAAAAAAAAAAGATGGGAGGTTGTTTTGATGGTGGAGATTTAAAAATAAAAAGTAAAAAGTGGCGGGTCACTTTTTTGCGGGTGGATATGTAGAACCTGCGACCTACCCACAACCCCTAAATTCAACCAATAGTAGACCCGCACCTACTTGCATGCATCCCTCGAAACCGCCCAAAATCATTCGAGTAAGGTAGGGTATGGCGGTTTGTGAGGGTTGGTTAACCCTATGCCCAACCCTACTTATTAGGGTGTTTTGATCTGAAAAAAAATCTAATATTCATAACAACTCTCAACAAATGCGCATGAATTAAACTTTTGGTTAGTTTTGAGAAAAATTGTAACTATGCACTTCAATCAAGTAACTACTGGGGGGGGTTAAGTAGTAATTTCCAAATGTCAGGAGGGTAATCCACACTCGGCCCAAACCACAAGGCGATAATCTACACCCGGCCCAAATCACAAGGAAGTAAAGTGAAGTTTGTCCTAAAATTAACCCATGTGAGGTGTGCCCTCCCAGTGCCTACATGGAATAAGAATTAAGGTAATAAAATAATAACTTGCAAAGCAACTTGCCAAGTTGCTCTGATATACATGCATCGGATGAGTTTTAGGCCATACAAATGGCTTATTTTCATTGGATCAAATTAGTGGCTTAAGCTCATTGGACAAAATGAGTGACAGGTTAGACTATATAAAAGGATGTAATCTTCAACTCCAAGGGAGGTATGCCTAAACCATTTTATTTACTTGTTCAATTTCATTTATATATATGTTATCTAACTTGAAAGTTAGAGTAATGTCCCGGGGGTACCCGAGCGTGCCCAACAATTCAGACTCCTGATTTTTGATTTGATATCACTAGTGCAATGTAAAACAGAAAATGAGA
The DNA here is from genome assembly GCA_036172215.1 of Camellia granthamiana. Taxonomy (NCBI): domain Eukaryota; kingdom Viridiplantae; phylum Streptophyta; class Magnoliopsida; order Ericales; family Theaceae; genus Camellia; species Camellia granthamiana. The sequence continues at coordinate 77,608,707 of CM069908.1, read as the reverse complement.
GTCCAAATTTGGCAACTTTATACAAAATCCATTTATTGCAAAATATGCCAAAAATGGACTGCATCATCAGATCTTAGAGTTGCCACCTAATCTTTTGGAAAACTAGAAAACCTATGACTTGTACCAAAGTGTAGACACCTCATTTTTGATAGCCCTAACGACTTGGGCCCCACCGATTGCCCACCCAATGATGAATGTGTATGCTTGTCAAATGCTTGAAGTCCTCAGCAGAATGCCTCAACTTTGAGCCTTAAAACCCTGTGAACCCCTTGTCTTGTTTTTGGACAAAAATAGCAGTTTTTCAAGCCTAAACATCCTAGGACCTGCAGACTCACTAGTGTGGACTGTTGGCCAGTAATGTGGCCTGCCGTCCACTATTAGCAGCCTGCCAACCACGTGTGTTTTTTCATATATTTTTGCCAACTATGCCAGTTGTTTCCATAGGTGCATGCACCAATCCATACGTGTCTGTATGGATATTTCTGAGGAGGTCTCATGTTTTTCTATATATAGATGACCTTCCCTCTTGTTGTAAAGGTTAGAAAAATTTGGAGCAAAATTTTTCTCTCTTTCTACAATTCTCTCTCTCTCTTGCAAGTTCTTCACTCTTTGCTTATACACTCTAAACCAAACCTTGTGGTATTTGTGATGAGATGTTTTTGAGCTTGCATTTAGCTCTTTAGGGTGTGTAATTGTTGGTTTGGAACTCAAAAAGGGTATCCCTCTTCAAGAGGTATAATTCTTAGCTTGTTTCCGTTCTTTATTGGCCATCTTTTCTACTATTTTTGAAATGTTTTTTGGACTATGTTTATACTGAATTTTTGGGCTGAAACTTGTGGTTTAAGTCCATTAAGGGTGGAGGGGTGGATCACCCTTCTTTGCACCTAACTTCTTAGGCCTTTGCCCTTGTGTTTCCCACTTTCTCATAATCTTTTTTTGAGCTTTTTACCACTGATTATCAAAGGTTTTTCAGAGGCTAAAATTATGTTTTGAAGTCCCAAAAATGAAGGGGGTAGCCTCCCTCCCATGTGCTTGCTAACTAGCTTAACTTGCTCACTAGCTTAACTTGCTCCATGTTTTAGCTTATTATTCTAGCTATTTTTGTCTTCATTCTAGCACATTTTTGGATTGTTTTAGCACTTTTTTAGGACTATTTTTAGTTGTTCATTGCATTTGAGCTTTGTATAGCGTGCTTGTAGTGTAATGGTCCTCATAGGTTTGGTGGTTTTGGCCTTAACCACCAACCTATTTGAGTTGTAGTGTTTATTTCTTACTTTCCATACTTGTTTTCATCTCTAATCACCTCTGTAACCTCCCTCCTTTCTTGGCTTTTTCTTTGCTTTGAAAGTTGTTTCAAACTACTCGCTTGTTTAAGCTTGAGATTGAGGTTGTTGTGCTTAATAGTTCAATCCCTTTGGGGGTTCATTACCAACGGCATGACATTTCTCTCATGCCTAAAATAACACTTGGTTTGGTACTCCTTTCTATTAGAGGACTTAAAGCTCACTTTTGGACTTAGTGAACTAAAGAATGGATGGTAATTAAAATGAAGTAATAAAATTGGGACTAAAAGTGATGCAAGATAATAAAATCAACTTGGGTTCAATTGGACGTTAATTGAACCCATTGAATCTTGAGTCGTTTCATACTTGTTAGTGATGTAAACGGTTCAAGAGTTAATGTCACCCACTTCCCTTGATCAATCCATGATAGGGAGGAGGTTTTGTGGTCTTTCATTGTCCATTTATTGAATTGTGTCACTTGATTCATAAGTCATCACGCAATGAAATTGGGTCGATTGATGGCTTGCGAATCAAGCCTATCTCTCATTTGACATGTTTGCTGATAAGAAGAGGTAGGGTGGACAAACATCCCCTAAGAATACTCTGGTTTGTGCTCTTCTTGTCCTCTGTAGCTATAGGACAAAACCAACATCAGTGGCCAGTAGGCCACTTCTTCTGGACGGTAACCCACTATTAGTGGCCTATCGGCCACTAATTCTGGGTTGCCGGCCACTTTTTTAAGGTAGGTAGTGCCTTTTTTCTAGCAGAGTAGAGTAGAGCAGACGCTGAGGTGAAAAACAGTTCATTTTTCCAACTGTGCAATAGAGGTATTCTAGTAGCAAAACAGAGAGCATTACCGGGTGGAAATCCGCATCCATGCATGAGCCCCCCTTCGATCCTTGGGATCTGTGGAGTATGAAGTGATGTTGTAATAATATTAGTGTTGTGCTTGAAGTAATGGGTTTGTACTTATTTAATTAGCTACAATAGTTAGTTGAATTTGTGTTGTAATAATTAGTTAATTAGCTAGTGTAGTTAATTTAATTCATTTGGGTTTGTAATAGTTAGTTAATTAGGTAATTAGATTAGCTAGTTCATTTATTCGGACCTTTCTGTGTGAGGGCCAAATTTGTAATAATGTGTATGTCTTCCAACCCCGCGTCTTTCTCTCTTTTATTTACTTGCGTATGATGGGTAGTTTTGAACATCATGTTTCTTTTAGCATACTCCATGTTTGCATCCACTTGTCTTGCATGCATTGAGACTCGGTTCATTATTCTAATAAATGCAATGTAGTTTACATACTTCGTTGAATATGTGTTTAAACCGCATGCTATCAAATTGACTTGCATGTTATAATTAGTAGCCGAGCCTATTAGTTACGTATCACATGTGTTGCATTAGTCATGTTGCATTAGTTAGGAGCATGCATATTTTCTAACTCTTTTTGCTTCTCTTGACTTGCCTTGGAGTATGAGGTGAGCATTTTTGTGCTTTAGCATATTTGCATGAGTGTGATTGTTGTCATGTTTAACATGCTTTCTATGAGGCTAACTACTTAAGTAATAAATTGCTTGAATGCCTGTGGATGAAGGCTAATTGCTTGAATTGAAATAATTTGAGTAATGTTCATATGATATCGTTTTTTTAAGTGGTACATATTCGAAACAATTTTCAAACAAATATGAAATCGAATGTTCCAATTTTTGCAAATTAGTCTATACTTGTGTGCGTATCACATAGTAACAACAGTCTAATAATCGGAACAAGAACATATAATGTAAATAAGATTCACATCATGATTAGTAGAGGCCGATCTTTGATTGGGCGAGTGGGGTGCTCAATTCATGACCTTCCCCTCTCGTACCTAAGTTCCCGAGCCATGACAATCTTGGTGATGACGGACACGTGGCCTTCGGCACGAGTCACGGGTTTCCTAAATTTTTCAAAAATATTTAGGTGATGACTTTGTATCTGGCAAAGCAGTCTATTTTTGGCATTTTAATTCAAAATTGATTTTCCAAAAGATTTACCGAATTTGGACTCTTTGGTATTTATCTATTTCACATTGCACTTGTCAGATCAGATTCAGAACCGCGGGAGTCCGAACTGTAGGGCTAGTCGTATTCGAAAGGAGCACGAAAAGTCAAGCTACACAAATGCCACTGTTCGTCATAACCAAAGATGCCTTGATTCGGAACCTTAGGTATGAAGGGGGAAAGGTCATGAATTGAGCACTACTGCTCACTTGATCAAAGATCAGCCTCTACTAATCTATGATATGAGTTTTATAGACGCTATATATTCATGTTCTAATTTGTTAAACAATGCTAGAAATTTCTATGTGACGCAATCAAGTATAGATCATGTTGCTCATTTTGGTTATGCTTTGACTTCATGTATTTAAAAAAGCCTTTTTGTACAACTCAAAGAAAACCAAGTTCACACATATAACCATCAATAAATTTCCAACTTAAGCAACACATCCTCCATCCACTGGCATTCATATAAATATTTTGGATAAGCAAGTAGCCACATGGTATAATGTGAGACATAGTAAAATAACAAACATACATAAAATGCTAAAACTGGAAATGCTCACCTAGTACTCATTCATGGCAAGCCTCAAAGTAATATGCTATAAACATATACATGATCCTATATGAAAATATCTAATGCAATACATACACAAAATGCAACTAAAGATCCGACTACTAATATATGACATGTGTATTATCTCAAAGCATGAGATAACACATATAACCACGTAAGAATTGATATAATCCACAAATGCAAATTAACCGAATCTCCATGTATGAAAGATGAATGCAAAGCATGGATATGATAAACAAAACATGATGCTACTCGACAGATACTTAAGTGTGTAAATAAAAGGGATAGAAAGACGTGGGATTGGAGGTTATTACAACAATTGAATGAATAGACATGGGGTTGGAAGTTATTACAACAATGAATTGATTTAGCCAAATGGGAACTCAATCTAAATCATAATAAAATTAAAAATAAATATAATAGTAATCACAAATGCCCAGGAGAGCACTTCCTCAGAAATTGCCCTATTTTTCTCTGTCTTGCCTAGAGAAATCATCTAGCCATATAGAAAAATCATCCAACCGAAGGAAAACCAATTCGGCTATATAGAACATTTGAGGGAACTCGGTTTTGTGAAGTAGAACCAAAGCAGAACCAAAACAGAACCAAAACACATCCTCTAAAGGGTTGCTCATCCTTCTTACTTCTTCCTCTTACATGTATGCTCAAGAAAGGAGTAGATAGGCTCAACCCTTATTTAACAACACAAAGAGCTATATACAACATGATATTTATAACAATTTATCAAATGAAATAGAAATTGAAGTTGGAAGAAATTCAAGCCCAAGAAATAAATGAAAACCTACAATAATCTCTTTGTGAATAAGGGTAGATTAATACTCAAATTCATGCTATTAATTGGAGAGAGAGTAGATTAATGTTCAGTATTTATTGGTGGAAGCTTTACTTTAAAAGTCATAGATTCATCAAAGAGTGCCAAAAACTTCTCTTCTACCCATGGAATAAGGATGTTTCCATCCATTTCCATATTCAAGATAGATTAAAAAGAGAGTTTTTAACATCTTTAACCAAAAACCTCTTACTTTACTTTCAAGAAAACAACAACCAAAAATGAAAGCCAACGACTCTCTTAACACCAAATCTCAAGAATCATCCAACTAACTCCATGTAACAATCACAACTACTCATTAGAATTGAGTATGGATTGAAGCATATGAGCTAACTTACTTGAATAATGAGATAGGTGATAAAAAAGTGTATGAAGATGAAAGAAACTACACTGTATAATCAAACTTGTGGATAGGTGGCTATTTTCTAACTCCCACCACATCCACAAGGTTCCAAGTATTACATCCATATACAACAACAATGAATTATAGCACTAGAAAGCAAGAAAAGAGTACAAAAGTATAAGAAAGTAAAGAACTCCATCAACACAATGGATGGGTGACTACATTCTAGTTCCCTCTACATCCATGAGGACCCATTACATGATTACAACATAACAATAATGAGATACAAAGCTTAAAGATGGAAAAATAAAGAGAGAGAAAGAGAGAGAAAGTGAGAAAAATTCAAAGGTTCACCTCTTCAAAAGAGGGTGAGCTTCTTGGTTGTCAAACTCTCTCTCTCTTAGCACCCCCAAGGTCCTTTAGATGGCTTGGAATCTCAAAAAGAAGCTTTAAGATCAAGCTCTAGTGGTGTTTGGGTGGTGGATGTATGAGGAGGGTGGTGGAGCAGTGAGAAACTTTGAGTCGCGAGGTCTAAGCCTTTGAAAATGATTTTTTCAATCTTTCAAAATGAGAGGTGTATTTATAGGCTTGGAGCTAAAACAAAATATTTAAGAAACTTGCAGAGGAAGCCCAAAGGCAAAATATTTAAGCTATTTGTGTAAAATTTGCAAAAAAAAGCTGAATATTCGGAAACTGCTTTATTTTCAAGACAAATCATCCGCCAGACAAAAAAACATTTGGCTAGACAATTTTTTCCTGCACAATCAACTTAGTTTTTTAAAGTTGAAAACATGGTTTTTCCAGAGAATTGCCCTCCTTCCTCTCATCTCCACTTTGTTCTTGCCCAATTTACTGCAAAAGTACAACACTTGAATTTTGAAAATGCGAGCCTCAAAACTTTGTAGAGACGTTTGGATCCACACGATAAAAAAAACTTTTGAAAAGGGTTTTAAGAAGGTCTAAAATGTTTTGGCCAAAATGGGTGTAAGGTTGGGATTAAAGGTTAAACTCGACTCTCTTGCTAAGGAATTCGTAAGATAGCACATTCCAACTTTCATCATCGGGTGTTCAGATGAAAGTGCCTAAGTCTTAGGGCCGGTCAAAATGGAGTGTCTACACCCTCCAGCCCGCAACCGCCAATCAGGAGACACTAATCGTTTATTCTTTTGCAGATTCATAATAGGGTGACTCATCTTTTTGTTGATTTCTCGATTAATATATATGGAACAATTTCGGTTTCCACATTACCTAATCACTAACACTGGTCATGAGCAATTTTGACTCCCCATTGGTTAAACAAAAACCAATGTGTTGTTTACTGCATAATCACCATCGTGTCATTTATTGCACAAATACCAATAATGCCTACGCACCAAGATTATGTACCTGAGTGGTGATATCACATGTCTACTCCAAGGGAACAACCTTCCAAGAATGCTCTCCCTGTATGAGACCCTCATTGCCACCCTTATGCTTCTCAATTTCATGAAGCAGCCACAATACTTCCCGTGCCATGTTAGGGTTCGAAGATACACTTGCGCAAGACTTCACCCAAAGGAAACACATTCTAACTCCAAAGGAACACGTCCTACTACTTCTTTTTACAGTACCAACACATACAATTTACAATAATCTTTTAAATTCATTACAGATGAAACAAGTTCATTTATCTTATCAAATCATTACAAGTGATTGCAAACCAGTTACCATTCCATTAGGTTTCCCCTTAATTAGTTTCATTATTCTGTTGGTTAGAACAACGCATGATCACCACAATATTAACCAAGGCATGATAAAATAAACTCATAAAATAAGTATATATGACATAACAAAGCTAAAATACACAAGAGGTATGAAATAACGATGATAATCCATGATTAAGAGCACTTTCACACATAATTTCAGATACTTATTGTCAAAAATTTTGAAGAATTATTTGGACTATTAAAACACATTTTTTTAGACTTTTATAAAAAAAAAAAAAAAAAAAAAAAATCACACATGCTATACATACACCAATTAATTCCCTATTTAAATAGATTTTGATTTCATAAAGATTTGATATTTTAATAGTTTCTAAAACAGTAGGGACAACTTACTGAACAGATAAGAAATCAAGTTATAATCACCACGCTCTTGCTTTACATAATTATACTATTTCACCAACATATAATATCACATATACTATACATATATCATCATCTACAAATAAAGTAAAAGAACAAAACAAGGTAAAAAAAAAAAGAGGAGAAAGAAAAGGTTAAAATGTTCTTACTTCGGTTAGGTTGCTAACGATTATTGTTTGACTTCTTGGTTGAACCATCTCAGTTTATGATTATGACTGTAGGATATGACCGTCCTAGCTCCATGATGATCGCTGAAATTTCATGTCAATCAAATATGATCTCATCGTTGATCTTCCATTTGATTTGTCTGAACTTGTCTATTATCTGTCACGATCCAAACCCGCTCTCATAGGTTTAGTGTTGTAACTGGCCAGTAATTTTGGGATTACCAAAGGCTTCTGAACAAATTAAACAAAGTATTGGGGCTAGCGGAAGCAAATACAAATATATAATGTCCATAGAGCTGTGTAGACATACATGAGACAGAAATTTTAAAACTTTATACAAATACGTGACGTCGTAATTACATTAGTCCGACGTCATAATTACATTAGTCCAACGTCACCACATTACAAATAAACCAAAAAATTGAGTTCAAACTTCAAACAAAAAAGGAAAACAAAAGTCATAACAAGGTTCACAAAAACTTGACCACTTCTCAAAAGGGAACCTCCTCAGGAGGCATGGTGGCTGGCCAACAGACGAAACTCCAGGCAATCAACTCTAAGCCTGGTCATGCGCTAGGTCACCTACAAACATAAATAATACAGTGAGCTGAAGCCCAGTGAATAACAACATAGTAAAGGTTTTATGAATGATGTCTAAACAGTTTTAGAAATCATAATTCATACTAGAAACAGATTCAGAATCATATACTTATCAGAAGTCATAAGCAATATGTGGTACATCCATTAGCTATCATATCAAATTGGTCCTGGGACCCACATGCACAGTCGGTACCGACAACCCTAAGGTCCCATTTCTTGTGCACAAGTAGCCATGATATTGTTTTCCCCAGGCGAGGGCCATATAACATAGACCACGGTATTGTTTTCCTCAGGCGAGGGCCATATAACCATAAGCCATGGTATTGTTTCCCCCGGGTGAGGGCCATGTGAACTAAGGATGCCACAAATACATTTCGAAAAATTGGACATTCATTAATTATTCACAAAATAGCATTTCATAAACCAAATCATATTTTATCATTATGAAATTACTTTATTTCAACATAGCGTTACAGAGTTGTTACTCACAAATAGCTTCGATAGTAGAATGGACAGAGCAGACAGATCGGATAATCTATGGCACGTGACCTACACAAACACATAACAAATGTACATTAAAACACACGTTTGGAAAACAGTTAACTCATTTATTTTCTATCTTGGTATGTTTCTAATTTTTATCCTCATTATTATGTCTTATTTAAGGCTTAGGAATGCCGAAGATGCAATGAGGATACCAAAATGTACTTTAGAACACTTAGTCAAATTTTCAAAAACAGGGCAGTCCGCTCCAGCGCAACATCGATCGCTCGAGCTATCTGCAAAGTCTGTTAAAGTTCTGGTTGCATGATTTTTACGCTCGATGGATGATCGACGGTCATTCGAGCCAAAGACTGAGTAAACAGGGTCCTCGCTCAAGCGCAACTTTGGTCGTTCGAGCAGTCTACAAAATTCTGTAAAACTTCTGGGAGCATGAATTTTATGCTCGAGCCAACTTTTGTTCGCTCAAGCTAAGGTGCAAAACAAAGGTGGTCACTTGAGTGCAGCTTTGGTCGCTCGAGCGGTGATACAGAATTGTGGAATTTCCAGAATGCAGTTCTAAGTTCAAAATCCAATTCTATTGCACCAAAACATATTCTTTTGGGCCAAAACTTGAGGAAACACTTGTAAACTTATAAAACATCATGAATTGAAGATCATTTCACAAATTCAAGGTCCAAAAGTAAGTGAATTGTCCAAAATCAAAACTTGGAATTTAGAAAACATAACATGCATGTATTGTTATGAACTCAAACCTTTCAATACATGATCAAACAAGGTAAAATGGTATGAAACTTGATAGATTTCCAAAACCAAGCTATGGTCAATGCATGCATGTGAGAATTCTTCAAAATCAAACTCCAAATGAAAGAGAATTTGCGTGCATGTATGGTTATCTTCTTAATTCTTCTTCCTTAGCTCAATTCTTGGATTAATTATCTAACTCTCTTGAATTCATGAATGAAACAACCCTATTACATAACTAAAAGGGTGAATTCCTACCTTAAGCCTTGAATCCTCAAGTGTAGAAGCTTAATCTTTCAAGTTCTCTCTAATTCCTCGAAATCTCTAGCAATTTTCTTGGTTGAGTTCAATTCTCCTCATTCTCTCACTCTCTCACTCTCTCTACGTTTTGTTAAAAAAGATGATGATAATGGAGGTGTATATAATGTTCTAGAGTCAATTTGGCCTTATATAGGCTTGCTTAGGTTTCCTTAATTAAGCTTGGTTTAGGCCTAATTAATTGGTATTATTTTATTTTAATTATTTGATTCCGAATCGAATTTCAATTAAACTTACCATAAAATTCTAAAAATTCTAAATAACATATAAATGAAGCCAATTTCATGATTGAATGCCGATAAGGCTTTCAATTTGCATAATGAAATAGAAACATTGACAGACATTCCTACCATGGACAGATATAACACAATTCACACATGTACTACATAATTAACACATGATTTCTCCTTAATTACTCATTAAGCATTCTAAATTAAGGATTATAGGCTATTCATAGGTCGGGATTGTTACATTGTTGATCATCATCTAAGACTTAGAATTCATAGGATCTGACCGAAAAATAGATTCTATACGTCGAAAAACCATAAAGTGGTCATCTTCAAAGTCATCGGACCACCCAATTAGCCTTAATGCACTAGGATGCACTGTAGCACCAAGGGCTGAGAAACACTAGATAAAATTCAACTTTGTCCCCCAAACGGACCCATTTCTAATTTTTTGACTTTGCTTCAACCCATCTTTTGGACTCCATAACTTTCTCAACTCTTAACCATTTCACTTTGTTCTTTCGTCAATCTTTTCACCTTGTTTCGTACTTCGTTCTATGCCTTTCTGCCTTCTCACTCCTCCTTATAATGGGTGGTTTTGGCATGTCGAAAGTTGTCTGAAAACCAACTTCACACATTCCAAAGAAACATCTCTAAATTTATTTCTTTCTTCTCTATCATCCTCCTCCTTCTTTTTCTTCACCTATAGCATGTTGTGAAGGGTGGTTCTCAATTTTGACAGAGTTGGGCGATGGTGGTGGTGTTAGTTCTGCAATGGTGACGATGGTAGAAAAGCTTACAGTGGTGGGTTTGTGGTAATGGTTGTGATGAAGAGTGATGAAGGTGAGTTTGGTGATGAAGAAATGAAGAGAAAGGGGGATTTGAGAGGTTTTGAAAGAGAGAGAGAGAGAGAGTATGTATGTGTGCGTGCGCGTGTGAGTTTTTATGTGTATGTGTGTGTGTGTGAGATATATATATATATATGTATATATATAATAGATGGCAAGATATATGTAGGGAGAGATGGATAGATATATGTATGGCCAATTTCCCTGACTAATGTGTTGCCAAAACTTTATTCTCATTCTAGGGTGATTTCTATCTTTTTTCCGATTATAGGGTAAAACGGGTTTTCTAAAACCGTTTTCTGGAAAATAGTTTTTCAAAAGCCATTTTATACCTTACAAAATTGATTAAAATAATAATAAAAAAAAACATAGAAATCAATCTTTGAAAAGCAGTTTTTGATTAAGTGATCTTAAAAATTTAACTAATTAAAACCGGCTTTTCTAAATACGTTTTTACACCAAAACAAAATTTCCTTTTATTTTCAACATAAATATTTTTTCTATAGAAATCGGCATTTGGAAAACCGTTTTATAACACAACTTTAGAAAGACTGTTTTCTAAACATGGCTTACAAAGACCTTTTTATAAAACGGTTTTATAAAACATGTTTTTGACTTTAGGTTTTTTCCCCCATTTGTTTTGGGTTTCAAGTGACCATGACCACTTCACTTCACTAGCAAACGAAGAAAACATGAAGACGAAGACGTGGAGATGCAATACGGAGAAGGGACTACTGTGACCAGCAGCTACTATCCCACCCCTCTCACACACCATAGTTGTCGCATCTCTATCACGTTGGAGCTTCACTTCTCTCCCTCCCATCGTTCAAATTCAGATTTGTTTTGCAGAAATTAGGGTTTTAATTTTTGATTTGCAGATTTTCAATTTCAAAATTAGGGCTTTTTAAAATTAGGGTTTTAATTTTGACTGAGAATGAATATATGAGAATTTTGTCTACTTTTTGAGCAACTCTTGTGCCATAAAATTTAATTATGTTTTTTTGAGCCTCCAAGAAGTATGGTTTACGAGTGGAAATGTAAAATCTTTGAAGTATCTACACTCATTCACGTTCCCATTCTACACTGTCCTGAGGGACATCGAAGCACTTCCTAGAACCCTTGTTGATTTATCGAGACAAGCAAGTTTGTGCATTGCCCAAATATATAGCAGTTTATTGTATGTGTTGCCTTTTTTTGTGTGTGTGTAGATTTTGGTGTTCCTTTTTTATATGGAAATTTTATTGCTCAAACTGTTATAGGAAAAAAAAGAAAAAAAGAAAAGAAAAGAAGAATGAGAAATCGAGGGTTCTTGTGGAACAATCTGTCTTAGCACTTGAAAGAATTTGAGTATTTGTTCAATTCACATTCGAATTTGCAGAATCGAAGATTGTTTTTGATTGAGAAAAAATAGAAGAGAATTTTCTTATTGCTGTTATAATATTTGATTTTTTTTTTGTTAGTATTTAAAGTTACTTATTCACTTAGCATTTTTTTCAATGATTTTTGCCTTTCAAATGCAGTTTTTTTTTTTTCCTCTCTCTCTCTCTGGTTGTGAGATTAAGATCTAAATGGCAATGTTATGGTTTTGGGATTTTATGACATTAGCTTCCTAAGTTGTGAATCAACTATTAATTTGTTGCCAATCTCTTACCGCATTGTATATGTTCACATGACTTTAGGTTTGCTAATTTCTTGTACACTTAGATAAAGAATATTTTTTACATGTTATATTTGGATTTATGTTCTTATTGGAAGGTTCTTCCTTTATTGAGTTAAACTTTTATTGTTGGATGAATTGTTTTGTTTTGTTTTTTGTTTTTTGTAATTGTGTAGTCCAATTTTTGTTAGTTTGTCAGTATACAAAGTGATGAAATATTCTATCCTTATACACGATTAGATTTTAAACTCAAAATCAGTTGAAACCTCCTTTTTTTTTTTTTTTTTTTTCTTGTGATTTTTGCCTTTCAAATGCGTTTTTATTTATTTATTATTTTATTTTATCTTCCGTTATGGGGTTAAGATCTAAATGACAATGTTGTACTTTTGGGATTTGATGACATTAACTTCCATATATGGCACTCACTTAAAATATATTATCTAATTTGTATCAGGCATTATAATCACATCCTAGCCTATTACTCAAATGTCGTATTGTTCTTTTCCAAGAATTTACATCATTTATCTTCCTATATGTGCTTTAGCACTTTTCTAAGAATTTAAAATTCTAACAGTTCAATCATCTAAATCAGATTCCTATATGTGCTTTGTTTGTGATTTTGAATAAATTGATTTAGTTTGAATGTTACTGCTTAATCTGAATTGTGTTTCTAAACTTGATAATCGGAGAACTCTATGATTTTATATGTAAATATTGTGTATTCAAATAAATAATTGAAAGTATTGATTATAGGTTTGAGTTGTCAATTGTGAAGGTTAGGTATGGAACTGTGAGTGTTATGTTCTATTGGGAGGAAACATTATGCGAAATTTCCAGAAAATTGTGTCATACGACACCGAAGTACACGGGTTGTATAATATGCAAAGGGGGATAACATTGGACGAGTTGGAGGCTATTTTGCCTAAGGTCACTAGGTATGAGGATTTCATGCGATTGAAGTTTAAATGTAGATTCCCATGTAGAGAAAAATACAAGTTATTGTCAATTAAGGATAATGAGACCTTAACTAATGTCATGGGTCTTCCAAAAAAATTAGGGGACGATTTTTTTTTTTTTTTTTGTAGAAATTTATGTGGAGAAAGCGAGCATTTTTGGTGGCACAGAGATGACACTTCCAGTGGGAGGGTCATTCACTCAAATGTTAATGCAGTCGCAGTCCCCTGACATTGCACTAGTATAGTCTTCACTAGTGTTCCATGAAGATTACATTATGAAAAATCTAAAAATCATCGAGATATAGATTTGTGATTATGTATCAATTTTAACCAGTAAATAGCAATTCCAATCAAACAATTAAAGACAAATCGACACGACGATTTCAACGCGGAAAAACCATAATTAGAGCACCTCCAATTGTGATAAAAAAACCACGGGCTAAAGCCACAAAACAATCCATTAAGAAGACAAAAAGGAATTACACAAGTGTACTCTTAATTACTTAGCAAATCCATGGCCAAATTGAACCGACCCCAATGTGCCTCTTCCACCACCGTCTTTACCTTGAAATTGTCTTGTCCAACGTTGAATCCATAACATCGATGTCGAATTCATGACGATGAGCCACTCCAGAATCCACTAAAGCTTCAGGCTCAAATTCCATGGAATCCACCGAAGAACAACTCTCTCTTTTTTGAATAAAACAAAATAAACAAACCCTTTGATATAATCCACTCAATTCATGATATAAACTCTCACGAATATCAAAGGAAACAAGCAAAGAAACTCCAGATGAAAACCCTAATACCCAAGAAAAAGATCTGGAAGCCATACCCTAGAAATTGAATTAATCGCAGATTTATAGCAAACAGAATCAAGATCTCCACTCAAGCACAGGAATGGACGCTCGAGCGGTCTAACTAAAATGCATGTTTCAGAACACAGATCTACGCTTAAGCGCAGGAAAGGCCGCTCGAGCGTGTAAATACAACTCCCAGTACTTTTGCAGACGAGTGAAACTTCTGAAAGGATTACATCTTCGCTCGAGCGCACAATCGACTGCTCGAGCGGTCAAACAACTTGGACTGCAATTTTGCTTTTTGTTTTGGGGGTGCTGCACTGGACCCACCATGGGGCGTTGCTCCCTGGACCCTTGTGAGCTGACCGGGCAACTCGATCCCCGACATAGTTAGCAAAGTGGCAAACATAATAGGATTAAGATCACAAACTCCTCTGAATAGGTACAATTCGAGTTGGATTCACATCTAAAAACTCATAGCCTCACTGAAATAAAAGATTGAATAAAATTACAACTAAAAGGAGTTTTGTCAAATGGGATTGCCAATTACAAAAACCTAACACATTCCATTCAATTCTTCGCAGAATTACACTCAATTCAATTCAGCACAGAACCTGGATGGTTATGCTTCCCAACATTTAATAGTTATAGTACAAGGCCAAGTGTTTTGGTAGTATATATCCTATGGTCAACACTCATACAACTTCATATGCACAGTAGACTCAAGAATATCCACCATTTGAGAATGTTGAACATATAAAGGAGACGACTGTCCAAATTTATGTAGCCTCTAATAATACAGTGTTGGGTCTTAGTTTTGATGTTGAGTCTGGAGTAAATGATGAAGATTTTGTAGAAGATTTCGATGCAACGATGGAAGGGGAAGAGAATTTACATGTTGATGATGAAGTTGAAGGGCACAATGATATCCAAGAGCTACACCCAAATATCATGTTCTACCTTAATGTTGATCTCGATAATGATGGTTCTATTACAAACCGCAATGTTGTCGAACGTTGCCCATTGTGGGACTTTGAAACTACTGAATTGCAGAAAGAAATGATTTTCAATGATAAAAAAAGCTTGGTGCATGTTGTTCAGTTGTGCAACCTAAAGCAAATCGAGAATGCAAGGTTATAGAATCAAAAGGAAAAATTTGGGTGTTCAAGTGCAAGCACAGTTGCAACTGGAGGGTTCATGCAACGAAGTTGAAAGACAAAAACTTCTTTTAAATTAGAAAGTTTAAAGGGCCGCATCAGTGTGTCTACTCGAGGATGACTAGGGCCAGTTGTAACCTAAAGTCCAAGCCTATTGCTCATTTTATCAAGGGACAGATTGCAGTAATGTAATTCACGAGATCTATAGACATGATAGAAATGTTGTATTTTCATTCATCAGAGTTAATTTTACAAAAGATATTACATGCATTACACTTTCATAAATGTTCATCTTGAAACTATAACATGTAACTCTAAATGTTAACAACAGAATAAGTGCCCTACGGGCTTACATCTTTCCAAGACTTCGCTTGGTTACAACAAAAGAAGAGTCCTAGCTCGATACATATAAAGCCCTCGGCTTGAATAAACATTCAATACAAAAAAGAAATCACAAAAGTGGAGCCTTCAACCCCTAAGCCTCCTAAGCTATGTCCTTGGAGGTGGCATGTCACCTGTACCTAAAAATGGTTTCCTAAGTAGGGTGAGCCAAAGCCCAGTAAAGATATGCTAAACAATATATGAGAATTAACTAAAATATGAGCATCAGATAAATGTGCAACATTCTTAACCAACACATATTCTTTTCAAGGTCATTCAATATAGATAACCAATATCTCAATTCATTTCCATCCTTCTATTTCAGGTAAATCAATTAACCCAAGTTCATTATTATCACACAACCAATATGAGACTACAACTCAATAGTCCACAATTCAATACATTTATCAAATCCAACACTTCTATTTCTTGCCATTTTACGGAACCATGTCTGAGGGAACCGACGCCCATAAATATATAAGATTTCGAGACTTTCACCCTGGACACTCCAGCCAACTTAATTATCAACGGAGTCCATCCCCTATCTCCTCCCAAACAATGGAGTACATCTCCTATCTTCTCCCAAACAATGATACATATATAATGTATTTAAACATGTTGTCATATACAATGACTAATCAAATCACATATTCAATGGTTTAATCAAACCGTCATATTCAATGACATAATTCAATTGATTAGTTTCAATTCACCTAATCAACATGCAATTTCTACAACAATCATAGCTATCCTCCACTGATAGCCCAAAACAGATATTTCTAAATAGATATACAATCTATCAAACAGATAGTTTATCAAATTTCCATAGGTGAGTGATTTAACAAATCCAACTACACCATTCAATCGTACACCCTTCCAATTTCATATTTCCCATGTCAATTTCATTATTTATTCAAAATAGTCATTTAACACAAATTAGGGAAAAACCTTCCATTTTTCCCAATATCATCCTCAAGACCCAATCTTACCATTTATCTTCTTATAATACCATAATCAAGCCCTCATCTACATATTTGAAGCCAAATATTGGAAACCCCTCTTTCAAAATTTAAACCCAAATCCTAACTTCACCCAAATCTTCCCAAATCCCACCATTTATGCAAAATGACAAATATCTAGGTTAAAACCCATATTAAAGAGTAGAATATCCCTACCTCAAGCTTAGATAAGAGAGAAGAGGGAAAGCTCAAAAGTCGGTGGTGACGAAATCACGTTTAGCCTTAATCAAAACGAAACCCTTGACAAGCTCTACACTTAATCTCAAAGGAGCAAGGTGAAAAGATCACTCTAGGTGAGTAGATCTAGAGATTTAAGTGAAAAAATTTGAGTTTTAGAGAGAGAAGAGAGAAATCACGGTTTAAGAGGAAAAATGGAAGGAAAATCATGAGAGAAAAATGGTTTGGGCCTATTTATAGTAGTAAGGAATAGCCTTAAGGTCAAATAAAATAATAGGTCCAAAAACCCCCTTAGATAGGGCCCATTCGAACCTCAAAAATCTGAAAAAAAAAAACATGCAGGGGTCGACCCTTCGGGCATGGGGGTCGACCCTTTAGGTAGAAAAGACAATTTGCACAAGCAAGGGAGGTTGACCCTTAGACAAGAGGGGATCAACCATATTTTCCAGCAACTAACACACAGACATAAGAGGGTCGACCCTCCCCAGTCTGGTTTCTACCCTATTTTCCAGCAACACTTCCAGAAACATCACCAACAGGTAAGGGTCAACCCTTAGGAAGGCTGGTGTCGACCCTAGAATAGAATTTCTAAGTCTCCAAGGGACTTTTGACAAGAATAAGTGTGAACAACCAAACCCAACAAGTTTAAATCAGATTGTACTCCTCAAAAACCAACCCATAACAACACCAAAGATTTCCAAAAAAAAAAAAAGGATTTGAATACACTTTCCCATAAGCTTTGAAGGATACAGGTGCTACAAGTAAGTTACGTGTTAGGTTGCTTTTAGAGGATTTAGTTATGAGTTTAATATATTAAAATGTACTTTGTATTTGTAAATATTACCGGACTTGCCTCTTGCTAGCATAATTGAGATTGGTAAGGGGAAGTTCAAGTTCACAATCACATATAAGAAAGCTTGGCTTGCAAGGATGAAAGTAGTCGCAATGGTTTTTGGGGACTGAGATGAGTCATACAGAGGGCTGCCCAGATATATGGCTGCATTACAAGCATTCAATTTAGGCACCATTGTCATGTGGGACATTTTTCTTAAATTGCACTCTAGCAGAATTGAAATGTACATGAACTATGTTTTTTGGGCATTTAAACCGGCAATTGAAGGTTTCAAATACTACCGTCCAGTGATATGCATTGATGTCATACACTTGTAGGAGAAATACAAAGGCAAGATTGTTGTGGCCACTGTAGCGACTATGGCTGACAAGATTATACCTTTTACTTTTGCCATTGTTGATGAGGAGATGCTCGAGAGTTGGGATTGGTTCATTATTCTTCTTAGGCAACATGTTTGTTGTGACTGAGAGGGGGTCACATTGATATCTAATCGACGCAGGACTTTGTTTAGTGTCATTTCCAGAATTTGGGACAATCCATTAGTGCAACCTAGAGGATATCATAGGTATTGTTTGTGACATGTCTGTAGTAATTTTAATGAAAGATTCAACAATATAGTAGCTAAGGATCTTGTGTGGAGAGCTAGTTTTGCACACCAAGTGTGAAAGTTTAACTAGATTATGGAGGACATCTACAAGTTAGAAAAAAAATGTTGAACGGTAGTTTAGTTAGATGAACCCTATTCATTGGACTTTGTGCCATGATGATGGTTGTCGTTGGGGTATATTGACGACAAACCATATGGAGGGCTTCAATGGTGTAGTAAAAGGCGTAGTGTCTCGATTACAGCATCTGTTGAGATCACTTTTTATTGGCTCGTCAAATATTTTAACGAGGGCAAAACCATTTCTGAAAATGTAAGTAGTCTGGGTAAGTTGTACACGAGTAATGTTCAACGATGGATCGACGAACACCAAGCTAAAGCAAATGTCTATTTGTTGATACCGGTTAATAGGTAATTTTTATTATATGCACTAATTTCACAAAACATTTTCATTCCATAGTGGTTGTTCACTAATATTAGGGTATATTTAAACATACCCTTAATATTAATTCACCTATGTACATATTTCGCAGGGAAATAGGGGAATATGAGGTGAGGACAACACCGCGTGGGATGGGTGGTGGTGCTTCTCAAACAGTTAGCCTTCGACCACTACGTTGTTACCCAAAAAGCAACCTAAGAGGTGGGGTGAATTAGGTTTCTACAAATTAAAATTAATAATACCCCAATAAAATTAACTACTAGTACAACAAATTATTAACAAGCACAATGATAAACTTAGCAGTAAATGATCAAGCAAAATAACAATGAAGTATAACTAACATACAGGGTAAATCAAATGATTAACACATGAATATTAGATAGCTATGGCAGTAGTAGGAAAGTAAAGAGATTAGGGAAGAGGAGACAAACAGATTTATAGTGATTCGGCTTCAATCAAGCCTACATCCACTCCTCAAGCTTCACTTGAGATTTTTCACTATGTTCTAGCTTCACAGGGGTGCTAGCAACCTCTTTACAAATGGAGCAATTCTTCACGGATTTTACACAGACTTCACAAGCCCAAACCCTTGCAAATCTTAGGTGATTCACAATCACTCTCAAGATTTCAAGAACACGGTGTTTGCAACACTTTTATAAGATAAAATGGTATTTTTGCTTTCAAAGAAAGCTTACAATAAAATATCTCTCAAAGATAGATATATAAAATGAAGTTTTTGATTTTTCTGTAAATCTCACACAAGAAGATGAGCTTAAAGCTATAAGGCTCAGTGTATAATTTTTGAGAAAAGATGTGAGTGATTATAGATCAAAGAATATTTTCAGGTTTTTTTTGTAACTTGTTTACATTAGAGGCTTTGGTATATATAATGAAAATTATAGTCGTTTATAGCCGTTGTATTCATTTGAATTTATAGCCGTTTATAGCCGTTTATAGCCGTTGTAGTCATTTGAATTTATAGCCGTTTATAACCGTTGTACTTCCATCATTACCAATTTGAATATCTTCCACTCCATCATTACAAATTTGAATATATTCCACTTGAACCTTTTGGCCTTTTGAACCTTCATAGTTGTTTATAGTCGTTGTACTTCCATCATTACTAATTTGAATATTTTCCACTTGAACCTTTTGAACCTTTTGGCATACTGCTGTGCTAGGCTATTTGAACCTTCGTTTTGGGCTGTTTGAACTCTTGATTTAATCAAATATTAAATACATTCTAATAACATTTAGGATAAAGGTTTAGGCGAGAAATAATGGGACAAAATAAATTTTGATTCTATTTTTCTCTTTCAAATAAATCATCAAAATAAATTTTGGATTCTAGTTTTCTCTTTCAAATAAATTAAAACATAATTAAATAAATCATCAAAATAAATTTTGGATTCTAGTTTTCTCTTTCAAATAAATTAAAACATAATTAAATAAATCATCAAAATAAATAAGTCTAACAATTACCATTATCTACCGATGGCCAATGACAAAACCTCCACTCATTAGCAATATGAGTTCTTTTTAATGAAGCACCATAACTCATCAGAATATCTTCATTCCTAAAACCCATTAACCTTGCCTAGAATTAGTCTAACTAAATTATCTCAAACATCTCATAGTTTATTTTACCAAGTCCCATAACCAACTTTCACAACAAAAGCCAATTTCACAACAAATATTTCCTTGCTTTCTCATATATGAAATCTTGATTCACAATCATTAACGTAACTCTAAAATCATGACATTATTCTCTTATCTTATTTCTTAACATTATTAAGCAATTAGAAATGAGGCCTTTTAACTTCAAATCTTATAAAACATGTTCTAGTTAGTAGTTGAAAACTTCCACAATTCACAACAACTCATAAGTTTAACTTCTTTATTTCAAAATCTTAACTTTGTCTTACATGTTTTTCAAAATCTCTTCCAAATATGATGTTTAATGTAATAGAAAAATACCATACATCTATCTATACAAAAATATTGAGGGGAAGTAAGGAAATCCCTACCTCAAGCAAGAAGAGAAGAAGCCTAAAAATTCAACTTTGACGAAAACACAATCCGCTCGGATTAAAGGAAAGCACTCGTTGTGCTTTACGTTTTGGTATAAGGAACTAGGGTGAGATTTTTAGTGGATGTAAATGAAATCCAAGCTTGAAAGCTTAGGATTTTCATAAATGGAGGAAAGCGAGAGAAGAGAGAGTGAAAATGAGATAGATTTGACCAAAAAATGACTTTTTAAAGATCATATCCTGAACATACCATTCGAGCGGTCAAATCTGCGCGCGAGCGGTGAATGAAATCTCTTAGTATCTATACTTTATTGAACAAACTGATTGACTAGTTAAAAGCTCACTTGAGTGGTGAATCAAGGCTTATAGTATCTCACACAATTTTGAAAAACAAAGCTGGAAGGGTCTACAGACCGCTCGAGCGGTGAAACTTGCGCTTGAGCGATCTATGTACGTAGCACAGATTTGCTAATTTTAAACGAGTATAACTCTCTCGTTCGGACTTCATTTTGGGTCATTCTTTTATCCAAATTGAAGCCTCGAAAATATGTTTTTCAATGGTTCTAGCCTTACATCAAAATTCAAAGTGTGGAGAGACAAAATGATAAAAGAGTGAATACTACTCAAGAACAACTATTCGAATTTAGAGTTTTTGATCCAATCTCGCCCAACCATTATGGTAATGCCTCAATCAAGGCTCAAATATTGCCTAAGAAGGTTCTCAATTATGATAATCAAAGAATTAAATATAATTCCATTATACTAAAAAGTACGAAGTGCTACAATTGTGAACACTTTGGTGAGTTGATATACGATTGTTCACGTGACATCTATCAACACTGGTTTCTTTGTCTTATTATTATAGTTCATGTAATATTAGTAATATGTATGTAATGTTCAATGAATTAGTAATCACCAATATAAATTAATAATCAGAAATGTGACTCTCTCATGTAATATCGGTGACATGTAATGTTCAGTGATTTGCCACATTTTGTTAAGTGGAAAAATTGTTTTTTAAAAAAAAAATATTAAGTGAGGGAGGGCCATGTGATCAAGTGTGGAAAATCTCTGAAATTGATTATATTTTGATAAAAGTTTAGTTCTTTGGAAAAGTTTGAGTAGTGGATTGTAAACTCTGCTTAAAACTCTTTAATATAGACTGACTAGTCTGTAAAAGGTGAAAGGAGTTTGGAAGTCTACCTAATGTGACAACTCTAGTGAGTGAAGGCCATGCAACTTCACAAAAACTATCGGTCAATTTGATAAAGGTCGACGTGACAATTGTCTTATAAATTTGATGTACGACTTTTCACGTGATAAAGTTTGACATGACGACTCTTTTATTAAGTTAATGTATGATTTTGCATGCGACAAATATTGACACTAGTTTCTTTATCTTATTATTAGAGTCCATGTAATATTAGTGAGATTTAATGTTCAATGAATTAGTATTCACCAATATGAACTAATAATCACCAATGTGACTCACACGTGTAACATCAGTGACATGTAATGTTCAATGATTTACTACATTGTATTAAGTGGTAAAATTGAAAAAAAAAATTAATTTAGAATGAGTAGTTTGTAAAAGGTTAAAGAAGTTTGGAACTCTACCTAATGTGACAACTATGGTTTGATAAAGGCCATGTGACAATTCTTCTATAAAGTTGATAAAAGTCGACTTGACAACTCTCTTATAAAGTTAATGCATGATTTTTCGCGTGATAAAGGTTGACGTGATAACTCTCTTACAATAAGTTTATCTATACAGCTACTATGTGAACCTTCATCCTTATTACTTATCCCTTCCCCCCCCTCCTAAAAAAGAAAAAACTTCCTCCTTATGACATGTCATTGCCAGCATGTGAGGTGATAGGACATGACCAGTCGCGTCCATCTCCATTTTATGTGTTGTGCATGTTATAACTATTGTTCATATGTGTGATATAAATGCCACATTATACTAGACCAAAGTGTTTATAGAAAAAACGAGAGATATCATCATGAGATATATGGCGGTTGATCTATATTCAGTAATGGGTCGCCATTGGATTGCAAATGGAGATGAATTTTGTGGGAGCCGAATAAATTTATATTAAGGAAAGCCAAATCTATTTGGAGGAAATCAGGACAAATACTATTCGGCTCTATCCTAGGGGGTCCTGGAGTCAAATATTTAAATCAGCCATGGAATCAGTCGTACAAGAAGCCGAATGACAATTGGTATATGATAGAAAGGCCGAATGAACAGTTGTGCGCTGGATTAAAAGTGAGCCTGACCCCTGGGACCAGAGGCTAGTATAAATAAGAGGAATATCAACCAAAGAGAGGTATATGAGAATAGATTAAATTAACTTGAGATAGAAGCAAACTAGAGAGTATATACTAACTTGTCCGTCGGAGTGCTAATTTCGGCACCCCCGACCGGAGTGTTAATCCTTTTTCAAGTGGCAATCAAAGGATCAGGAACGTCCTACAGGATCCAAGAGTATTTCCAAACCACCTTTCCACAAATTTGAATACCCATTAAATCCAAATTTGCATTACTCACACGCCACCATTAATACCAGGAGAATTGAGTGGAAATTTCACATAACTTGAGCATGCGTTCTCGTTGAGCTATATTTTGAAGTTCATATTAAAATTCCTCAATGGTTAGCCATGCGTATGCCAATTGACACTACACAATTGTTGCAAAGGGCATTGTATCGTATTCGCGACGAAGTTAATCGTGTGATCCAACGTTTGCAAAGATTCGAACTTCAGAAGACCGCAAATGAGTGTGGCGAAGATCAGTTAATCGATGATGCGCAACAATACTTAACTTAGAGCACGAATGCTATGTTTCAATTTGACATTGAGATGTCAGATGATGATGATGATGATGATAAGGAATGAACTTGTTTGGATGTATAACCAAATGATTTATCTTGTAATGGCTTTGCAATGCTTATCCATGAGTTATCAATGAAATGATAAATTTAAATAGTAGTTGACATGTGTAATTATAAACGTAATCATTTCATAAACTTAAGCTTGATACAACAGTAACACATTAACTAATTAGCAACACCTAGTTGAACAATAACCTTGACTTACACATCAATAACCTAGAAACGACACAACATACAAAAGTAAAAAAAAAAAAAAAAAATCTACATGTTGTAGTTTGGTGGTGTGGTGAAACTAAATCTAGGAAACATCATGTTGTCAATGATATTTTAGTTGGTTGACAATAATCGCCAAAGAGTTTTTTTTCTTCTAAATATTCCAAAAAAAAAATAGAGAATTGACCAACTTTTCAAAGTATTTAGGGAACTAACCCACCTTTTGAAATCACATATTCAAAATGCGATTTCGGATTCGCATTTTCAAAAAATTACAAATTAAAGCATAAAATCAAATAGAGGTGGCTGAAAGATAGAATAATAATGGTTGGTCGAATTAACCAATGATGCATTCGTGACTTTAGCAAAATTATGATTTTTTCAATATTCAGTGACCTATCAACTTAAATATTGACTTGTCAAATTAATCAGTGATGTAGTGACTTTATCAAAATGAGTCAATAATCAAAATCATTATGGTTGCCTTTCTGGCACTCTTTTATCCTATTCTGAAATGTTCAATTCACATGGCTACAATAACTTTGTATAGAGACCTTTTTCTTTTTCTTTTTTTGGTTATAGTGACTAGTTACATCTTGTTGTTATTAGTAACTTGTCATGTCATCCTTTCTCATTGACATGAATACAATCACATGACTATAGTCTTTATCAACAACTATTTAAGGGAATGAAGGTAAAGACACAACCTTACTACTCAATTGGTCCTCAAAACTATCATCGTTTTATTAACAAAAATTATAACTTTGATATAAATGGCAGGGCGTAATAATCGCGGAGGTGGTAGGAACTTTCAAAGAGGTAAGAGTTCAAGATGAGAAAAGGTAAGCGACGATGTTGTAGATGAAACACCAGAATTATATTATGCATGTGGTTACCTTGATAGTTTTGGGAAGTGACATTTTGTGATGCCTAGGTATTATCGAGAGCATGGATGCCTAGTTATGAGTCCATCTAAAAATCAAACCCCATATGCTAGTCAAGAAGCTAAACATCGCAAGTGGCACTTACTATTTGTAGATTGAGTAAGAAGTGAAAAATTATGTCGGGAATGTGGACTGAAGGTGCCGAAAGCACATTCAGTTGAGATCCAAAACCAAGATCCTGATTAACTATGTCAAAGACTTCAACTTGAGATTGATCAAATGGACCGTAGATTAAGCCGCAATATGCAACTAACCATTGTTAAAAAGGATGCCAAAAAGAACATATCAGATCCTATTGAGGCTATCAAGGCTATCATGGAGGATCCTGCACTTGTTTCTAACGCTAAGCTTTTAGATTACTTGGACTCTGATATTGCCGATTTGAGCAAGGATTAGGTCTTTATGTGTGTACTAAATTGTATTAATTTCTCCAAAATTTAGTATTGTGTGTGTTAAGTTGAGTGTTTCCACAATGAATTTTTGGGAGATTTGTGTAATAATTATCTATGTAAATGTTAATTGTTGTAATTGTAACTTTAGGTTTCTCCATAATTTAGTATTGTGTGTGTTAAGTTGAGTGTTTCCACAATGAATTTGTGGGAGATATATGTTTCAATTATCTATGTAATTGTAACTTTAGTTATGTCCACTATCAACCCGTATGACTATTTAGTTTGTATATGAGAATTAAGTTTGATCGTCATTAAAAAAGAAGAAAAAAAAGAAGATTTACGTGTAAAAATTTGCTTTGTAAACATGTTTTATAAAAATAGTAAAAGAGTAACCACCACAAAATTTAACCATTATTCATTGAATATAAAAAATAACTTATTCAATCTTACAAAAATAACCATCATTGAATATAAAAAATAACCTATTCATTCATTTATTCATTGCACAACATCATTCTTACAAAATAATCAAAGCCAATAATTAAATTAACTAACATTCATTTTAAGCAAATATTTTCATATTATACACAATAACCTATCGAGCCTAAGCAAAATGGTAAATAAGTCTTCATCCATAATTATATACCTAATTAGATAGAAATTACATGAGTTAGCGAAAAAAGGCTAACATTGTCTTAGGTACGTCACATAAATTTTATAATACCAGCTACAAACAAAGTCAAAATAAGATCAAGTGAAAAGTAACAACAATAAGCTGTAATTGACCCATAGAATTTTTTTAGCCCAATACCATTCAAATTGGCAGATGTGTAGTTTAGTAAATCTTCCTCCTTATTACCATCTACTTTATCAAGTTGACTTCCATGTTGTGTTTCACTGGTCAGAGCTTGTAAGCATTTTTTCTTATAATTAATCCATTCATTGTGCTCCTCATTGAACGAGTTATACTTTTGGTATACGACCCTAGGAAATTGGTTAATCTATTTGTAATGCCCCCAAATTTTATTACTCGAATCTATTACCAATTCCCTGTACTAAAGTCCATTTCCAAACTACTATTGCGGAAGCAAAGTAAGATAAATAAAATAATTAAAGTTCTCTCTCACATAAATGCAATAATAGAATATCCATACAATAAATCACAACAAATGCCCTTAGAGTTACACTACATATTTCAGGATGAAATTAATAACAATGACTAAAATATATACCCCTTAAAATACATAGACATCTCACTCAAAATTAACAAATTAAAATCCATAATAAAATAATCTTCTTGAGTCTTTGACGATACAGTCGACTTCGCACCTGAAAAATAGTTTAACGATTGGAATGAAAACAAAGCTCTAGTAGGGATTTACAATGATTTAGAATGATAAAGTCTATAGATATATGTGATCATTAATGCTTTCGAGTGATAATTAGATATATAAGGTGTCCTTTTATACCCAAAATAACGTACATAAATGTATAGCTTTTCCTAAAAGTCTCGCTTTAACATTTCATGAAAAACTAGTTTCTTATCTTTTCATCATATCGTCATTGATTCGAAAAGTATTTTACACCAATCAGCCACATACACCCATTTCATCCTTTAGCCATAAACTATCATTGCACAATCGAATATCCACATGCCATGATCCATATAACATCAATTACACACACCAATGCCTATCATACTATCAAACAATTAACATAATCCAATTCTTTATGAGACAATTCCAACTATACACAACATTAATTCATTTGCACACTCACATCCATCTTAATATCATTAAAAAAATTAAATTATAACCCATCATAATAACGTTACATTCTCCCACATTTACCGGTCTTAGTACGAAAAGGCAATTGGATACATTTCGATTTACCAAAAGCTAATCTCAACAACTCATCAATTCCACAACATGCTTTATTGGGCACAAACTGGAAGGTAAGCGAACCCTATCTCAATGTGCCATGCTTTGATGGTCATTATTCGGAAGGAATGCGGAACCTCCACGTGATTTACTGGGTGCAAACTAGAAGGAATCATAACCTATCTCAATGTGCCACGCTTAATCGGTCATAAGCAAGAAGGAAACGGACCCTTCGAATCATTCAACATCATAAGATTTATCGGGTGCAAATTGGAAGGAATCGTAACCTATCTCAAAGTGCCACACTTTACTGGTGCTAACCGGAAGGAAATGGACCCTCTATATAGCACTTCCATCCGTCAACTTATCATATTACCATATCATTCTAAGTTATGAAATTAACTCAACATCACATAACACATATAACCTATTCCACAACAATCAATACCATCCTCCACTGATTGTCAAGGCCAAAACCTCTACACTTTTAATGATATGAGTTCTTACAATTGAAACAATGTGATTTTCCATAACATTTCCATACTTTAATACCATCAATCTTTTCGAGAATTAGATCAACAAACAGATCATCTCATACATCCCATAATTTATTTTACTAAGTCCGATAACTAACTTTCACAACAAACATTTTCTTTCTTTCTCATATACAAAATTTCAATTCATAATAATTAACATAACTCTAAAATCATAAAATTATCCATCCATCTCCTTTATCAACATTATTAAATGATTAGAAATTGGAGTTTTTTTACTTTAAAATGCATAGGCATGTTCTAATAGCTACAAACTTCCACAATTCACAATAAATCATAAGTTTAACTTCTTTGTTTCAAAACCCTAACTTTCTCTTATATGCATTTTGAAAATTTTCTCAAATATTATGTTTTTATGCAATAGAAAAATATCACACCTCTATCTATAAGAAAGTATATTGAAGGGAAGCAAAGAAATTCCTACCTTAAGGGAGAAAAATCGATGAAATAAGACCCACAAGGTGATGTCGAGAAAATCACGATCCAATCAGTTGAAAATGTTGATCTCGATGTGCTCTATGTTTTTGCTTTAAGAACTTGGGTGTATTTTTGGTGAAAGTAGATGAAATCTAAGGTGAAAGTCTAAGATTTTTTGGAAATGGAGGAAAGAGAGAGAAGAGAGGAAGAAAAGTGAAAAGTTTTAGGTCAAAAAGTGACTTTTAAGTGGCTAATCCCGAATAGACCGCTCGAGTGGTCAAAAGTACGCTCGAGTGGTGAATCAATGCTTCCAGTACCTTAACAATTTTGAAAAAAACAAAGCTGGAAGGATCTATGGACCGTTCAAGTGGTCAAACTTGAGCTTGAGCGAACTATGCCCACAACTCATATTCAAACATCGAACAGGCATAACTCTCTCGTTCAGACTTTATTTTGGGTCATTTTTGTGTCTAAATCGAAACCCCAAAAATAATTTTTCCAATGGTTCTAACCACACATCAAGATTCAAAGTGTGAAGTAAAAAGATGGTGAAAGAGTGAAGACTACTCATGGAACAATTATCTAAATCAAAGTTTATGTCTGCTATGTGTTTCACACTTGTTGTTAAGTTGAATGGAATGTTTAACTATGCACTTCAGTCTACAAATCACGTGAGGATTATGTGGTCATTTTCAAATGTTAGGCAGGTAACCCGCACATGGCCCAAACTACAAAGGGTAAAGTCAAATTTGCCTTTATTTTTATTATATAAAGATACGACATTTTACATGAAAACACATTTTTTGTGTTTTCAAACATTTTACAAATTTTGACATCAATATTACGTTTTTGTAAACGAAAATAATATACCGAACAAGTTTTTATTTTCAATTTTCATAAAAAATGGAAACAAAAACAGAAAATAGGAAACAAAAACGTTAACAAATGACTTGAGTTTTTGTTTTTCATGTTTTATTTTTATTAAAAAAATTAAATTTTCATTAAAAATTTTAATTTTTAAATACATTTAACCTAAATGTACTTGAAAAGTAATCTAAATTTCTAAAGAATTTTTAAATTTTTTTTTAAAGAAATATGAAAATATACTTAATTTTTGTATTTAGTGATTTTTTTTTTATAAAAAATGACAAATTTTGTATTTGTTATGTGTATCTAGGTTAAGTGAATCTAAAAGATCAAAAAATTATTAAAATATTTAAAAATACCAAAAACCAAGAAATATTGATTGAAAACTCAAAAACTATTTTTATGAACTTCTAAACCAAATAGAGTGAATGTATTCTTGAACTAAAAATTTTAAATTATTTTCACAAATTAAAAGTACTTAAATAAATCTTTTAATTAATGAAAAAAAGAGAGACCCAAAATTTAAACCCATGAAATCAATTACAATGATGTAGTAGATGCTTGAACCCTATATAATTTAGTAAGTAACAAATTAAAAATTTAACACTTATCTTGTCAAGTTATTCTAAGTCAAATTGTGAGAGTTTTTTTTTTTTTTTTTTTTTTTTTAAAGATTTCAAACATGTTTCTTATGATATATCAATTATAAATCTTAATGTTAAATTTTGATCAATGTACCAAAATGTATAAGTATATATTCATCAACATACAAAAACACATGGAAACATTTTAAGTTACTAGTTAGGGTTGGTTTGGGAAGTGGGTTGGCTTTTTTATTTTTTGACTATTTTAGCCTAAGGCCAAAAAGTCTCATTTGAGAAGAGCTTTTTGGCTTCTTTGACTTTTTGTGAGAGAAAGAATGTAATGATTATGGATTGGATGTGATGTTTTGTCTTATTGGGCTAAAAAGCCTATTTTGTCTTTTTGTGGCTAAAATAGTCCCAACCCTACCCAACCCATTCTTCCCAAACAAAGCCTTAGAATGACTTCTTGAATTCTATCATTGAAGACATTATTTTATTTACGGGTAATGCTATGGTACACATCCTCAAAAGGGTGTGTATTATATGCAAGTTATGATATTTATGGAGTTGATCATTACAAATTTCATAACTCACTCCTATGGGAGTTATAACTATTAAAAAAAAAAAATCGAATTACAACCAAATACCATATAAGATATAACCAAAATGCTTTTGGACCATAACAAAAATAATAATGTTATAATCAATATTACAATGAGTTATAACTAGCGCCATAATGTGTATAACCAAATCATAATCAAGTTGTAGCTAGTAACCCAATAGATCATAACTAAAAACTTCAAAAGTTGTAACTACGTAACATATAATATACACCCATTACATATAGATGTTATATGATTAGGTATCTCAAGAAACAAAGGAAAAGAATCAACTTTTAATAATTTAGGAGTGAAGTGAAAGTAAGCAAGAAAATATAGAAGATAGAAAAGAAAAGCTAAAGAGAAGAGGTTTATTACCTAATAAAAGAGAGCAAAAATTACAAAAAATGGTCCTCCAAGAAAATCCGTAATGTTTAGTCCTCTCATAATGTACTATCCCGGGTTTAAAACCTGACTTGAATCTACTTGTACAGATGTCCCGACACATTTTCAGGCATATAAATTGATGGGTTATATTGTTGTTTAGTCGGACAAATCGATATCTTGGATGTTTAATGTGTATTTCTTTGAATAAATTTTGTTTCAGGTGTAAGGAAGAAAAGTGGAGGTGTAGGAACTCATTTAAATTCAAACTTGACCAGAAATTGGCCGCACAAGTAATGGAATTGGGCTACATGAGTGGCTGTTATGTAATAGGGACTAGGCCAAGTGTTAGACGAGCGACTAGGTTGGGCGCTCGAGTGGTCAGAGTGGGCGCACAAGCAGCCAGTGGCTGGAGCTGGGGATGTGACTGCACCTCAGTCTAGAATTTTTGAAACCCTTTTTTGATATTTTCCAAGCCAGTAGCCCACTCTCTTCATTTCTCTCTTCTCTTTGTCTCTCTTTCTTTATTCCTCTCTTCATTCTTTCTACATTTACTCTCTCTATCATAACTCTTATTGTTGGTTATTTTTGGCTCATTTTTTCTATAAAAGAAAATATCATAAATGCGAGCATACTGGCAAAGATTAAAAAATCCTTACAAACTAAATTCAAGCCAATTATTAAATGATTGCGTTGATAGTTCTTTTGCCTCAATGAAGAGGACTTCAAAATTGCTAAGTGTAGAGAAAAGAAAAATTAAAAGAAGAAGAAGAAGAGAGAGAGAGAGAGAGAGAGAGAGAGAGAGATGATTGAGTGAGCAATCAAGGTGATTGAGTGAACAATCAAAGCAACCCTTAATTTACCTTTACTTCTATACTTCGAAAAGGAAGTGCTAAAAATAAAGTGCATGAAATATAAATAACAAGAAAAATAGAAATCAATTGTCTTGATTTGAGTTGGATGATTGTAGACACTCCATTTTTTACAGCTCTTAAGACTTGGGCGCCACTGATTGATCACTCAATGATGAATGTGTACGCTTGTCACATGCTTGACTTCCTCAGCAGGAAACCTCAGTTTTGAAGCTACAAACCTTGTGCCTTGTTTTGGACCAAAGCAGTGGTTTTTCAAGCCTGAGCTTCTAGGGGCCTGCCATCCACTAGTGTGGCATGCCGCCCACTATGGTGGCCTGACGGCCACTAGTGCAAAAAAACAAATATTTTTTGCCAGCTGTCTCTACAGATACATGCATTATTCCAGGTGTGTTTGTAAGGATATTTTCAAGGGTCTCTCATATATTTCTATATATAGATGACCCTCCCTTTTGATAGAGAGGTTAGAAAAATTTTGGAATTTTAGAAAATTTTGGAGAGCAAAATTTTGGAAAATCTCTCTCTCTCTCTCTCTCTACAATTCTCTCTCTCTCTCTCTCTCATAACTTACATAACCTTTGCCTAAACACTATAAACCAAACCTAGAGAGTTCTTTGCTGAGGTGATTTGAGCTTGTATTTTAGCTCTTGAGGCACATGAGAGTGTGAAATAGTGGTTTAGAAACCCAAGGGATCATTCCTCTTCAAAAGGTATACATTCTATTTCTTTTGTGCCATCTCTTTCTCATCTTTTCTTGTTGTTTTTGAGATTTTTATTACCTATTTATTACCTGTATTTTTGGACTAAAACTTGTGGTTTAAGGCCATTAAAGGTAGAGGGGTTGACAACCCTTCTTTGCACCTTGCTTCTATGGCCTTTGCCCTTGTGTTCCCACCTTCTCATCAACTTTTTTTTGAACTTTTTACCACTGATTTTCAGAGGTTTTTTAGAGGCAAAAATCATGTTTTGAAGTCCCAAAAGTGGAGGGGTTAGCCTCCCCTTCTTCTGCTTGTGTGCTAGTTTTAATCCCTCAATATTTTAGCTAGTTGTTGTAGTTATTTTTGTTTTAATTCCAGCACTTTTTTGGACTATTTTAGGACTTTTTTTATGAGTTAGCTTCATTCATGCTTTGTATAGCATGTTTGTAGTGTAATAGTCCTCATAGGCTTGCTAGTTTAGGCATTAACCACCAACCTATTTGAGTTGATAGCATTCATTTCAAGCTTTCCATACTTGTGTTCATCTCTAATCACCTCTGTACTTCCTTCATTTATTGGTTTCTCCCTTGCTTTGAGAGTTGTTTTAGCCAATGGATTGTTTAAGCTCGAGATGGAGATTGTTGTGCTTAATAGTTTAATCTCTTCGAAGGTTCATTACCAACGGCATGACATCTCTCTCATGCCTAACATAACCCTTTGTTTAACACTTATTTCTATTAGAGGACTTAATCTTCATTTTTGGACTAAATGAATTAAGGAATGGAAAGATAATTAAAAGAGGTAATTAAAATTGGAATAAAACGGACTAAGATAATAAAATAGTTTGGTATTTAATCGGACATTAATTGAACACATGGAGACTTGAGTCATTTCATACTTGTTAGTGATGAAATAGTTCAAGTTTCCAAGGTCAACCACTTCCCTTGATCAATCCATGATAGGGAGGACGTTTTGTTGGTCTTTCCTTACCATTTATTGAAATTGTATCCCTTGGTTCATAAGTTATCAGACAATGAAATTACGCCGGTTGATGGCTTGCGAATTGAGCCTACCCCTCCATTGACCTGTTTGCTGATAAGGAGAGGTAGGGTGGACAAATAATCGCTGAGAATACTCTAGTTTGTGCTCTGTTTGTCCTCTGTTGCTGCAGGAAAGAACCAACATTAGTGGCCGGCCCGGCCACTACTTCTGGGTTGCCGACCACTTTTTTCAGCTAGGCATTGTCCTTTTTCCAGCAGAGCAGAGGCTGAGGTGGAAAAATAGTGCAATTTTCTAACTGTACAATAGAAGCATTCTAGTAGCAAAACGGAAAACATTTTCGGGTGGAAATCCACATCCATGCATGGACCATCCCTTGATTCTCGGGATCCGTTGAAATAACGTTGTAATAGTAATATGTTCTACTTAAAGTAGCGAGCTTGTAACTAATTAGTTATAATAGCTTGTTAGTTTTGTATTGTACTCATTTAATTAGCTAGAATAGTTAGTTAAATTCGTTGTTGTAATAATTAGTTAATTAGCTAGTGTAGTTAATTTATTTCATTTGGTTTGTAATAGTTAGTTAAATAGGTAATTAATTAGGTAGTCCATTTATTTGGACCCTCTTGTGCGAGGACAAACATGTAATATTTGTGTATGTTTTATAGCCCACGTCTTTCTTCATTTTATTTACTTGCTTACGATGGCTAGAATAGAGCATCACATTTCGTTTAGCATTTTCCATGTTTGCATTCATTGTCTTGCATGCATTAGGCTTGGCGCATTATTTTAACAAAGTATTGTTATTTATTACTTCTTTGAAAACGTGTTTAAACCACATGCTATCAAATTTATTCACATGCCATATTAGTAGCCGAGCCTATTAATTGCATATTGTATGTGTTGTATTAGTCATATCGCATTAGTTAGGAACACGTATGTTTTCTAATTATTTTTCTTGTTTTGGCTCACCTCGGAGTACTAGGTGAGCATTTTGCTGCTTTAGCATATTGCATGAGTGTAATTGTTGCCATGACAAAGCATGATACCATGAGGCTAAGTGCTTAATTGATATACTTGCTTGGATGCCTATAGATAAAGGCTAATTGCTTGAATTGGAATAATTTGAGTAAATGTACATATGAGATTACTTTTTCAAGTGGTACATATTCAAACACTTTTCAAAAACAAACATGAAATCAAATATTCTAATTTTTGCAAATTAGTCTATATTTGTGTGCAACACATAGTACTGTTAGCCTAATAATCGGAACAAGAGCATATAATGTAAATAAAAAATCACATCATATTAGTAGAGGCCGATCTTTTAATCGGGCGAGTGGGGTACTCAATTCATGACCTTCCCCTCTCGTACCTAAGTTCCCGAGCTGAGACACTTTGGTGATGACGGATAAGTGGCCTTTGGCACGAGTCTCGGGCTTCCTAAATTTTCTAAAAATATTTAGGTGGCTACTCTGTATCTGGCAAAACAGTTCATTTTTGGCAATTTGATTCAAAATCGATTTTCCAAAAGATTTGTCGAATTTGGACTCTTTTGTGTTTATCTATTTCACAATGCACTTGTGAGTTTAGATTCAGAATCAAGGGAGTCCGAACTATAGAGCTATCATATCTAAAAGGAGCACGAAAGTCAAGCTACAAATGATCTTTACAATGTAGCCATGAATGGCTATTTATAGGTACAAAACTTATAAGAAAAAACTACCTAATAACTACTCTACTTCCCTATCTTCATCCTTGTCTTGCCATATGTCTCTCTAACTTCTCCACTTTACTCCATGTTCTTCCATATTATGCTTCATGATCCTCCATATTCTCCATCATCTTTTCACATGTGTTTAATGCTAATGCTTTATAACTTCTCATAATCTCCAAGTGAGTAAGAGAATGCTAAGTGTACTGCGATTTATAAATAATAAATAATAATAAAAATTATAGAGTTATGGTGCCAACATTAGCCCCGCGTCCCTTTAAAAATGATGTTCATTTGAAATTTTGTAAGGGCCAAACCAAAGCATAAAACCAATTGAGAGTAGCAAAGTGCTTCAAATATTTCAATAAGACTAGATAAATGCTTCAAAGGGACCAAACACAAAAAAATAGCACCAATAATGGCATTTCGAATACCATAGTTTTGAATTAAAAAATAGTAACCAATAAAGGCACCTGGAATATCATAGCAACACCAATTAAGTGCTTCGAAGGATTATTAAATTATGACCATATTCCTCGAAGAGATATTATGTATGTGCCTTGAATGAATATCAATTATTCGAAGGAAATAAAACAATTTTCTTTTATTTGTACTTCAAATCCTTAGAAAACTTGGAATTTTTTGAAGTAAGTTGACATTGTTTGCACTTAGAATCATTCAGGACCTCATATTTTCAAGGCAAAGCCAATATCCAAACATGAGTCACCTTATCAAGCTGTTACGCATCTTAACTATTAACATTACAAACTAATTAATAACAAGTTTCAAAGGTGCTATAGAGGACCAAAACCACCCTTTTATGGTCAAAGGTGTTAATAAATGACCAAATTCATCATTCGAAGGTCTTGCGGCAAAATTTCGAAGGATCAAAATCACCCTTGGAAGGTTGAAGGCATTGACAGAAGACGAAGGTCATCTGTCGAAGACTCACAACAAAGTTTCAAGGGACCAAAGCCTTCCTTCAAAGGTCAAGGGCAATGCTAGAGGGCCAAACTTTTGCTTCAAAAGTGTCACCATACAATTTAATAGGAGCTTCAAGGGAGACATATAGAGCTTCGAAGGTGGGTTTTCAAAACTAACCTGTGTTCTTCATGTATGCAACTTGACTCAACTTCACAGTAATACTACTTTGCACATTCTTCAAAGCATTTGAAGCACCACCATACAATTTTTGAATGAACTAATTCTTCACTCTTCAACAATGCATCATATGTCATGGAACTTCGTATTTGCATGCAATTTCAAATAACATCATACAATCACAAATTCATTATAGGCCAAATTAGGAACACTTGGCCAATCGATTTTGAAAAATCTAGAAACCTCCTAGATGTTGATTTGTGATTATGTATCAATTTTAAGCAGAATATAACAATTCCAATCAAACAATCAAGACAAAGAGACACAACGATTTTACGTGGAAAAACCACAATTGGACACCTCCAACTGTGATCAAAAAATCACGGGCAACAGCCACAAGATAATCCACTAAGAAGATATAAAGGAATTACACAGGTATACTCTCAATTACCTAGCAAATCCACAACGCCTAATTGAACCAACCTCTATGTGCCTCTTCCAACCCCATCTTTACCACGGAATTGTCTTTCCAAAGAGCCACTCCAGGATCCACCGAAGCTTCAGGCTCGAATTCTTCAGACTCCACCGAAGAACAACTTTCTCTTTTGTGTATAAGAAACAAAACCTTTGATGTACTCTCTTTAAACCATGAGTTGAATACTCAATCAAACATCAAAGAAAACTAATACAATATCCCCAAATATAAACCTTAAGAACCAAAAATAAGATCTGGAGGAGTTTCTTTAGTGTTGGGAGAAAACCAACTATTTATAGAAAACCAAAGCAATCCTAGTTTCAGAAGAAAACCAACTCCTTAACAAATCTGGAAATCTGGGATCGCGCGGTCCGCTCGAGCGTGGGTCTTCCCGCTCGAGTGGAGACTTCATATTCTGTGATTTCATATAGGCTCCACGCTCGAGCGTCCGTTTCCCCGATCGAGCGGGGAATCACACCATCCAGTATTTTTCAGGCATAGTAAAGATGCTGTGAACTCGCAAACCCCGCTCGAGCGCCACTTTTCCCGCTCGAGCGGGAAGGCCAAAACTGGAAAAACTGGAAAAGTATAACATGATCGAACATGCAACTTTGAATGTATTTTTGCATTTTGCTTCGGGCTGCGAGCTGACCGGGCAACTCAACCCCCGTAATAATCAGCGAAGTGGCAATCTTGTATACATTGACATCACAAACTTCTCTGCAAAGCACGATTCGGGTTGGATTCGCCTCTAACAACTCAAGCCTCACTGAAATATAAATGCGAATAAAATTACAACTCAAAGGAGTTTTGTTAAACGGGGTTGCCAAAAATAAAAACCTAACAGATTCGACACAAACATATGTCTAGAAACATAAACATAAGACCTTGGAAGTGTAAACCACGGACAAATACCTTTGCATGTAAAAATGCATTTTTTGGTGGCCATTATTTGAATAAATTATATTCATACATTCACCATTCTTGACCAATGCTCTCTTAGGCTTTCAAATTAAAGCCATAAATGTTGTGTTGACAAAACAATTGGCCATTTTTAGCTTGGTTCTACCTTTCAAACGGTTAAATTATTTTTTAATGCATCAAACTCATTGGAACAATGCTTGAAAAGAATTATTTTATTAGCCATTTCATCAAAATTTTTGATGTGGCCCACAAATCAAAAATAGATTTTGAACACCGAAAGTCATGATATAATATGGCATTGGAAATTCAAATATTTTGACATTTGCTATGATATCAAATATTTTTAAGTGTATAATCTAATATATTTTTCATTAGTTTCATAACTCTTTTACTCATTTTAAAATATATTTTTAAAATCAATTTTAAAAGGATTGGGTTTCTTTTAAGTTCAAATCTAAATTTGAAAAGACTTGATGGGCCTGTGGGACCTATCACGGATTCCGTTTCAATCATCCAAACTGTTCATTTTGTAGAGTTTACGAAAAAAATTAAGTCAATTCAATAATCGTAATCTTTTCATTTTATCACATATTTGTCTTCAAAAATTTTGACAACAAACAAGTACATTTTTTGAAGGAGACATTTATTTGTAAATTCCTCACTCACTTATGTTCCACTTAGTCCAAAATATTTTTTTATGTTCCAATAAATTCAATGGGTGACATATTTATCAAAATACTTCTAATAATAATAGAGTAAAGTGCACATTAATATTTACATTGACAGTGTGAACGTTTCACGATGTGAACATTCAAACTATCAAATTTATTTAATGTGAATATTCACATTATGGAACACTCAAAATAAAATAGTGCACATCAAGTTGCTAAGTGTTTAAAAAATATTTGTAAGGGTAAAATTTCCATAAAATACCTTAAATATGATAATTAGGATTTGATTGTTCAAATGTCCAAAATAATAGGATTTGCAGAAATACAAGAATATATTATGGATTAATTGGGATACAAAAAAAGATTTTCTAATAAATTCTCTTTTTTAAAATAGACCATCTATTATTTTAAGATAAATACGATAAAATAAAAAACTTAAAATTATTAAATTGACTTAATTTTTTTTTTATAAATAACATATATGAAATTTTTTTATAAATGGAACCATTTAAATGATCGAAATAAGACCATAGCGGTGTCACAAGCCAATCAAGTTACCTAATATTAAAATTTAAATTTGAGACAACATCAACTCTTTTTAAACAAAGTATGTTTGCATAAATGTCTATTAATTATTAATTTTGAGATTAAAACATTTTGAGAGAAGGAAAATTGTATTATACATGTTACATATTAAAAAACTATTCAATACTTTTAGAGTGTTACGTGTTTATATTCTTTTACTAGTTATCATATATTATATTTTCTCATATTTTTCAATCACCCGACACAAAATTATAAATATTACTTTCTTTATCAATGACAGCACCTTCAAGCATCACTTAAGTATCCCATATATGTTACTGTAGAACAATTGTTTCTCACTTTTGTAGTTATGCAGTTAAGACAAGCAAACGCCCAACCAGCTCAGTCCTCAGTGTCTCTCATTTAATAAACTCAACTAACTCCCCAACACCCATCCATCTATCCCCCCTTCTTTAATTCTCCTCCCTCTCTTCATTCAACTTACCAACGACTCTGCCCTATTTGATGGAGCTTTTTCTAAGCCTTTTAGTTTGTTCAACTACAATATGAGTTAAAAAAAAAAAAAAAAAAAATTGACATTTTTTTGATTTTTTGCACAAAAAAAAAAAAAAAATACAAAAAATAGAAAAACAATGGAATTTTGACATTTTTATATAATTTGTTGATATTTTAGTGATATTTTGACTTTTGTCCAACGAGACCTAAAAACTGATAATAAAAAAAGAAAAGTTGAAAGTATAATTTTCTCAGCTTTTTAGATAATTAACATTTTTTAATTTATTTAAATTATTTTTACATAATGAGTTAACTACAAAAATTATATTAAATAATCTAAAATAAACTCTCAAATTAAAATAAATTACAATCACCTTATAAAAACCGTAACAACCGGGAAATTATTTAATACTTTCGGAGCACCACGTGTCCATACTCCAAACCAATCACCAATTAGTTAGCCCTATGTTGTTCCCACATCCCCAACATAAATCGTGAGCCCTTGTATCTCTTCACCAATCAAACCACGTGTCCATACTCCAAACCAATCACCAATTAGTTAGCCCTATGTTGTTCCCACATCCCCAATATAAATCGTGAGCCCTTGTATCTCTTCACCAATCAAAACCTTATAAAATACCATGTGTTCATACTCTGAGAGTCCTGAATAATCACCCGTAACAACCAGCCCCTATCTCCGCTTATAAATACACAAACATCACTGCAAGCAGCATTCGTATTCCAATCTCTCTTTCATTTTTTTTTATCTCTCTCTCTCTCTGAATTCTTGTGAGAATGCCCACACAAGTAAATAGGCGAGTGAATGTTCACTCAAAACTAACGGTGGTATCCAGTAGGCCAATCGGGCCAGGTAAGACCGACCCGTTTACCGCACTGGACCACGCCATGGGTCTGCACACCCTCCACGTCGTCTTCTACTACAGAACCAACCCCTTCTTCGACTCGGACCTCACAAATCTCCGGGTCTCGCTGGCGGATCTCCTGTGCTTGTACCCGCGGGTCACGGGTCGGTTGGCCCGAGGTGAGGACGGTAACTGGGTGGTGAAATGCAACGATGCTGGAGTGAGAATGTTGAGGGCTAAGGTGACGACCACACTTGATGAGTGGCTGAGATCTGCTGGTGAGTGTGAGGAGAGAGATCTGACGGTCTGGGAGAACATGCCTGATGATCCAAGTATATGGTCACCCTTCTACATCCAGGTGCATTGAGAATAAATAAACCATACTAGTATACTTGGCCTTTGTTTTTATCATTTTCATTTACCAGTTCATATCATATCATTTGAGCTTTGAATATCTATATACCATCTATAAAGCAAACACTCAACTTAATGTGTTGAAACCCACAAGACAACATCATACATGGTTAGCTACATAGCTCATAAAAATCAAAAAAATAATAAATAAATAAAAAAAGGACAATTACCTCACACAGTTGGGTTAGAAAAAAAAAAAAAATTACAAGTTAATAAAAAAATTTATACTAATATTAATTATTGATGTTATAATGTTTTTCATTTTTGGTGAATAAGTTTTACTGACACGATGTCAGTGTACTTAAAAAAAAAGAAAAAGAAAAAAAAGTACTGGTTCATTTACTAACTGTTCAAATTAAATACTTGCATGAATTATTTATAATTTGTCTATATATATATAGCTGTTGCGAAATTTCCACCCCTTAGTTATGACTCAGAAAAAAAGTATAAAATTATTCTTTAATTATAAGGTGCATATGATAGTGTACCATAATCTTTTCCATATCTGTTACATGTTTCAAGCACACCTCTATAGGCATGAGCACCTTCTACTTAGCAATTACATCCATTGTGATGGAGAGTGCCGTGTAGGGTGCTCACACAGCGGTTTTTAACGGTTCGATTTGTAATTTGGACTTGTCTATATATTTATAGTTTGGGAAAAATTAAACCCGTAATCGCTCGCAGTATAAATTGTAATTTATAAGGATAGAATTCGCGAATATATGGGCGGTTTGGGATTTTCGTTTAAAAATTTATTTTTGAACTTGTTTTTCTCCATTTTTTAAGTATTCTTTTTAGGGCCTTTTTCTCTCCGTTTTTAAATATTATTTTGGGTCATAAAATTGCATATTTTTTTATCATGAAATCATTATTTTTCAAATGATTTATCCCAAATAAATTACGACCTATCTATCCAATTTACTCCAAGGATGAAACATATCATAAGCACAGATCAGGATCAGTCAATTAACTCACTTTCACTTTGCAAAAAATGTATAAGCTAAACAAAACTCATAGTTGTTTTAATAAAAATGTAACAAACATCTCCTCTGAAAAATTAATTTTAGGGTTTGCTAAACTCACTAACTAGTGAAAAACAAAAAGCATAACCATGAATAAGCTTTTTTACTCATTTTATTACAAGTTACTAGTATTTGTTGAGTTTCCTCACTTGCAAAGCAAAACAAGTTGCAAAACATCCGTTTACTTACAAGTGAGTGATAGAAGAGAAGATTAAGGTTAAAGTTAACTTACAAGAAAATCTAACGGTCCAGATTTAAAAAAAAAAAAAATGATATATAGATGTAGGCGAGTGAGTGCAGGTACAGATAAAAATCGCAATCGGCCTGCAACCTGTAAAACAGGAAAATCTTAACCTGTATCTGATCCTAATGATTATGCGAAACCATCCAAATATGTGCGGGCAGTTCGGGTTGAGTGGTTTTTGCGAGTTGAATAATTCTATACCTTGCCCTAGTGCCAAGCAAAATGATAATGAGACATATAATGTAGTACTTTTACAGACAATTATCTGATAGTGGTGTTAGAAAAAATATATATATATATAAATTAATACAAAAAGTATGATATTAATTATTAATATTTATAATATTTTTTATTTTTTTTGATAAATATGTTTTACTGATACATGTTTTACTGATACCATCTCAGTATAATTCTTCTTATTTTTTGAAGTTGTATATATATATTTTTAAATAAATAATTCCGTTTTGTTGGATTTTTTTGGGTTCAAAACTTGTCTCCCTCCAATTCTACCACCATGTTGTTGGGGCTTAAAAACAAAAAAAGTCATAATTTGTCCTTAGGCTTATTTTGAAAGGTAGATTAAAAGTTGATTTTTTTAGTCTTTTTTAATTTGTTTTGAAAAAACATACCCAAAAAAAAAAAAGATAATATAATCTAAAAATTTCAAAAAATCAACTTCTACTTGTATTGTCAAAATAAGCCATAGGACGTATTTAAGTAGTTTCTCAGGTGGAATTTTATGAATTAAAACAATGCATCCATCACTTTCCTCTTTTAAATATGAAGAAGTTATTAGTTGGTTCAAGAATAGTGTTACGTAACGTTCTATATATATTGTGATTAATAAGAGAAGTGAAATTTATAATTTTGTATTAAGTAATTAAAAAATATGAAAGAGTATAAAAATTTGTAACTAATTTGAGATGTAGCCACATGATGCCAGGGCATTCATATGTATGATGTGAAACGACACTCATAGTTTGGGAAGTTGGTTTTGGTGGGTTAGGGGCTAAAATAGCCACAAAAAATAAAATAAGTTATTTTAGCCACAAAAAATAAAACATCAAATCCAACTCATAATCATTACACTCCTCTCTCACAAAAAAAGTCAAAAAAGCTAAAAAGTCAAAAAGCCCTTTCCAAACCAGGCTTTTTAGCCCCAGGCTAAAATAGGCAAAAAACTAAAAAGTCAAAAAGCCAACCCACCTCCCAAACGGAGGCCAAATGACTTCTCGTCAGGCACCACACTGCAAGGCCATCATGATTCACTCGTTTTATTTTAGGAAGGAAATAAATTGATTTAATATTAGAAAATATTAGAAGTTTCAAAATTTTTATTAAATATTTTATTAAATATCTTACATAGATATGGACCCTACACTTATGTAAGATACATTCTATATGAAATATTTGATAAAATATTTAGTAAAATTTTTGATATTCCTAGCATTACTCTTTAATATTTGTAATCAAAAAATTATTTTTAAAATTATATTTATTTATCTATTTTTCAAGACACATTAAAATTATATAGTTACTATTATGATTCTACTATATATATATATTTATAAATAATTTATACATAAAAAATTAAATCAAAATAAATAATGTGTTGAGCCCCAAGAGTCCAACAAAATAGGCCGAGGGAGATGGCTTCTCACTTGGGCCCATTTTGGGGCTTTCTTTCATAGCATGAACTACTATTTTGTAAGACTCGGCAAGAAAATAATTCATGTAAAAAATTAAATTAATTAAATATTGATAGTTATGTATATAGATTACAATTTTTTTATAAAATTAAATAACAAATATGATTTTGAGAACATACCATCTATTTTGTTTAAAGATAAATGTAATTTGATCATCCGGTTATTTGATTATCATTTTTTTCAAAAAAAAAATAAAATTGATAGTCTACTTACAAAAAATACTTAGCCTATTTCTTTTGGGGAAAAAAAATTATGATTATGATTATCAGATTAATTTAATTTTTTACATGAATAATTTACAAATAGTTTTAAAAAATTAACAAAGTATATCATATCATCCGAGTAGAGTCAGTAATGACCCCATACACTTATTAGATTTACATTAAGTCTAGGGATTAAAACTTTCATTTCCAGATTTGTGTCAAGAATGAGAGTATGTGGTGGGGATTAAAATTGTGTATTGTAAAGTGCATGTATAGAATGAAGCTGAATTACATATTGATTTTTTTTATATGATTTTTGAATAAAATTTCAGGGTCTATAGTATTACTGTTGGAGATAATTTGCTCCTTCGTCAATATTCTCTAGTGCGATAGACTTTATTTGCCTATCCATTTCATAGGGTGTAGTAAATCCCAAAAAATTAATTAATGGACCTGTATTTAGGTATCGTTTTTTAGTATGATATATTGCCTAAACCCTAATAACAAAAATCTCATTAACTTGGCAGATGAATGATTTTGAAGGAGGGGGACTAGCAATTGGACTGAGCTGCACTCACATGCATGCAGATCCAACGTCCGTAACCATGCTTCTCAAATCATGGACTGAGCTTCACAGAGGCCACCCCATCTCTCACCCTCCAATCTTCCACCTCCCTCCACTGCATCTCCATGACAAATCTTCTCCAAACACAAACTCAAAATACTATGCAACCAA
Organism: Camellia granthamiana; assembly: GCA_036172215.1. Classification (NCBI taxonomy): domain Eukaryota; kingdom Viridiplantae; phylum Streptophyta; class Magnoliopsida; order Ericales; family Theaceae; genus Camellia; species Camellia granthamiana. Next base: position 77,564,591 of record CM069908.1, on the reverse strand, counting down.
GTCCAAAGCTGAGACTCCTGCTGTGAAAATGGCTACAATTACATTTAAATTTTCAAACTCCGTGATCAAACAATGCCTATCCAAAGTCCATGATAAGTGCCCTAATGCCACCCCTTTTGATGTCCTAGCTGCATTGTTTTGGACACGGATTGCGCCATTGAAGTCACCTCCACATAACAACCAGACACAAACTCTCTCTATCTGTATTGACTTTAGGACACTCAAGCCTGCGCCTGTACCTTTTGGGTATTTTGGCAATGCATTTCATTTCTCCCAACTATCATTAGACTCCGAGGTAGTGAATAATGGTGGGTTAGGAGAGGTTGTGGGAATAGTGCACCACCACGCGGCTGGGCTGAAGGAAGAGGAGTTTTGGTCGGATATAGATTGGTTTGAAAATAGGAAAGGAGAGACTGGGAAGTACGCACCGCCTTTTAGGATGTATGGTCCTGAACTAACTTGTGTTAGCTTGGAATTTGAACACATGAACTATACTTGCCAGAAGCCATTGATGTATGAAGCCATGTTCAAGGATGATGAGAAGCCGGTTCACGTGTCGTATCGCGTTGGAAATGTGGAAGGTGAAGGGTTGATTGTGGTTATGCCTTCGTCTTCATCAGAAGAGGGGCTTGGTCGGACGGTGATGGTGACATTGCCGGAGGAGCAGATTGATGGGCTACGTGCTGATCCAGCTATATTGGACTTGGAGCCAACCATGCTCATAAATGGAAGAGCATAACGCATTTAAAATTGTTTAATGATCGACTTGTCATCCAATTTGTTTTCAGTGAAGTTTTTTTAGGTTGTTTGATTGGAATAATTCTTATAAATTAAGTTTGGGTATTGAATTTGTCTGGTCATGGTTATCAAATCCTTGATTTCAATCTCACGGTCTTTATGATCTTATGATTCATTTGAGCACAGTTAATCCAACTCATATAAAATTCTTTACATGTAAAATCTTTCGATCTTAGTAATTGGTTCTTATAGGATTGTGAAAACTTGATACAAATATAATTTATAAGTCTTGTTTTTTTTATTATATGATTAAATACCATTTAAAGTTGTCTAAATATCAATTTATGTAGTCCGATGTAAGATTCTGATTTTAACATCTTTGATCATATATTTGCAGAATTTGTGGTGCTACAAAAAGTAACAAATATAACATCTTTGATCATATGTTTAGGATGTGATGGGTAAAAATTGATTTTTGACCGTCTTTTTACTGATTGATAACATTGGTTTTTGACTCGTTTTACTGGGTAAAAGTTTCTGTTACATATTGAACTTTAAACAAAATTGAAAATTTTAAGTGGATCGTGATTAGATTAAGATTAATTGTATTAATTTTTAAATAAATAAAATTAATAATTTAAATTATTTAGTATATACGAAAGTGATTTAGATTGTTGCTTTAAAATCAATAAATCGACTTAAACGATTTTTATGTGAAAAAATCACAATTGGAGCACCTCCAATTGTGATTAAAAAATCACGGGCGAAACGCCATTAATCAATCTATTATGAAAGAAAAAAAGAATACAAATTTACCGAAACAAATTACCCAAACGCAACAAATTTGTCTTCACCAATCTGTATCTCTTTCACCGCAATCTTCGTCTCGGAATTGACTAGATTGATGTTGTATCCACAACATTCACGTCGAATCAACAATTGCATACAGTTTCGAACTCCTTCGAATACTCCACGCTTGAATCTTCGGATTCCATTAAAAAAGAACACTCTTGAAGTAGAACACTCAAACAACTCTTTGATAAATGCTTGTCAAACCATGTGAGTTTAATACTCACTCAATCATCAAAGAAAAGTAGCAAAATTGCTCTAGAAGAAAACCTTAAAACCCTAAAAGAAGATTTGGAAGCATTAACCCTAAAAATGGACTAAACCACTGCCTTTATAGCAAATAGAGCTGTGATCCCCGCTCGAGCGCAGGACTTGCTACTCGAGCGGTGTCACTAAAACGCGTGTGACTAAGCAGGGTCTACGCTTGAGTGCTGAAACTTACACTTGAGTGCTGAAATTTACGCTCGAGCGTAAAATCACACTTCACAGCATTTTTGCAGTCAAGCCAAAGTACTGCAAAGGTGAAAACTCCGCTCGAGCTCAACTTTCCCCACTCAAGCGAGAAGACCAAAAACAGAGGAAAAAAACAACTCAATTAAACTAAGCTTGTTCACGGAATTGACAATAAGAAGGGACCTAACAAAAATAAATCTCATTTATCAATCCCTGAAAATTAATCAGATGTTTTTCCAATCCTTCAAGTGAAATTTTCAAAAATGATCAAGCGTTTTATTTGTGACAATTTTTGCCCATCAGGCAGGGTGGGGTGGACAAGTCCTCTAGTTCTCAGTTGATGTGTACGTGCAATAATTTACAGTTAAAAGTCTTAAGCGATTTATGCTTAAACAGATGTTATGTTAAGCTCGTGTGAAGATGTGGTTGTCACCTATGAGTAATCTCATCAATCTTATTTATTTATTTTTATCAACGATCTGCATTTAGAATTTATAAAAATAAATTGCACATACCACCAAAGTGAAACATAATTTGAATCCACCATTTCAACTGGACTATACTGCATGATGATAGGCTTGATGATCATAAAATTGCATTCTATGCTATTCTCTCTCCCCTTTTCCTAAACCTTACAATTCTTAGATCAAATGGTTTAGCTTTCATTAATTACCAAATGGTTCAGGTGTGCAATGAAGTAAGAAAATCAACAATACTGGATAACCAATCATCCATCATAAATACTTCCTTTTTTTGGTCTGTCAATCTACCAGAAAGTATCAGCCACTCCCTTTCAAATATGGTCTTGAGCATTCTGTTCTTGGAACAATGCTGCTGTACTAAAATTTTTATTAAAAGTATATATGTCCAAACATTATTGGATTTGATTTAATAATTTTTAAAAGTAGTTTTCAAGTTTTTAACTTGTATTTGTTTTTATTTTTAGTGATTTTAAAATATTTTAATCAATATTTTAATTATTTTTTAGATCCAATTAATTTAGATACATTTAAAAAGTATAAAATTTGTCAAAAAATCTTTTAAAAATTGGGAAAATTTCATTTCAGGGTAGACTTTAAGGGGAAAAAAAGAATACAAATACAAATATAAGTGATAAAATTTATACACATTAATAATTAAATTCATAAACTTTATCACGAATTTGTAATAATTTTCTCATAATACCACTTTTTAGTAATTCCCCCTTTAAAATTCACCAAATACCAAAAAAAAGAAAAAATTACAAAAGTTTAGTACAATTTTGTATTTTTTTTTTTGTATTTATTTATCACTTTTATAAAAAATTTCACGAATATTTTACTTTTTAAGTACATTTATATTAGGTGCATCTAAAAAATAAAAAATAAAATGACTAAAATACAAAAAAAGTTCACTAAAGAACAAAAGTAAAAAAACTCAAAAATTGTTTTGAAATCTCAAAACCAAACATGAAATTATTTTTTCAACAACCAACCTCTTGTACTAAAAAAGTCACATTTTTTTTCAATTTTCTTTGTCTTTAGTGATTTTTTTTTTTTGGGTCAAAATTAAGTCAAAATTTTTTACTTTTTCTGTCCATCTTGTGTAAACAAATCTAATTTTTTTTTTTTGAAAAAATTGAAAAAAAAATCAAAATAAGCTTAAAAAGTTCACTATTTTTTGCTATTTTTGTCTTTTCTTTTTTTTGAAAATTTTATAATTATATAATTTTTTGATTTATCTCATTGAACTAAATTTAGAAGGCTACAATTCTTTTTAAAAAATTTAAAACAAATTCACTAAAGACGAAAATATGCCCCAAAAAAATTACAAGGGGCATCTGTGTTGGAGTTTTAGAAGATAATGTGTTAGATGTTAGTTTGTAAATAAAATAAAGCATTACTCCAAGGGGGTTGTTCTCACATATCAATCACAGTTATAGCATTAGATTAAGACCAAGTACGAAGGAATATTCCATAATTTTCCTTAATTCAAGGAGTACATTCTAGGAATTTAACATAGATCTTGGCATCTTATTCATCATCTTGCATTTCACAATTACTTGGTAACAAAAGCAGACTAACATCACAATTCTAATCAGAGGCATCATCCAATATAGCAAACAAGATTAATAGAAGAGAACACAACAAAGGCAACATCAAATTCCACCAGAAGATCACTTGGAATCCTTTGGAAGTGGCGTATCTGAAAACTCATATGAGACCCTAGCAAAAATTCCATGTATTCTAACCCCTGCCACCTCGTTGACAGGCACTGCGTCAGAAATCTCTTTTAGATATTCTATATCGAGCTTCACTGTCACTGCACCGATATTCTCATCAAGATTTTTCATCTTAGTCGTTCCTAAAAATGTACAACGAGAGAAAAGATAACTTAGTCACCCAACAGAAGGCAAGCTAATAAGATCTAGTCAACAGCATTTCCAGGCTAGAAGAATAATAAATACTTTCTTGTAAGTATTGACACACCAAATGAACATATCAATAGGTGTGGGCAGTACATGTAAAGACTAGCATTCTTTAGATAGTGCATGTCCTTGCCGGTTTCCTTGTTCAATTGACTAAGCAAACCAAAGGGTTCTGTTCACACAACTTTGGACAAATCAACAAAGAAACAATACAAGGGTCTATAAATTGAAACTTGTCCATTCTATGTAACGAAACTTTGGACATAGGTGCACTCATGGCCCTGGTCATTCAGTTTCAGTTGCATATTGAAACAATTGGTTGAACGTGAACAGAGGTTGAATGTGCATTCACATTGACATCTTTGATGCAATTCTACCACGATAAAAAAGAAAGCCATTGAGGAGACATAATCAAAAGCTATGAATTATATCTAGATATAATTAAGTCTTTTGATCCTTAACTTGCCAACATATTCACAAGAAGTCATGGTCAGCTGAGAGGATATAGTAGAAGGTGCAGATGAAAATGAAGTTTGAGTCCCATGTTTGTTGTGATGCTGTAACTTGGAAGATTAAAAGAATGCCACAATCTGCTGAGTAGTCATGTAATTGACTCTAATAAAGGTCTAAGAGCTGGATGCAGGGTGCGCTACAGATTAGGTCTTCATGCTTACAACAGCTGGGATTCGGAAGTCCTCATCTACTAGACAGGCAGCAGTTATCAGTAATTTTCTTCCCTGTACTAAATCTGGTTTCTAGCACATAACTGAAATTAAAACGGAAAGCCTTCTTTTCAACTGTCAAGGCATTTGCAGTCTCGTTGTTTCATATCAATAAAGTTTCTATTTGTCTATTCACTTCTCGTTTTTGATGGATTTATAAATAAATAAATAATACGTTACTAATGATTAAGCAAAATTTTGATGAGTTGCTAACCTGGAATAGGTACCACGTCATCTCCTTGATGAAGAACCCAAGTAAGCGCAATTTGGATAGGGGTGCATCCATACTTTTTAGCTAATGCTTCTATTCGAGTATAAAAGATCTTGTTCTGCTCTAAATTCTGTCCTGTAAACCTAGGATTCAATTGCTGATAGAAATTTTTTAAAAGTCAATCATTCATTCTTTTTGTCTAATTCATTGGGGAAAAAAAGGGAAAAAAAAATGGAAATCTCCAAATGAATCTTAGATGACAAAGATACTGTTGGTGATAATTACAAATAACACACCAGAAAATACAAATAATAAAATTACAATAGCTTATTATCAGGGCTGAGGCGCGGGAAACTCGCTCTCTTTAAGGAGATTCAAGCCCTCTGCGGTTAGGCAAAACCTCACACCGGTGCAGCAGAAAAAACCTTGACTTGTCCCCCCCAAGATACAACAACCCGACTAAGTCGTATGGTTCACCAATACTGCACAATTGGTTGAACCCAAAATTTTATCACACACACTCTTTTTATTTGCCTGATAATCTCACACTAGACATAACAAAGGAACAAAACTTCTAAGGAACAAAAACTTCTTCTCTCGTGTCTATTTTTAAGATATGACAAAGTTCAATATATATATAGAAATGAAAACTTAGTGGAGAAGTTAACAAAAGACTAGACCAAGACCAAGACCAAGAAAGCTTATCTAGGAAGACAAGGTGGATAAGATAGGATAGACTTGGAGAAGACTTGAAAAGATAAGCATGGGAGACTAGGCAAAGACTTATCTTGGAGCTCGGAAGATCATTATAATATTAAAATACCTGCTAACATTCCCCCACCTATTTTAATATTATAGGTAACAAAAACTGAGATTATTAGGCAAATAAGGATATTATGCATTATGGTAGGTGTGCTCTGCATTGAACCTCCATTAGTGAAACAATAATATTTACTCCAGAGCCAATAGTATGCTCAGCATTGAACTATGACTGCTTAAGGGAAATAAATAATTATTGCACACACATAATATTCTAGGTGTTCACAAAAGCTTTAAAAGCTAGCACATTACGGCCTTGTGCGATCCCAGGATTCATGAGTGTGTTTGAGAATTAGCCCAAATCTCATAGGCAGCGGCCCCACTACCACACTCACATAGGTGAATTCTGTCAAGGGTGCTCCTGTAACTATGACACCCCACTCAATGAGAGCTACAGAAATTCATTAAGAGTTTTTAATAACTCAACCTCTACAACGTTACAGGATAAATGCACTTACATCATAGGGATGGGTAAAAAGTAATTTAGTGCATTTCTCACGGCCATCATATGATCGTTTTTCTCATTGAACCCAGTTACAGGATCTCTGGTCCCTGGGTTGAGTATCCTCATACATGGCTCCTGCTATATTCAATGGGCTTCAACCCCATCCCCCTCGATGTATTCTAGACTCTATCTCTTGCTAAGGCCTTAGTTAATGGATGTGCAAGATTATCACCAGATTTAATATAATCCACATTTATAATGCCATTATTCATATAAGATCTCACAATACTGTGTTTTCTTCTTATAGGTCTGGATTTACCGTTATAATAACGATTATTAACTCGACCAATTGCTGCGGTGCTATCACAATGAATTAATATAGGTGGAATTGGTTTTTCCCAACAAGAGATTTCATTTAACAAATCTCTCAACTAATTTGCTTCTTCACTAGCTGTAGCTAAAGCAATAAGCTCAGCCTCCATTGTTGAATTAGCAATAATGGTTTGTTTTTTCGATTTTTAACTTATAGCACCACCTCCCAATGTAAATAAGTAACCAGTGGTTGATAATGAATCACTTGACAAGGTATTCCAATCGGCATCACTGTAACCTTCAAGTACTGCAGGATACTTATTATAGAACAAGCCATATTTTATGGTACCAGATAAATATTTCATAATACGCTCAATGGTTAGCCAGTGATCATTGCCAGGCTTGCTAGTAAACCTTCTAAGTACTCCAACTGCATATGCAATGTCAGGTCTAGTACAGGCAGTCGCATAACGCAAGCTACTAATCATACTAGCATATTTCTTTTGATTAATTACATCCTCATCATTTTCAATAGGAAATAAATGCACATGAGGATCAAAAGGAGTAAGAACATGCTTGCAGTTATAAAAATTATATTTTCTCAAAATTTTCTCAACATAATGCGACTGATCAAGAAATATACCATCACAAGTTTTGGTAATTTTCATTCCCAAAATATAATTAGCCTCACCAAAATCTTTCATATCAAAATGGCTACTAGGCATATTTTTAGTTTCCACGACGATATGCAAATTAGAGCCAAATATAAGTAAATCATCCATACAGAGGCTAATAATGACATGTGAATTTTCTTCAGATTTATAGTAAATGCATTTATCACATTCATTCGTTTTATAGCCATTCTCAATCATGCAGGAATCAAATTTCTCATGCCACTGTTTAGGGGCCTGTTTTAAGTCATATAGGGATTTAACTAGCTTGCACACTTTGCTTTTTTGACCGGGTTCCACAAAACCCTCAGGTTGATCCATATAGATTTCTTCACCCAGGTCTCCATTTAAAAAGGCTGTTTTAACATCCATTTGATGAATTTTTAGATCATGAATTGCAGCCACTGCAATTAATAATCTAATGGATGTAACTCTAGTAACCGGAGAAAATGTATCAAAAAAGTCAAGATCTGCTTGTTGTTTAAAACTTTTTGCAACAAGCCTTGCTTTATATTTATCAATAGTTCCATCCGGTTTAAGTTTTTTTCTCAAAACCCATTTACAGCCAATAGTTTTACAACCTGGTGGTAAATCTACTAATACCCAAGTTTTATTGGATAATAATGATTCCATCTCATCATTTACAGCCTCGTTCCAAAAAACAGAGTCAGGAGATGCCAAAGTTTCTTGTAAAGTTAATGGAGTTTCCTCCACATTAAAAACATGATAATCAGGGCCAAAATCTTTTTCTACTCTGGCTCTTTTACTCCTTCTGGGTTCAAAAACTATAGGATCTTGGTTTTGTAAAAGAGGAGTAGAGGAGCCGGTTTCAGATAAAATATTTTCTTGATAATTTTGACCCCCACCATTTTTAGATTTAAAAGGAAATTTTTCTTCATGAAAAATTGCATCACCTGATTCAAAAATTATTTTGTTTTCAATATCAAAAAATCTATAGGCTGTACTGTTTGTTGCATATCCAAGAAAAGCACAAGTGGCAGCTTTCACACCTAATTTAGGTCTTTTAGGGTCCACCAGTCTAACAAAAGCTAGACAACCCCAAACCCTCAAATATCTCAAATTTGGCTTATGCCCTTTCCACAACTCAAAAGGTGTAACTTTTGTTTTTTTATGTGGCACTCTATTCATGACATAACATACAGTTAAAATTGCTTCTCTCCACAAATTTGAAGGAGCACATGCTTCAATTAGCATAGCATTTGTTAAATCAGTTAAAGTTCTATTTTTCCTTTCTGCTACACCATTCGATGCAGGTGAATATGGTGGAGTAGTTTCATGGATTATTCCCAAAGATTGAGCAAACGAGTTGAATCCAAAAGATTCATACTCCCGGCCTCTATCACTCCTATACCTTTTAATCTTTTTACCGAATTGATTTTCAACTTCAAGAAGGAATTCTTTAAATTTTTCAAAAGCATCACTTTTATTTTTCAACAAGTATACATAAGTGTATTTTGAAAAATCATCAATAAAAGTGATAAAATACCTATTTCCACCACGTGTTAAAATTCCTTCAAATTCACATAAATCAGTGTGAATTAATTCTAACAATTCAGTATTTCTCACCACACTTTTATGAGGCCTTTTAGTTATTTTTGCTTGACTGCAAACTTCACATTTCTCAAACTTATTTGTTAGTCTGGGAATTAATCCTAAACTACTCATGACTCCCACATATCGGCTATTAATATGACATAGACGAGCATGCCAAAAATTCATAGAAGACAGCATGTAAACAGAAACATGTGCTTTCTTATTCTCAACATTTAATTTAAACATTAAATCACAGGCATATCCTTTGCCCACAAATATGCCTTTTTTAGTGATTACATATTGGTCAGATTCAATAGTCTGTTTGAAACTAGCTTTGTTGAGCAAATAACTTGACATCAAATTTTTTCTCATGGACGGTGTGTACAACACATCTTTTAAAACAAGCGCACGTCCAGAGGTAAAATTCAGCTCAACATCCCCATACCCGAGCACCTTGGTTAAACTGGAGTCACCAAGCATAAGAGTCCACTCCTCATTAAAAGGAGTGAAATCTTTGAACCAATCTTTATCATAGCAGACATGCCTATTGGCACCAGAGTCTGCCCACCACCCTTCCACAAATTGAACCATAAAAATATTTGTGATCATAGCCATAAATGGTTCCTCGGTAACATTAGCCTGTGGTCGAGACTGTTGTTTCCGAAATTTGCAAGTTCGAGCAATATGCCCACTTTTGCCACACACAAAACATGTCACGTTTGTCAAATCTTGTGAAGGGGGTTCTTGGTTCCATTTCTTTTGCCTTGGGTAATTTTTATTTTGTGGCCTTCCAGTATTTTTCCAAACTTTTTTAACTGGCTTCAAGTGACTATTTTTATGAAATCGACCTTTAGGTAAAGTATTTCCAGAAGTTAAATTTATCTTTGCAGTGGAATGTTCTTGTGTCATAAGCGCATCTTGTCCTCGTGCTTCCTCCTCCACTCGAATCCGTGTGATTAGAGTCTCCAAGGACGTCTCTTTTTGCTTGTGACGCATTGACTTCTGGAACTTCCTCCAAGATGATGGAAGTTTATCAACAATACCTGCTACAACAAGTTTGTCTCCAATTTTGATGCCTTCAGATCTAACTTCAGCCACGAGCATCTGAAAATCTTGAACCTGCTCCACCACTGATTTTCCATCTATCATTTGATAGCGGAAAAAACGGCTTGCAGCATATTTTTTAGCGCCTGCCTCTTCAGTGTCGTATTTATTCTACAAGGCTTTCCAAATTTTCTTGGCAGTGGTGTAAGTAGTATCATAATAATCATAAAATTGATCTGAAAGACAATTCAAAAGATAGTATCGACATTTATACTCATCTGTGTTGTATTTCTCGATGTTTTCAAGATGAGCAGCATACTCCTCGTCGGTCATCTCTTCAGTGGGGACTTTGTTCAGATTTTTCTCGGTCAGGATATAAGCCACCTTGAGGAGACTGAGGTAGAAAAGCACCTTACCTTTCCATCTCTTGAAATGGGCTCCCTTGAACCGGAAGGGCTTGTTGAGATCGCCGGTATTCTCGTTGGGCTTCTCTAGTATGGGCTCCATGAACTTTTGCTATTTGAATCTCCTTAAAATTGTTGGTGATAATTACAAATAACACACCAGAAAATACAAATAATAAAATTACAATAACTTATTATCAGGGCTGAGGCGCGAGAAACTCGCTCTCTTTAAGGAGATTCAAGCCCTCTGCGGTTAGGCAAAACCTCACATCGGTGCAGCAGAAAAAACCTTGACTTGTCCCCCCCAAGATACAACAGCCCGACTAAGTCGTATGGTTCACCAATACTGCACAATTGGTTGAACCCAAAGCTTTATCACACACACCCTTTTTATTTGCCTGATAATCTCACACTAGACATAACAAAGGAACAAAACTTCTAAGGAACAAAAACTTCTTCTCTCGTGTCTATTTTTAAGATATGACAAAGTTCAATATATATATATAGAAATGAAAACTTAGTGGAGAAGTTAACAAAAGACTAGACCAAGACCAAGACCAAGAAAGCTTATCTAGGAAGACAAGGTGGATAAGATAGGATAGACTTGGAGAAGACTTGAAAAGACAAGCATGGGAGACTAGGCAAAGACTTATCTTGGAGCTCGGAAGATCATTATAATATTAAAATACCTGCTAACAAATACTTTCCATACCAATGAACTATTTGCCGGTATACTTTCCACAACTGCCTTGCCTCCAAAAAATCCATGAGCAGTAGGATTATATGGTACTATACCAATTCCAAGTTCCCTGATAATCAATTCAGAGAGTAGTTTACAAAAATGTAAGTCTAAGATAATAGAAGAGACAAACGAAACTGGGACTACCATAGAGGTGGACAAGTGAACTACTGGAAGCTTAAGATGGGAACTCTAGTGAATAAAAAATATGCTTACAGAAAATTGAATTTCACAAACAGCCAAAGAGTCTTTTGCATATACACTTGTTTTTGTGAGTCAATTTGTTAATTATTAAAATAAAACCGCTTTTAGACAGTCATCTCAAATTATGTGAAAAACGAATGTGAACAAAATCGAGACCAACTTAAGTTGCATGAATTTTGGATGGAATGTGAACAAACCTGCAAACTGGGATTATTTCTTCCTCAATGTCGCGAGTAAAAAGAGAATACTCTATTTGTAGAGCAGTGATAGGATGAATAGCGTGCACCCTCCTTATTGTGTTTGGGTTTGCTTCAAATAATCCAATGAATTTTATTTTCCCCTCTTCCACCAACTTTTTAATTTCCCCAATCTGCCATTCAAGAAGAAAATTTCACTCTAACATCACATACATACACAAAAGGCCACAGTAATACTAATAAGAAATTCACGTGAACTCTTCAATACCATTTTTTTCTTTTTCTTTTTTAAGAAAAAATAGAGAAAAATAAACGAGTAAACTTTAGGGTGTATTGACAAAATGGAAAAGAAGAACCAAGACACATACGGTTTCCTCTATAGGTACTGATGTGTCAATCCGGTGTACATAGTAGAGATCAATGTAGTCCACACCAAGACGCTTCAGGCTCGCCTCGCAACAGGAGCGAACGTATTCAGGGGTGCCTTTCACCACAACTTGGGTACACTACAAGAATTAACATTTTTGGCAACAAAAAAATTGGTCGCTAAAAGTCTATTTTTGGTCGGCAAAAGTTGTTCGTCCTGAACTTCATCTATGGCTGCAATCGACCCATAGGCAGGTGCAAACTTCTGGTCAATGATGACTGGACGCATCCGGACTCCACACGGGATGTCTATCATGGAAGATAGAGTTGCTAAAGAATCTGCGAACCTGTTGTTCTCTCTTAGTAGATGGGTAAAACTTAGCTTCTCGAACCGAGGAATCAGCAAATCCAAGGTCTGGTGATACATCATCATCTTTTCCTCTTTTACTTTCCAGTCTCCTTTTGCTTGAGACACAACAAGGTTCGAGTCTCCAATGACATCCAGCCGTCTTGCCCCTAGTTCCAGGGCTGCTTCTAGGCCAGCAATGCACGCCTCATATTCTGCCTCATTGTTCGAGACTTTGAATTGGAGTTTGAAGGCTAGAGGGATACGGGAGTTATCGGGTGCTATCAGTAACACTCCTATCCCATACCCATGTTGGTTTGACGCTCCGTCAAAGTACATCGTCCAAGCTTCGTTGTCGATATGCAAAATGGCCTCATCTGGGAATAAGTACTCAACTGCTTCATCCCCCTCAACCGGATGGTCGGCAAGGAACTCTGCTACTGCTCTTCCTTTGACTGACTTGCGTGTGACATACTTCAAATCAAATTCGGAGAGCAACAGCAACCAACGAGCCAGCCTACCCGTAAGTGCTGGTTTCTCGAAAAGATATTTGATGGGATCGAGACGTGAAACCAACATTACGGAGTGAGCTAACAAGTAGTGCCGCAGCTTCCTGGTAGCCCATACCAAAGCTAAGCAAGCCTTCTCCAGCGGTGTGTACCGAGTCTCATACTCTAGCATCTTCTTGCTCAGATAGTAGATGGCTCTCTCCACCCTGTCTTCAGACTCTTGTGCGAGCATACAGCCCATTGTGGCCTCAGTCACTGATAGGTACAAAATCAACGGTTTCCCTGGTTCTGGTGGTGATAAAACGGGCGGGTTCTGTAGATATTCTTTGATCTGCTCAAACGCTGCTTGACATCGGCCGTCCCATTGAAATTTCTTGCCTTTCTTCAGGAGACCAAAAAGTGGTTCACAAGTCGAGGTTAATTTTGAGATAAACCGCCTTATGAATTGCACTTTACCCAGAAAGCCTCTCACCTCCTTTTCAGTCCTTGGTGGGGGCATTTCTAGGATGGCCTTGATTTTGGAAGGGTCGACTTCGATGCCTCTTTGTGTAATCAGAAACCCCAGCATTTTTCCCGTTGTAACACCAAATGTACACTTTTGAGGGTTCAGCCGCAACCGGAATTCCCTGATCCTTTGAAAAAACTTATGCAAGGCGGTGTAGTGGCCCTCTCTTTCTTTGGACTTGACAATCATGTCATCCACGTACACCTCAACCTCCTTGTGGATCATATCATGTAATATTGTGGTCGCGGCCCGTTGATAAGTAGCTCCAGCATTCTTCAACCCAAACGGCATGACTCTATAGCAGTATGTCCCCCATGGGGTGGTGAATGCGGTCTTTTCCCTATCTTCTGGTGCCATCACTATCTGGTTGTATCCTGAGAAGCCATCCATAAATGAAAGCAATGCGTGCCCTGCTGTGAAATCCACCAACTCATCGATATGCGGTAAGGGAAAGTCGTCATTCGGACTAGCTCTGTTCAAATCCCTGAAGTCCACACATATTCGAATCCTGCCATCTTTCTTCGGCACCGGAACGATTTTGGCCAACCAAGTCGGATATTCAGACACCAACAGGAAGCCTGCATCGATTTGCTTGGTGACCTCTTCCTTAATTTTGAGAGCCCAGTCCGGGCGGATCCTCCTGAGTTTCTGTTTGACTGGTCGGGCCTCGGGGTCAAGGGGGATCCGATGCTGTACAATCTCAGGATCGATTCCAGGCATGTCTTCGTAGGACCACGCGAAAACATCTTTGAAATCTTTTAATAAAGCGACTAAGCGCTCGCGTTCCTCCGAAGACAACGTGGACCCGATCTGGACCAGCCGCAGGTCCTCCTCAGTACCAATGTTCACGGTAGTGATTTCGTCCACTAGGGGTTTAACAAATCTTTCCTGCTCCTGCTCAATTAATCGTTGCAAAACCGGAGGAACTTCGTCCTCGTCGTTTTCAAAATTTTGAAAGTCTGAATTAATGCAATAAATTAAGGGCACAGAAAAGTACTCAGAAACCACAGTTGCTTGATTCTCATTAGGCACATCCAAATCGTCCAATTCATTTACAACAGACTCAAATGAAAAGGAAAAAGACGACCTAGACAGGACTGTGGCATCCGGGTTAACATCCCCAGGAGTACCAGACTCAGACTCAGTCGAGCTGGAATCTGATTCCGACTCACAAGACTCGATGGAATCAGATTCCGGCTCACTACCTGACCCGGTGCTACTGGACAAAAATCCCTCCTCGTATTGCCAAGTGAGAGAGGGTGCGATAGATGCATCCAAGATAGCTGCTGGTTGGCTCGCGGCCATTTCATCCCCAATCATGGAAACCTCGGAGTTATCCCCCAAGCACTTATGGCCGATCGGAGGATCAGAGAGTAGACATGCCAGCGCTACCCCCGTTTCAAATTCTGTGCCCTCAGGATCCACTGCCCTACACTGCTCAACCTCAGCTGATGGGTCCGTCTGCTCTTCGGAAACATCCTCCCCGGGTAACTGCAGGTCGAAGAAGATCTCAAAACCGGGCACGCGTTTCTTCTCCGCGTTTATCCACGGCTCTGGGAAGCCGCAAAATGGAAAGTCCTCCCCCTCCCAGACGAAGCGTCCGTTCAGGGTGCCCTGGATGGGCCTATGCATTAATTCAAAAGGCTTCCCAGCCTGCTTTGCTCTGGCTCTTCCGACCATTTCTTTCCCTTTCCTCACCCAGTCCTCTTTGGTGGGCAGATAACCCAGTCCAAAGGTATGCGGGTTATGTGGCACTTCGGCCAATGTTGCGACGCTTTTCCTGCCGCTCCTTCCTAATCCCATCCTGGGGATATGTTGTAGCTTGTTCATGAGGTAGATGGATTGAGCACGGACGTACATACCTTCATTCACAGCCATAATGTTTTGCACAACCCGGGCCTCGGCCAGAGTAAATCCTGATATAAACACGTCCTCCATGCCGTGCTCGATTTCTAGGACTGGTGTGGACACCTCCGAAGGGGGATGGATCGATGAATTCCCAAACACAATGGCTACTCCCTTTCCATAGGGGTATTTCACCATCTGATGCAGAGTGGACGAGACGACCTTCACCTGGTGCAACCACGGTCGCCCCAAAAGTAGGTTGAAAGTTGCGGGAACCTCCAAGACATGGAAATCTATCTCGTGTTGTCCAGGTCCCACCTTTGTCTGAATCTTGACAGTCCCCATCACTTCTCTGCTAGTATTATCGTATGCTCTGATCATCTGAGTTGTCGGGATGAAGTCCGCGGGCTTCAACCCGATTGCATACGCCGTTCTGGCTGGGCAGACATTGATAGCAGACCCGGTATCAACAAGTACCATCGGTATCCACTTGTCTCTACATTCCACGGAGATGTAGAGAGGTTTGTTATGATTCATGCCCTCAGGCGGCAGTTCTTTGTCTGAGAAGGTTAAAGCCGGGGAACCTCCTCCCGGAAAAACCAGCCAAACCAGCTGCTCTGGTGTAGTGTCTATAGAAAGTTTGGCTCTGTCCATAGCAGATAGGACAGCCTGCCTGAGAACCCGCGAAGCCATAAGCAGTCCCCAGATGGAGATGTCTGCTTGTATCTTCTTTAACTGTCTCAGCACAGCTTCTTCTTCAATCTGTTTCTCTCTCTGTTTCTCAGCTTCTTTGTCTTTTCCAGATGCTTCGGGCTGGTCAAGGTGTGGGGGCTTGAAGTACCGCCCGCTCCTGGTCATATGGTCCACCTCATCGAGGTACCAAGTGTCATCTGGCTGAGCGCCTGCCCAATCTTCATCTGTGTGGGCAAGACATAAGTCGTCGTCTTCCCACCACATCCCGCTGGCGTTTAACAGACACCTATCTGGTTCTGGCAAGTTTGTACTCTCGGTACTTTCGTCCCATATGCTCACAGCATGTCCTACTCTCGTGCTCGCAGCACTTTCAACCTCTTCATGGTTCTTGGCTTTCCGGATTCTCTTAGAATCCCACTTCTTCTCTTGCTCCTCCAGTGTTAGTATAGTTTGTTGTTCGGTTTTCACAATGTCTTGGTCCCGAGCGAAATTCTTTGTACCGGTGCTCTCCGGCAATCCATTCTGACTCTCGACCCTTCCGGCCACCATTGATACTTTTGCCCCTGCCGGGCCTTGCTCTGGCTGAAATTTCACAACGTTTGGCTGATCATCCAACCATCCGGTAATTTTTGCCGACTCCCCATATTCAAACCAGTTGATCGTTGCATCCCCTGATTCTTGGTCGTTGAAGAACTGGAGGTTGGCAAAGTCCTCTTTCACTGTTGTCAGATCATCTGCCCCCTGTTCAAGTCTGTCCCCCTGAATCATACACAGTTCGGCTTTTTCTGGCAGTCCCACACTCGGCTCAGACTGACCCACTGCTAAGATGCACTCACTTGGATCATAGGCTCTTCCGGTACAATCCCCAGATTGGTGAACCCCAGACGCAACAATTCCACTTTCCTCTGAAACCTGCCCTGTTCCATCTTCAGTAGTCACCACCTTTGGCTCAGATTGGGTTGTAAAGGTGTCCAACATGCACAAGGAATCGGTGCAATCAGGAAGGATCACCTCCGGCTTGGGTAGGTGAGAGGGAGTAATATAGATACTAGGATCGTAGGACACGACCCCAGTTTGGATAAGATTGACTCTTTTGGGTGGTGGATCTTGGTTATGGGTAGGGAGTGGGTTGGTTGTGACGTTAGGTCTTTCTGGAGGTAGAATCACATTTTTGTCGATGAGGTCCTGAACCTCGTGACGCGGCCTGTAACAATGGTCGGTATCGTGACCGTGCTGCTGGTGGTAGGCACAGTACTTGGTTGGGTTGTGAGAGGGGGGGAGTGGATTTGGTGGCGGCCTCGGCTCCAGGGGTTTTAGATGTCCCTTTCTAATCAAGACACCCAGAACCTTGGACAAGGGCATGTATAGTGGAGTAAAGGTTCTTTGGCCCCTGGGCTGGTACTTTGGGGTTTGAGTATTACTTCCGGATGCACCGGAGAAGGGTGTGGCTGCCATGGGCCTTGGCTGGGGAGGGGGAATGGTGGTGACCATACTGACCTCGGAAGCTCTTGTATTTGCAGCGCCACTCGGGCCTGCGTTGTTGTTACGGTTAAATGTCCTCCGGGGTTGCTCTCGGTCCTGGTCGATCAGACCTTGCTTCATCGCATCCTCGATCTGTACCCCCATCTCGTGTAAATCTGAGAAGGTGGGAAAGGGGAGTACGATCATCTTCTGCATGAGTTTTGGTTGGAGATTGCACACAATCATCTGGATTTGGTCTTTGTCTGTAGGCCTCAAGGTCATCATCGATGCCTTTGCCCTCCATCGAGTTACGAAGTCTGAGAAAGTCTCCTTGGCCTCTTGCCTCGTCGTTTCGAGATCACGTGTTGTAATCTCGATCTGTGTATTGTACGAGTACTGCGCAACGAAGGCCTCAGCCATCTCATCCCAGCTTCTCTTTACCTCATCTTCTAACTTCGCGTACCAAATGGCTGCCACACCCGACAAAGTTCGGCCAAACAGGGAAAGCTTTTGTGGTCGGGTTAGGCCCATTGGCCGTAGAATGTCTGAAAATAGCCGGAGGTGGACCATAGGATCCCCGGACCCATCAAAACGATCAATCTGTGGCATCTTAAATCTGTCTGGCAATGTTACGGCCACATCGGTGTACCCATCTTCGATGTCTGAGATGGCCTTCACCCCCTAGGACTTCTTAAAAAGCTTCTCCAGTTTGCTCAATTTCAGAGCTGTATGGTCTACCTCGAACTCGAATGGAGAGTCCGGGTGGTTGGGTGTAAGATTCTTGGACAGTTGAGGCAGAAGCGGGGGCGGAGCCAGCCCCGTTGGATGGCCTGTGTCCTCTTGAATATTCTGGACATTGGGTAGGGTGTTCTCGGTGTTCAGGGGGGGATTCTGGGGATTCGGCAGGGTATTCTGGCCAGTGGATGCCTGCTCGGGTAATGGGGCCCTGGGTGGAGGAGGAACTTGATGTGAAGCAGATGCCGCATTCTGCTGTTGCAATCTAGTGATCAGCTCGGCCTACTGGGCCATGACAGCGGCCTGTTGCTTGGAGAACCCCGCTTGGCGGGCAGCATCTTCTTGCATTTGTTTCATGCTCTCATGCATTTGGCGCATCATCGCCTCCATCCCTGATGTATTCTGCGGATCCATCTGAATAACCGGTAAGTGTATTTCTATAGCGGAAACAGAAACCTCAGTCTGACTGTTTGCTGCTAAAGTGGACTGCTGCCCCGGTAACCTCTGCTCTGACACACTGCGCCTCCTCGGCCTTCTTCTAACAACCGGGGGTAGAGAGTGGAACACTGGATGTCCGTCAACCAGATCCTCGGATCGAATGAGTCGGCGACCTCGTGTCCAAAGTGCTTGGGGTATATCTACGGGTTCAGAAGCAATTGTGCTACAAACCTGCCCTAGCAAAAAGATAAATAAAGCGAAAAGGAAATAAATAACCAGATAAACGGACAGCATAACAGCTTAAATTAAATACACAACACACAGTCGGGCATACAACACACAGTTGATAAGCTGGGTATACGCTGTCCTCAATCACTGATTACTGTCCCTATATCACTGTTCCCCAAAACTGAATCCGATACCCGCGGATAACTGATTCTCATATAACTGGCTGATGCCCGCAGGCGTGATGCCCAATCTCAAAAACTGATGCCCGCAGGCTTGATGCCCAAACTCATAAACTGATGCTCGCAGGCCTGATGCCCAAACTCATAAACTGATACATGCATTCCCTGTAGAGACGCACTCTAACAAGCACATAACAGATAAGTGAGAGCCAAAACACCCCTATGTTGGGGTTGGGTTTCCCTGTCCTATTTTGTCAGGAACTAGGGTTTCACTACGCACGCAGCGGTTTCAAACAACCTATAAACGGGTAAGTAACCTGTCCTAGTTTGGGGATAGTCACTATGGATCCGAATATGCACTAGGTCGAATGGTCAAAAAGGGTGCCCCGGTAAAACCGGGGTTTGTGTTCCCATACTGGCAGAGCCCGTAACCGATCAGCCTTACGAACATGCCTTGACAAGACAAGCCTCCGCCAAACCGCTCAGGAATAGCAGATGGCAAACACGGTGTCCTAGGCGCACCAATGCAAATGCAATGCAAAGAAACACACAAGTGTAGTCAAAACCAGATATCATGAGTTCGAGTCAAGTTCTCTAACTCCCCAGCAGAGTCGCCAGAAACTGTAGACGTCCCCGAACGCATCCCGGGGAGGGCGCGACTCCCCTCCCATTCTGATTCGATATTGGGTCACTACAGTTCGAAGGACTCAAATGTCACGGTTCTTAATCTTGAACCAAAGAGTCCAAATTTGGCAAATCGTTTTTGAAAACAGATTTTTTTGAAAGAAGTGCCAAACATGGACTGCTTTGCCAGATACAGAGTCGCCACCTAAATATTTTTTATGGGGAAATTTAGGAAACCCTGACTCGGTGCCAAAGGCCACGTGTCCGTCATCACCAAAGTTGCCTCGGCTCGGGAACTTGGGTACGATTGGAGAAGGTCACTTCGTGAGCACCCCCGCTCGCCCGGTCAAAGACCGACCTCTACTAATCATGATATCTATTTTTGAAAACATTGTGTGTTCTTATTCCGGTTATTAGCCTAGGTTACTATGTGATGCGCACAGCATACAAGTATAGACTGAGTCGCCTGAATTGGAACAAAACATTTCATGTTTGTTTGTTTGAAAATGGTTTGCTACCCACAGGTAGGCTTAAAATATAGATTTTGCCACCCTCAGGTGGGCTTAGAAAACATGCTTTTGCCACTATCTAGTGGGCTTAAGACTCACAGTCGATGCACTGTCCCAATTCAGATAACCCAACCTTCACCCACAGGCATTCAAGGCAGGTATATCACATAAGCAAATAGCCTCATGGCAAGCATGCTATTCATGGCAGTCAATCACACGCATGCAAGGATGCTAAAGCATAAAACTCACCGTGTACTCCAAGCTAAAACAGAAACTTATTAGAAATCCATGCATGATCCTAGATACACAGAATTGCCTAATGCAACACATGCAAAGATGCAAACTATAGCAGGCTCGGCTATTCTAAACATGGCATATGGAATGCTACAACTAACACGTATTCAATTTGGAATTGAAATACAAATGCAGTTTGTATGATGCGCCGAGCCCGGTGCGTGCAAAACAGATGAATGATGCAAACATGCTGTCATACTGTATGCTAATTGAAATATGCCCTAATCTAACCATCATAAGCAGGTAAATAAAAGGGAGAAAGACGTGGGGTTGGAAGACATACATCACACTCACGCACACTTATTACAATTATGCCCTTGCGCAGAGGGTCCGAATAAATGTACAGTCCTGAATAAAAGAATAATACAGTCCAAAATATACAGTCCAAATAATATACAAATCCCTAATTAATTAACAAATTAACTAAGAAAACTGTAAACTGGCATGCAAGCCAGGGGCTGCCTTGATTCTGATGGACGACGTATGTTTGGGCTGCCTTGCGCGGAAATCCACCGGGATGCCCCAATTAGCCTCTGTTTACACCTTTTCTTGAAATGCGTGCCAGGTCCCGAGAATTTGCTGATTCTTGATTTTGCTGCAACAGAGAGCAGGAAAGGGGCATAGCAATGTATTTCACAAATATATGCATGCCTCGATCCTCGTGCCACCAATCACGCATATCGATGCATGATGGCCGAGGAGCCGAATTGCACAACTCAATATAGGATGAATGCATATGAATGCTACAACAAAACCTAACTCCATCACGGATAATCCGGAGTGTCGGTGACTTGGGAATTGAGACACATTCCGTTACTCGGAGTACGAAACGCGCCTCGTTTCCCGTGCCTGGGCTAACTCCTATCCCGAACACTATGCAATATGCATGATATACATGAAATGCAACTAAGATACAATTCTAACATACACAATGTCATGGAATGGCATACACGCTACACGAGGTGATACACAACCGAGCATACGCAATGCTATGGATGAAATGGCATACGCAATGCAATATGGGCTTACACCAACATGAGAGAGCCTCAGCCACACTCACATAAGAGGCCATCAGATAAAAACAAGACACCTCGAAATGCGTGCACGCAAACCGAGAACGAACCCTCAGGCACCGAAATGCCACTCTAATGAGACATGGCAAAGACACGGAATATGACATGCAAACATGCAAAAATCAGTGGCAAAATGAGGGGCAAAACAGCCCCGAAACCCGGCGAAATGAAACCCGATGTAAGGAATCTCTCCCGAAATGCAAAACTAGGCATCCGAAATGACTTGTCGCTATACAATACATGCATAATTTGAACATGACATGAAAAAGAAGAAGCAAGGCAGCCCCAAAACTCACATTTTTTCAGTTCAAATCAAGGCAAAACAGCAATCACAAGTAGGGCAAAAATGGCATACAAAAATGGCTCCGCAAGGGAAGCAATGAAGCAAGTGATAGATGCAAAGCCCAAATGGCAAAAGACCCTTCTACAACACTGAAGAGGGTCTAAAAAAATGCTGTTCTTCAGTAGGTGACAACCCATAAAACAATATACAAACATGCCAAAACTGCCATGCAAGAAGTAGGCCAACAAGAGGCTATAACATGAGGTATACAAAGCAATCACCAAACAGAAAAAGACCCTTAATGAGATATGTCCATAGGGTCAAAATATGGCCATTTTCAGTTCTGATCATGGCCTAAAAACAGAGGCAAGATAAGCTCACAAAGCATGCAAAAATAGGGACCAAAGAGAGGCAATGAAGCAAGTCATACATGGAGGTCCCAAGCAAGGTTGAGCCCTTCTACAATGTTGTAGAGGAGCTCAAAATAGGCCTATTTTAAGTTTACATCAGGCCTCAAAACAGACTACACATATGCTAAAAATACCATGCAAAATAATGGCATACAAGAGGGTATTGAAGCAAGTACCAAATGGGGGGCTCAAACAGGGTTGAGCCCTTAAACAAACATGAAGAATGGCTCAAAAGAAGCCTAGTTTTAGTTAGGGTCAGAGCCCAAAACAGTAAGAAAATAGGCTAAGAAATTGTTGCAAAAATGAGCTACAAAAGGGGGAAAATGGACTTACTCTTGAAGACTACCCCTTAGCATCCTTTTGGCTTGAGAAATGTTGCTTCCTAGCTGCTGGAAATCCTCTCCTTGCTGCTGGAATAGAGTGGTGGTGGTGGTGCTTGGTAGTGATGAACAAATGGGGTTGAAACTTGAGGATTTGAGAGAGATAGAGAGGGATGTGTGTCTCTATGCTTGAGAGCAATTTTTCAACCCTTGAGGGAGAGCTAGAGCTGCTGTTGTGTATGCAAGAATGGAGGAGAAAGGGGGGAAAAATGTGTAGAGATAAGGGATTAAGTTCCCTCCTCCTACAAAAGTCCCCCGAAATCAGATATTTTGGGGGAAAAAGCTATGTAGCTGTAAAGCACACATCCCAAGGAGCATGGCCGGCCACCTATTTTTGTTGCAGGTGGCTTGCCGGCCACCCCCTATGGCTGGCCGGCCAAGGGTCAAAAGGCTCAAGAAGATTTTCTGGCCGGCCACCAGAGAAAGGTGTCCTCCCAGGTCTCCTCATCACAACCCTGTGGTTCAAAATTGGCAACTCTAAAACAGGAGAGAGAATAGGCCACTTTTAGGAGGGGTTCAAAAGGTTCAATTTGAATTACTGGCCGGCCATAGACTTTTAGGGTCCTCCCATGTGTGTACAACACAAATATGTGGTTTGGGGTTGAAGAAGGTGGCCCTAGGGTGGTCAACATTGGCTCGGAAGTGAGAAAAACGGGCGTCGGAGGGCGCCGGAGGAATATAACTGGTTGCTAAGACAATTGCTGGCCTCCCACCCTTCAGTGACCTTCCTGGTGATAAAACAGAGGTACCTGCCAAAAATGAACGAAAATCGATGCAAAACGAATGCTCGGGGGCCAAAACACGCAGTTCGGGGTCCCGAAAATAGGCTGTTAAGCACCGAAAGTGGCATTCGACCACGAAGTGGGTCTCTCAGGCCCCAGTGTCCCTCGAAAGGGAGTAAATAAGATGTATGCCAAAAACCGGAGGAATCAGAGATGGTTAGACGGTCCCGAACCGAGGCACACGGCCTGACGGCTCCGAAAACCGGGAACCGGGCTCCGAAATGGGCAAAATGGCCCACGGCCACGGAATGTAGCCCACGGCCACTGAGAGATGGTCTACGGGACCTCTCCCTCCCTTCAGGAAGAGAAACAGAGAAAACCGAGTCTGGTTCGCAAACCGAGACAAGGTACAGAAGAGGGTTCGGAAGTCCGGAGGCAGGGCTCACGGCCGCGACTCTGAGACTTCTGAACGAGCACAATATGCAACATCACCGAGCGCTCAATCGGTGACGTCTGAGTCTTAAGGTCGGTCAAAAATGGGGTGTCTACAGTTATCCGCGACCAATTTTTTTTGTTGCTAGTTTGGTCGCCAATTGAGGGTCGGCAAAAGTAATTCGCGACCAAAATTTTCGTTGGTCGGGAAAAGTTGCATTTGCCGACTAAATTTTTGGTCGCTAAATATTTATTTACTGCGACTAATCCATTTTGTCGTTAAAACACTTTGGTCGCGAAAAGTCGCCATTTGCCGACTAAATTTCTTAGTCGCCAATTGTCACATTCCACGACCAAAATTAGTTTGGTCGCCAATTGTGACATTTCGCGACCAAAAATTTTGGTCGCCAATTGTGACATTCTGCGACCAAAATTAGTTTGGTCGCCAATTGTGACATTTCGCAACCAAAAATTTTGGTCGCCAATTGTGACATTCTGCGACCAAAATTAGTTTGGTCGCCAATTGTGACATTTCGCGACCCAAATTAGTTTGGTCGCCAATTGTCACATTCTGCGACTAAAAATTTTAGTCGCCAATTGTGACATTCTGCGACCAAAATTAGTTTGGTCGCCAATTGTCACATTCTGCGACCAACATCCAACAAAATAAACCTGTAATTTATAATAATCCATCCAATTTATTCAATATAATCTGTAATTTGCAAAAATCATTCAAACCAACAAATAAATTGAATCATGAACATTCAACAAAATACATAGATCAACCATTTCTGAACCTGTTTAATTAAAATCAGCAACTATTATAAGTTTTCATCCACAAATAATTCCAAACTACATATTTCATCTAGCATAAAAATTTAAGACATAACAAATACTTGTTATTATGTTTAAAATTTTTATCCATGTACATCAACCGAAAAAAAATAACTAGTAGTCCACCAAATATTTTCTATACAATAAAGATGCCATGAAAATAGGAAGGAATATATATGGTTTTGAAGCATCAGCCTTCTGCTTGATCGTTCTTTTCACCAAGCATGTTCTTTTCACCAAGCATCAGCCTTGTGCTTGATCAAGCAAAGAGACCTTGTCCCATACTCCCCATGTCCATTGCAATTACCAGTTGCGAACGCTGTCCAATATCTTCCAATGCTCTGACCATTAATCCATACTCGACCTTTTCCCATACTCCCCATGTCCAAAGCCAGAGGCTCGTCTCCGCCAGGTGCATTGAAATAAGCCTGCAGTGTTGGAAGACAGATTAAACTCGTAATGCCAATGAATCATTTCCCTGTACATACTGAAATTGAGTCTTTTTGAAATTTATTTTTAATACATCAAGTATAGGTGTCCTAATTGCATCCATACAACTCTAAAACCTACCAGAATTACTTATGACTTTATCTCTTATGTTTTCTCAACTCTAAAACCTTGTTTCTATGTCTTGGTAATTTATTCATTAGCTACAGGCCCAATTTAAAAAGGTTGCCACCAACTAACTTTATACGTTTGGAGCAAATTTTTATTGACTAACAAAAATGAAAATTTCTTTTATCAACTATATTAAGGAATGAACATACATTAATTTAAAAACAGTACCTAAATGCTGATGAAGCTTTGGATCAATAACTTGGGTAACTGACGCCAAATTATTAAGTTGTGTCTCCACTCCGAGCTCTCAGTGCATCTGAAATTTGCTCGCTTTAAAATTTCAAATAACAACACATGTCATAAGCAACTGGAAATTACAACACATGTCATTCAAATACAAACTACAATAGCTATAACTGATAGTATACATATTAAAATTTTTAGTATTGGAGCATTCCACCGATCTCTAGTATTGGATAAATCATGTCACATCTTTATTAACCCAATGCAGAAAAAAAAATCAATAAAGTTGATAGGTTCCTAACACAATTGAGAAAACAGGCCTCACAATTCAAAACCAGTAAATTAAATAAATGAGAGAGAGAGAGAGAGAGAGAGAGAGAGAGAGAGAGAGAGACAGAAGGAATCATCACATATTTAATTGTTAAAATCTCTAATACTAAAATTTGCCAAATAATATCAGATAGGGATATTATCCACTCAAGCTCGTTGCAATTCCCCTTCCTAATTCAACTTTCTAACTTTCATACCACCCCATGAGAAATTTATGTCTTTTCACTTCCTCATCTGGTTGTAATGATTAAATGATCCTTCAATTTTATGAAGAGTCCAGACTTTCAATTGCAGTAATTCTTTCCAACTCATCTAGTTGTAATGATTAAATTATCTTTTAATATTTTATGAAAAGTCCAAACTTTCAATTGCCGTAATTGCAGTCATATAACTTATATAACAATATGCAAGTAGAAGATTGATATTGATATTGTTGTTTCAATCTATTCTTTAATACAACCAAGGTAGAATTACCAGCAGTGAAATAAATTGAACTAGAAAATCAAGAATCGTATACCATACAAATATATATGTATATATATATGACTTTAAGATTAAAAAACAAAAAACAAAAGACAGAGAGAAGGAGAAGGGGGCAATCTTAATTCCATAGCCTATTACATAACTATCCAGCCTGTATTGATTCAATTAAAATAGTGATCACAATTAAAATAGTATTTGGTAAAGAAAAAGGAAAAAGGAAATTATGAGACATGCACATTACCAATAAAATACATGCAAACTAAGTAAAGAATTGGAGAGTTAAAGTGCAATATTCCACAAAATAACACCAAAACCGACATCCAACCTTAAAGAAGTTTCCTTCCTCAACATGGTTTTCAAGCGCTACTTGCATGTCCAATGCATGACGAAGTTCCGTTAAAATTGGAAGCATGTCCTGCCAGTCACAACATTTGTTTCAGGGAATAAATAAACAATTTTATCAGATCACTCATTGACACTGTAAAGCATGATCAATTAACTGTAAAGAAGGTTCTAAGGCATTCAAAACAACCTAATTTGAGCAACATCATGTGCAACACTAATCATCAGGTTCTAAGGCTTAGAATACCAGCTGGTATGTAGCACATCAGCTGGTTTGAATTGGTTTTTGGCCCTTCACCCCGGTACACCATTGGGATAAAAAATCACATGTGAACCAACCATTTTACAATACATTGACTTGAACTGGATAAATTATCAATTCCTTAGCAAACCAGGCCAATTCAACAACACAACAATCTTTATTTATAAAAAGATTTAATGCTTTAGACCACTTAACTCAAGGGGCTGGCCATTCAAAAGCCCACCCATACTTGGTGTTATTCCATAGCCCATGGTTAAAATTAATTTGACCAACATGACCTGAGTCAATGCGTTCTGAGATGTATGCCATTGCATTCCTAACATATTTCATCAGATTATCCAAGAAGTACATCAAATCCCTAATACATTTCTCTAACCATTTGACACTAAACCCTCCGCTTTATTTATTTATTTATTTATTTTTCATGGTCAATCATGATATTTATTCTTTATAACCTATCACATCAACAATACAAAAATCACAAAAAAGATGTACAAGACTTACATCATTTAATATGAGTTCTGCTAGACGAATCTGATCAGCGATACCACTCCCAACCACAGTCTGCAAGACCAAAGGTGATGAAATTGTGGTAACTATTACATGTACACACATGAATATTTAATATGCATACAAACACCAGAAATTCAAAAAATAAAAATGACAATCAATTTTGCCATAATGAGGAAAAATAGATGAGCAGGGGGGAAAAGTGAATCACAAAATTGAATAAAAACATGATTTTTTTTGGTGCACATAAATGTCTTTCCCTAATTTACCTCCAATAACATTTCAGCATTCATTTTAATTTTAACCAAAACATATAGGCTTCTTCATAGTTTAATGTTAACCACTCAATCCAGCAGCATAAAAATCAACATTAAAAATATAATAACCAAAAATCGAAAACAAGGAATCAGTTTCAACCTTTAGTATTGAAGGAAGTGTAGACAGCTCAACTGCAGGCAACTCTCTCAACTCACTATTGACGCTATGATAAGTCTCATCTGCAGAAGTAGCAACACCTTAGTAGCAACATGCTATGAAATTTCAGAACACCTTAGTAACTCAACTGAAAGTACATGAAGGAATTGACCATTGAAAATCTGCCATAGAAAACAATATAAGCTCTTTGTTGACAAAATCACTGTACTTGATGAGCTTCTCCTTCTGATCAAGGTAAGTGCCAGGCTGCAAATCACATGGACAAAGAAAGTGTTATTAGAAAAAGAACAATTACAGAACACCTTAGTTCATTGCCTCCCAAAATTACACTCACAAAAGGAGTAAACAGCTTTTCTTTTTTAAAATTTATAATAATAATAGTAATAAAGATTTCAAAATAATAGAACAAACCTTTCTTCAGGAACTCCTATGAAAGTTCACATTTCTTCAGGAACAAACCTTTCTTTTTTATGTAGTTGCTGTGTTACACAAGATCTAGCATAATCAATGGGTTTATTGCAGTGTATATGTAAGCATAATATAATAAGATACATTTACACCACTGCCTTCCCGTCATGAAATCTTAATGCAAATGGTATACAAATAGAACCCATCAACTGATAAGAAGATTAAGGTACATCTTGAGAACCCAACAAAATCCCCTGCTTTTATTTGAACATTTCTAGAGCTCACAAGTCTCATAATGAATAGCTGATAGTAGATTTAAAAATATAGTTAAGGTGTGTTGTATGGATCAGAAAGTATTCATATTAGCTGCTAATCTTTTCATCTGTATCTTTTTCAGGCAGCCTATCTAGTAGATGTTTCTAAAGTGCAAGATACAAAATTCAGGCAGCCTAGCATCTTATTATGATTTTAATTGTTTCTTATTATGAGTTTTAGACTTTCTTATTTTATTGGGTACTTGAATAAGGTCTATAGATCAATGATATAAATGCACAAACATAGATCATATTAGGATTAACTACACTCAATGGTACATAAAAGTATGTGCTTTGTTAACAGGCATGTCACTACAAGAACGAAAAACAATGAGATTGAAATTAGGATAGGGCCACCAATGAGTCCATATCCAGGAAAATCCATTGCCAACAATGTATACTCAATTCAAAAAATTTAATGGGTATTCACAGCTACCATGTATGGCAATGAACAAGGAACCTTCACAGCTACCATGTAGGCTACTCTCAAATGTAGCTTTAACAACACTCATCTTCCCCTGCTGAGCCCATCTTGCAATCAATGCTGCATTTTCAAAACCCCCAACAACACTTGGTTTGATGACCTGACAAGAGTTATAAAATGAAACCAAATTAGGTTCATATTTCTGACTTTTTCCCCATTGAATATAATTCATGTCAAAAGATGAATAAATAATGATGGGGAAATTGTGACTGAAGAATTTTAATAGATGCAGCAGTTTGTGGGTTCTGATCGTGGTAATGGCTTTCATGTTTCACAGATAGAAAAGAAATGAAAGGCACACTATCGTAGGCATAACATGAGTTGAGATGAGTTCAATTACTAAAGTGTTTTATGCATCTTGTCCTGATTGAGGTATGCAAGAAAACCTCCAAAACAAAAATAGATGGATCTTTTAACGAATAGATGAAAACAAAAATAGATAAAAATTTCAACCACTCAAAAAGACATGCATGGCATTTTAACGAATATGATAACCAAACCAAATTAAGGCTTATGTCCCAGTCAAGTAGGGTCGGCTACATGGATCTTTTTTCACCACTGTGTCGTATTAAAGACTATATGCTCAGTTGAATTTTTTTTTTTTTACTAAGACGTCCCATGTCTATTTAGGTCTTCCCCTCCTCATAACATTTACGTTTATAGTGATTATATCACTCTTCCTTACAATTGAATCCATAGGTCTTTGTTATACATGACTAAATCATCTTAGCATCTTCTCTCTCAACTTATCTTCAACTGATATTACTCCTACCATTTCGCGCATATATTCATTTCTAATCCTATCTTTCACACATCCATCAGTAATCAATTTAAAGAAGATGATGACAAGGTAAAATTTTATTAAATTTGGATGATCAGATAAGGCAACGGCAACATTCACCAATCAGCATCATGGCAAAATTTGTGCATTGACAGACACATTTGAAACTACTGCATTTCCTTATCTTGGAAAAGTAAGAATTAATTTTTCAGTCAGCCCAACTAGCATGTGGATGCCAAAGCTTAGCTTATGCCCACATAGCATATGCATCATTTTGGTACTATTTTCAGATTGTCTACACCAAAACCAAAATAAAACCATCAAAACAGTCATCAAAAGAAGGTTGGTGTTACATACATCAATTATAGTTATACGAGCATCTAAAAGCAGAAGAGGTCCAACTGAAGCATCATCTGTTGTTAAAGTCAACCTTGATGCTAAGTCATCTTTTGAGAGGGTTTCAACCTGCATGATATTTGAACAGTGCAATGTAAGAATAACATAAAGCAACTTCTTCCGTTTGGTGAATAGACTCTGCAGTAGACAGGATGTGAAATGAAGATGGCAAGTCATAAATGCAATGGCTCATTTAGCCCTCTTCTAAGTCAAGTGTTCTCTAAGACGGAAAGCTCTGATCTATACAAGGGGGGAAAAATGAAAATCAATTAAAATATGAGAAGCATTTAAAGAACAAATACACAGCTAACTGAGTTTTGATCTATGCATACTACTGCATTAAGCTAACACCTAAAAGAAAAGTTATTTGAAAACCATTAAAAACATGAGAATGATTAAAAGCATCTTTCAAGGAAAGGAGTATTCATATTCACTCAATGTAGCTAACACCTTATTTGGGGATCCTCTTAAAGCAAAGTTAGATTGACATTTTTCATGTAATAATAAAAATTCGTGCAATGAGGAGAAGAAGAAATTATACTTGGAACAAAAAATTCCTCACATACTTTCAAACAAGGAACAATGATTTCCTTAGCATTATCTTTTACTTTTCCCTTTACCAAATTCATGAACCAAATGGATCATAAAAGAATTTTAATTTGAATACACACTTTTTTGTGGAATTACAAGAGGGTGGAGTATAACTAAAAGAGAGGTTGATGGTAAGTTTAAAATAGTGAGAATAACTACTCATACAATGCAAAGAGAAGTGGCAACTTTAAAAGAAAATCATTTAAATGGAAAAGAAATTATTAGACATTGTTAAATTAAAGTGAGTGGTGCATGACACTGTTCTATGAAGGTAGACTCATATTCCAAAATCTGCTATTCAAAAAATATGGAAAAACAAGAGACCTATGCAACCTGAAAGGCAATGCCATATAAACAGATTTCCAAATGGGAGTGAGATCAAAATCATTTTACCATCAATTTCACAATCAAACAATTGATGTGAATGCGACCGTCCTGATGCTGTCAATCAATTTAATTGTTAGGCTGCAAAAGCCACCAATTTATACTGAGGCATAAATAAATACATCCATATAGTTTATTTATTTATATATATTTTTCACTGATTCTATTCTAGTCCCAATAATTATAATTTGAACACGAAAAAAAAACCTCACAACTTTGAGTCAGTTTTAATGTTGAACTACATCCAAGTTAATTAGTAAAAAGATGACCCCAAAAGGAATGTATCATGCACATTAAGGGCAAAATGAGCACTACTTTTGCCTTGGACCCACCAAATCCAAATGGGTTATCCATTTTCTAAATGAATAAACCCATCATCCTCTTCCCTCACCAACCAAACACAACCTAAAGAAAACAATTTTAAAATATTACAAATAAAGCAAGAGAAAAAAAGAAGTGTGAATTCTCAAGGCAAAAGAACTAGTAGGAAACTAGCCTTTAAAAGAAAAAAAGAAAAGAAAAATGAAAATAAATAAAGCAACCTAAATTGCGTTTTAGACTAACAGCAGAAACACCAACCACTGAGGAATTCTCTCAAGGCTTCCACAATTTCATCGTCCAGTCTTCGCTATATGTAGCGACACGGTTTCTGTGGGAGTGATGTGTGATACCAATTACATCCTTCTCATGGACCTGCCAAATTATTAAGAAATAATAAGAGCACTTTCAAGCCAGATATATCTCAACATCATATATTCGTATACCACTTAAAAGCTTGTGTTTGGTATGTAAAGCAATCTACAATTCATATACTCGTATAGGGGACAATCAGACCAACATAATCATTTCTATTAATAATCTCCTCATGCAAAGCAATCTACATAGCCTACTTCAGTTAAAAGCACCATAAGGCCTTAGATCAAAAAACTATATGTAGATTGTTCAATGCATTAACTACTCAATTTAGATACCAAAAATTTTATGTCTATACAAAGCCTATGAAGAGGGAGTTCAATACCTGTTCAATGATAGCAAAATAATGTGAATTAGCCTGCAAAAAGTTAAAACAAATTTAGTAAGTCAAGCTTGTTCAATATACAATTGCCCAACAATTCTGAGAGAACAAATGAAAGATCAGTTCCTTTAGCCCTTGGCATAAGTCTAAGATTATGTAAATAACTTCATTCAATCTTAGTACTATGATTTTCTCATGTATAATTCCACTCAGAGACAAAGACATTGAATAAAGTTTTCATAAATTGCAATCAGAGCACTAGGAGTTAGTACATCAGAGAAAGAATATAGCACAATAGTGGCAATTTTTTAGTGCCCCACAAGCATGGCAATGCACATTCTCTGATTGATTTGAAGATGGTGATGAATTAGTTTGCACAAAACAATAGCCAATAGAACTGCATTTCATGAATTTGCATTCAAACCCACACCCTAAATAAATTTATAAGGAAGCTCAGAGGTGAAACACGCAAGTTCAAACTATCCACATGTTTGCGGATTTTACCTCATCATTCATCACCCACCCACCTCCAACAATTTCTAACTGTGCATTCTTCACTAGATTGATGAAAGATTCTTTTTTGTTTCTGAGGCATCCTTCCACCATCTCTCCAAATAAGACATCTCCTCCCATATAAATTTGCGGCGAGGATCCTACAAATCCAAGTTCAAAGAATGTTAATTAGTATAGCATTCAACATTAATAACTTTTTGCCATAGACTTGGCAAAGATAATATCAATAAACTAGCAATCCAACCCAATTAAGTTCAAGGCAATTGACACACACCATAATTGAGAGAGAGAGAGAGAGAGAGAGAGAAAACCTGTTAGTGAGCGTTTCACTTCTTAGGTTCATTAGTAGTTTTCAAAGCCAACAAGTATGCATATTTTCTCATCCAATAAACTAAATGCTTGAGTCCCCAAAAAATCATTTGTTAAACCACTAGATTGAACATTCTTGAGAGAGAGAGCATTTGGTAACGGAAACCTGCTAGTGAGCCTCTCACTTTTTAGTTCCATTAGTAGTTTTCAAAGCCAACAAGTTTGCATATATTTTCTCATCCAATAAACTAAATGCCTGAGTATCTAAAAAATCATTTGTGAAACTACTCTACTATATATTACAGACTTTTTTTTCATCACTTACATCCAATTCACTTGGTCCAATAATTGATGAAATATATAATTTGTCAAAATTCAACCAAAAATGTGAATTTGTGTGGAAGTATCTTATTCCGTAATGAAGACCATTAGATTCTTTTGCATGAAGTATAATTTTTTTCTCAGTAAGTTTACCGGCACTATAGTTAAGCCAGATCGAAAGCAGAATCATTGTTAATCAATAATCAAGATCAGTAAAACCCAACAAAATTAAGATCAAGCAACTACTGCTAACTAATTAAACTCTCAGTTCACAAACAAAACCCAACTGAATTCAGATCAATAAAGAACATTTCAAACCCAAAATTAAACCCAGATCACCTTTGAAATCAGTAAAACCCAACAAAATTAAGATCAAGCAACTAGTACTAACTAATTAAACTCAGTTTACAAACAGAACCCAACTGAATTCAGATCAAGGAACAACATTTCAAACCCCAAAATTAAACCCAGATCACCTTCGAAAGAGCCTTGACGATGGTATCAAGAATATGCCTCGACTGTCGATCATAATACTCCTTAACAGTGAGCTTCCAACCCGGGTCATTATGCGAATGAGGGACCACAAAAACCTTCAAGGTCTCCAAATCCCACTCGTTCCCTTCGTATCTCACCCTCCAACCCTGCTTCCACGGCCCAGAAATGAGGAGTCCATTAGACAGAGGGCGATGTCGATGGCGATGTGCGACGGACGTGAGCAATGGTGGTAAGGGACTTCGGTGAGCTAGAGAGAGTGGGCACCGATTGAGAGAGAGAACACAGAAAGAGGGAGGGGCGGGCCAACATAGAGAGAGACATAGATTCGGGCTTTTTCTAGATAGAGACAAGGGAGATCAAGCTTTAATTTTTTTTTTTCTGAAATTCAATTCCCGCGCCCACGTTTTAAATTTCCCCCCAAACTTTTGGCGACCAAAAGATCAAATTAGTCGCAAAAACAGGTTCTTTCGCCGACAAAAATTTTTAGTCACCAAATCTCAATCAACGGCGACAAAAATTTTAGTCGTTAAAAGTACTAATTTGGCGACTAATTTTTTTTGGTTGCTGAAAATAAGTTTTTCGCGACCAAATTTTTAGTCGCCAAAAAATATGTGACCTTTCGCGACCAAATTTGTAGTTAGTCGGCAAAAGTATACCACTTTCTGCGACCAACTCATTTTTTGGTCGCCAAAATATAACCTTCTGCGACCAATAATATTTGGTCACCAAAAATAATGATCATTCGCGACTAATTAATATTTGGTTGCCAAATGTTATTTTTTTGTGACCAAAATTTTTTTGGTCGGCGAAAGTGGTCGGCAAATGTGTGAATTCTTGTAGTGGTAGGTTCAATTTTGGCAATACCAAATTTTGTGGCTAACTCAATCTTTCCCCGAGGCAACTGCTTTAGTGCCTGCAAGATTCAGGTTCTACTAAATGAAAAAGCACTCCCAATAACAACCAAAAGATGTATTTTAGGAAATAGGCAACCAAAAAATAAAATCAAGCTAAAGTGGAAGTTTAGGGAGCACTCAGTTACATATTTTGTTAAAATCATGAATTAGAAATTACAATTGTCAACATATGCCACATGCAAATGACCAATATTCATTGAATCATATCCTTAAAGTGACATTTTCTACTTCACAATTAAACTTACAAACAAAACCTATTTACATTTCCAAGTTCCAAACTTGATTCTTTTTTTTTTTTTTTTTCCATCATTCCCACCACAATCCCTTCAACAGACGACCAAGCTTATAAACAATAAAGGGTCAAAATCTGGGCACGCCATTATTTTTATTGTATTCCAAGTTTTGTTCTGCTCCAAGAAAGCATGGTGGATATAAAAATTGTAACTGCTATTCCATTCACTGTCACCATCCAATACTCAGTCTTTCAGAAAAGAGCTTGTTCAGTAAAACTGAAATTCATTTCATATGT
The DNA here is from genome assembly GCA_036172215.1 of Camellia granthamiana. Taxonomy (NCBI): domain Eukaryota; kingdom Viridiplantae; phylum Streptophyta; class Magnoliopsida; order Ericales; family Theaceae; genus Camellia; species Camellia granthamiana. Next base: position 77,529,339 of record CM069908.1, on the reverse strand, counting down.
GCAATTTTACAGACATATGAAACATCTACTTAAACCATGGGCGGACGTACATAGGGTCCAGTGCAGACACTTGTGCCTATTAAAGTTCTTAAATTGCACTGTTTTCTAACTTTATTTATTATTATTAAATTGATTCTATGTCAGTTTTATTCCCACAGGACAAAATCCTGGATTCTCCCCTCACTTAAACTTTTATGATCTATCATATGATAATAGCAAGACATAAATTGTAAGCTATCAAACATCGGCCACTAAGGTATTTTTGTGGTTAATTAAAAAATGGACATCAAAACAGAAGAACAGATACCATTAGAATTAAAGACCTTGGTTGTACTTGACCTCTTCAACAAGTTTAGTAATATGGCCCTCTTGAAGAATGTATGATTAGCTCTTCTAGAAATTTCCAAACAAACATTTTCAACAAAATCTTTCATTTTCTACATCAATATGTTTGACACTATCTATTCCTCTATTGGTAGTGTACACTGGATGTACAAATGGTTAAAAATAAGTCTTCATCACAAGGCAAGATGCATGGCACCATTGCAATAAAAGCATGTTCTTATGCAATTACCTTTCCCACCAATATTTCATTCGCATGGTCAACACCATATATATCTGAGGCATCAAAGAAAGTGATCCCCTCACTGAATGCGTGCTTTATTATTGCAATGCCATCCTCTTCAGAGACAGGAGAATTGTAGATTCCAGTTAGCCCCATACAACCATACCCTAGCTTTGATACCTGCAAGAAGAAAGGTTCAATGACAACAGATTGAGTAATAAACACATTCACAACTCACATTACACGAACCTAACCTTGACCTGGTCAAGGATCCAACTTGCTTTTCCCTCATTCCCTAATAAAAGAAACTAGGTACCTTCTAAATACATAGCTACATTTACTCTCGACACTCACATTTAAGATACAGGAGTCATTCCATAAGGTATGACTATTATAATGCATATAAGCATATATAAAATAATTTAACGGGTGTATTTAGAAGCTCCCAAGAAACTAAAAGTTTTCTAAAGTATCTAAAAATGAAAAAAAAAAAAAAAAAAAAAAAACCCAAAGCCCTCTCTATTGGAAGCAATATTTGTTTAGCGATGAGATTTTTGAAGGTACAAATTATCAATATTTCAAAGACGCAAACAAACTTAATTGGTAATGTCACGACCCCAACCCGCCCCTAGTAGGATGGTGCCGTGATGGCCAGTAACCCGCGGTTACCGAAGGCCAACTTTCAAAATTCACACACAATCAGAGTATTACATATGGGGCTAGCATGTGCGGAAGCAAAATATATAAATCTAATTAATTCATAAGAGCTGTGCATAAGTCAAATGACATACATCATTACATAACTTTACAACTTATAGAATATACATTACATCTTGACAAAAGGGGCTTCTCAAGCCGACATAAACAAAACACAATATATACAAGTCAAGAAACATCATCCACAGAACTGCCGACGTCATTACAAGATTGCCGACCTAAACACAAAAGGCCGACATAAATATAATACAGGAAGTACAAGGTTAAAAACATAATCTTCACAGTTGTCGACATCCTTGATGCCGACCTAACATGCATACAAAACATCGGCACAAAACACACGTCTCGGCGTAGCCGACTTCTAGCTTGGAACCTACATATATACATAGAGAGGGTGAGCTTGGATACTCAGTGAATGGTACAAGTAATAAAGGGGTTAATGAATGATTCCCGAGGTCCTTGTCAAAAAGGTACATATATCATAGCTTCTTCAAAACATGTACATATAACATAACTTGTTCAAAACATATACTTAGCATAACTTGTGTCAAAACATACACTTGGCTTAACTTGTATCAAAACATGCCCACCCGTTCATAGACCGTCGATGGGGGCTATCCGTTCATAGACCGTCGATAGCAAAACATGGGATGAACCGTATTCATCAATCTCGACCTTTCAAAACATGTGTTTAGCATAACTTGGACCGAAACATATTCTTAGCATATCTTGCATCAAAACGTGTACTTGAACTTATAACATGCTTGGCAAAACATACCCACCCGTTCATAGACCGTCGATGGGGGCTATCCGTTCATAGACCGTCGATAGCAAATATCTTTTAAACATAATGCTACATGGGCTTAGAGTCCCCTAGCATGGAAGGACTATGTTACTTGGGCTTAACGTCCCCTAACACGGAAGGACGGTTCTAAGAATGTCATCCAAAACAAAGCTTATACTTAATGCATAAAACTTATACTTGATATACTAAAATAGGGATAATCACTCATGCTTAACAAATACTTTTCAAAACAAAGTAAAACAAAGCTTATCAAACATTTGCAACATAGCTTTATTAGAAATACCACTCACATAGCTCTTGGGACGTCGGGATCAAGGCAAAGGTCCAAGTCCTACAAACACATGGCAAAGTCTACTGAACATACTTCTTAAAACAAGTCTTACATGCATGCAAATGATCTCGGGAAAACATGTTGGAAATCAAAACACTGTTTTACATGTCAGGAAGACATGCTGGGTACCAACCAGGTCTGTGCCGAGGTCCCACACCACCTGGCCGAGGTGTGGCTACCAAGGCTTCGGCGTGCAGCTGTATGCCGAGGTTCATACAAGACAAACCAAAGGTGCAAGTGATCATGCAAGGCAGGCCAAGGTGAGATACGATGCTTGGCCCAAGTGTGAGGTCTAGGTAAGAATGATCTTCGGCGACTACACTTCGGAAAGTGAAGTCTGGAAAATCTGGGTTGAAGAACATGAAGAATATGAACATGAACATGAAGAACATGAATGCTAAAAATCATAACTTGTTCATTACAAAATCTGGGATTTCATGCCATGAGTTCGAAAACATGGACCTGGGTACCCATACTTGAAGATCATACAAAAACAAACATGAAAACATGAATCTTGGCATGAGCTTTTGGATCAAAACATGACTTTTCTTGAAGAACACTTGAATATCATCTTCTCTTTCTAAAACCGAACTTCAAAGCAATGCATGGCTTACAAATCATATTCAATCATGCAATGCAATAACATAAACATAAAGAACATCATACATTGATCAAGAATCTAACCTTAGAACACGAATCTAACGGTTTGATCTCTCGGAATCAAGCTTGGAAATCTCCTCTCTCTCTAAGAACTCCTTCTCCCCTCCTAGAGCTTCTCTCTCTTCCTTAGAACAAAATATAACAAATGGTAAGTTTCTCTCTCTGCCGGCTGATTTAACACTCAGCTCGGCCACGTGGCACTACTGGGTTGGTCCTCCTCAAAAAGGTGACTGATTGACAAGACAAGGTTCTGACAAAGCGTATCTAACAAGCTTCACAGCAAACACCTCGGCAAGTGATGACATCGGCAAAAGACAAGACATCGGCAAAACAAAGGACAATGACCTCAGCTAAGAACAACACTTCGGCAGTAAGATAACAATGACATCGGCTTGGAAGGACAGAGCCTCGGCAACTAAGATGACAATGATCCCGGCTAGGAAGGACAACACTTGACTGAACTGTGCCACACCTCGGCCTAGATGTGCCACACCTCGGTCTAGGTCATACCACTTCCAGGACAAGATCACTTGGGTTCAAGATAACATCTCGGCCCAGATAATACACATCTCGGCCTCGGCGATACACACCTCGGCCTAGATGATAATCATCTCGGCCAATATGCCAGAACAAGGGTAGAGATCAAACAAAGGGATTCCAAAACAGTTAAAGGCTTAAGATGACCTCGGCTTGAAAATGATCTAGGCTTAGCATAACAAGGGAGGAACAAAGCATACATATACACTTAGGCAAATCAAATACATACAAAACAAGGCACAATTCATGATAGCAAATCTTAACATGGCAAATCATATAACTGCATGCAAGCATGACTAAGGCATGAAATGTGGGTCCTTACAGGTAAAGCCTCAACCCTCTTCCTTTCTATCTGATGCCTCAGTACTCTCTACAAGTCCATCCACATATAGCCCCTCCACTTCCACACTCTCCCACCACCCTTCCTTGCCATCCCTAGCACCATTGCCACACTCCTCACAACCCCTTGTTGCTCTCGCACTACTCTTAGCCCCACCCAGCAATCCCCTTCCTCTAAAATCTAGCTGTTGCAACCACCCAACTCCAACCCTCTGTAGTAACTTGACACCCTCTATTCCCACCACTTCGAAACGTGCTTGGTGCAAGTACCACATGTGATCAGTCCAAGTGCAATATCTCCAATGCAAGTGCAAACTATGTCAATTGTCACATTTTCCACTTGTCACTTGTAACGTGCACATAAGCGACATACTTGCACTGAACATGTTTTGTAGTAGAGGGGACAAGGGGTTAGGGTCACGACTAGGGTGTAGGGAAGGGGATTGTCGGGCACGAAGAAAAGGCATTGGCAATGGAGGGAGTGATGGGGGTGGTCCAGAGGGTTTTGAGAATGGCTATTTTCGGTGTTGGTTGTCCACTCATTTTGCTTGTTAACTATTTTACAGCTAGGTGCCTGAAATATACAACTCCTTCCAATTTATTTTTGTCACGGGTGTCATTGTGTTCTTCGCAAGTACATGTGCAGCATGGTGGTCTTCTTGCATGCTACATATGGTTGCTGGTTTTGAAAATTCAAAGTATTTATCATGGGTAATGTTAAGTGTGTATGGTTCTAATCCATGATAAATAAAATAATTGTATAGAACACGAGATATATGTGGTTCAATAGACACCTATATCTATCATAGTTAGGGAAAATCAAATCTATTAGGCATAATAAAGATTACAAAGCTCAAAGCTTCTCAGCTAAGACCTCAACTCTATGCACTCTGTAAAATGCCTCTAACAAAAAATCTGAATGTCTAATAAAAAATACAAGACAATGCATATTATATCTCTCCTCTAACCCCAAGGGGTTGGCCTGGTGACAAGGCATTGGGTCTTAGGAGTGTGCTCCCTCCAAGTATTGAAACCTCTTACGTGCTAACAATTCATTAGGGTCATCGGATTGGGGAAAAACTCTTGAATTAACCGTGGTGCACTTGTGGGAAAGTCCTTGTCAATGGCTTTGCACCCTTGAGGATTAGTCGGGTTTTGATCCAGACACTCCAGTGCCAATAAAAAAAAAAAATTTCTCCTCTCACTTTGCCCCCCTCAAACTACCATACTTGTGTCATTTTAGTCCCCGAACTATTAATTTGAACAATTATCCCCTTAAACTATTGACATTAGTTCACTTTACCCAAACTATTAACAGAATTAATAATTTTTACGGAATATCACACTTGGCGGTACACGCAAACTATTTTTGCATGTGATTTGCTTAATCAACTAATTAATAAAAAAGTGTTGCTAATAGCATCCCATTTTTTCCTTTGGACCCCCATTTCTTTGGCCATCCACCCACCTAAATGGGAAATTCTATTTCCACACATATAATTACCTCAGTGCACACACATAGTTGTTTGATTATTATTTTTTATTCTCATTCCACACACTAATTATACCAACCATACCCTTAACTCATATATTATACACACACCACTTCAATCCTCTTTCCACACACTAACGCTTTTTCCACACACCTATTCAAAGTTGAAGAGCAACGTCTTCCCTGTTTCGGTTCACAGTAAAGATTTCGACAGTGAAGAAAAACTCCATTGAACAAAATGAAAACCTAAAAAAGTCCATTTAACATATCATCTTGGTCCAAATCAATTTTTATATTTTTTTTTCTTTTTCTCGAGGCTTTATAGAAAGAGTGTAACGGAAAGGATGGGGGTGGTTTCATGTTTGTTTTTTCGAATAGAATAGTTAAATAATTGTTTAAACGTCAGATCATTATTTGTAGCTTCTTGGGTTTGGACTTCTTGGCTGAAGCTTTTTTGTCAGAAACGGAACTCGCGTGTTGATGCTGCACACTGGATTTGTAATTGGTTTGAATGTTGTTAGTGAAGTGTGGAAAACCAAGAATTTACCATCCTAATTTCCCTGATTTTGCAGCTCAATTCAAATTTTAGTTAAGATGTGCCCAAAAAAAAAAAAAAAAAAATTACTTATCACAATTGCTTTGATTTTGCAACTCAGACTGCCGAAATGATTTTATTGTCAAAATTGGTTATTGGCTTCTTAACAAATAATCCCAATGCTCTGTTTATTAGAAACTTGGGAGCCAATCTGTTTCTATGAACTTGGGGAGCCAATATGTTAAAAAAAAAAAAAATATAAAAAAAAGATGTGTACATAGAATATTTTCATATAATATAATGTGTGTTGGTGGATGCCCATTATGGTCATTTTAGTTTAGAGTATAATTGTTATTAAAATAATATTTCATTAAGTGTGTGGACTGAGATAACTAGGCGTGTGGAAATAGAATTTTCCCCACCTAAATGCCTCCCCACTTCTTTTTCGGGAGCATCTATTTACACACACCAAATACCCTCTTTGCACATCCTTCTCACTACACACACGAAAAAAATTAATTCCTAATTAGTTTACTCACTGCACACACGGTTCATTCCACATCTACCCTCATATACACACACACACCCCCGACCCCGACCCCAGCTCTCCCAACGGTGCAAATACACACACCCATTGAAGCTGAAGCTACATCTTCAACCTTGAGGATACACACACCCATTGAAGCTTACCGTCTGCAAATACACACACACCCATAGTAGAAGCTTCACACAGCTTTCATTCCCAAAGCTGCATCCCATTGAAGCATTCCAACACATTTTCAATCCTCATTAGGTGAGTTTACTTTTGAATCATCATTCCTATTTAATTTGCAACATAGAGTTTTGTTTTTATCATTTTGAAAATGAACGAAGGCCCACAGAGTGTAAACAAACCGTTCAGAACTGGTTTTCCGAAATTAAGGAATTTGTTCGGAAGTAGGAATCCGAAATTAGTGATTTATTTCAACAGTAGGTTTCCAAAACTTTTTGATTATTTCGGTAGTCAACTTCCGAATATATTAAATTCGGACAACAATCAACTTCCGAAATTGTTTTGGATTTCAACTTCCGAACAGTATATATACTTTCAGTTTTCAACTTCCGAACAGTTTTTTTTTTCTCCCTTCTTTTGTATATTCTTTTTACATTTGTGGTAATCTCTTATTGAGTGATAAATAATTTGAGAAAATGCATTAAAATTTTAATTATTGTAACATAATTTATACCTATATGAATCAATCACTACATATTGTATTTGAGATCACCTTTTCAAAACTTGTTTGAGCTTCAATGGGTACTAACATGGAATTGAAAAATGGTATAGCTTTGTTTGGGGATAGAATTAGGGAATAAGAGAGGCAGGTTCCTCCATTGATCATTTGAAATCTTTTCGAGCTGAGCTTGACAGTTTGGTTGCGACTGATGTAAGTTTACTCGTCCTGAGATAATTTTAACACTTTTCATTTATCTTACCCTTTATATATTTTAATTCAAAAACACTTTACGTTTACAGGTTATTTGGGATCTATACCACAGCTGCAGAGACCAGCATCTATGTAACCCGGTTACATTCTACCATGGATGCTTAAAGTGCTTAGACATGGTCGAACCCTATCATCCAGATAGAGTTCTGAGGCAATTTGGTAGGGTTCAAACCATCCCAGATGCACTGCTAGCTCCTAGTCGTGGTGCTCGAGGAAACATATCTGCACGATATACAGTCATGTATAGATACTTGGATACTCAGATAGAGTTCTGAGGCAATTTGGCAGGGTTCAAACCATCCCAGATGCACTGCTAGCTCCCAGTCGTGGTGCTCGAGGCAACATATCTGCACGATATACAGTCATGTATAGATACTTGGATAGGATCTGGGAGGCTTGGGATAATCACGTGTTATCTGAGCAACGGAGGAGCACACCAGTTCGTCAGCCTTGGGAATGTGTACCGGATTACATGGATTGGTATAAGAATATCATGCACCTATATGTTGAGTACACTGATGAACCGCGTGTCCATGACCATCAGGATTTTAGCCAACATGCCGATGTAATATATTATCCTCTTTTATGCATTTGTAACTTACCTTTTTTTTTTTTTTTTTTTTTTTTTTTTTTTTTTTTCTGATATGTTCCCTAAAATGTGATATTCTTTTCAAATGCAGCATATTGCATATGCACATGCACTGCAGATTTCACATCCTATTATTGACGTTGGTTATGGGGAGGGGATTCGACATCCTTATCGACTTTACCAGGCTATCGAGAGTATGACGCATGTCCTTGAAGGTCAGCACATTGACGAATCTGGACCTAGTTCTACTGGACCTAGTTATACTGGAGGTCGCTTTCCATCTTCGACATTGACATACAGTCGTAGGCCTAGGCATAGGCATACAGCTGATTCGTGACATGTTATTTGTTAGTTGATGGATTTTTTTGGTGTTTTTTGTAAGATGATATTGTTGTAATGGTAACAGTGGTTAATATTTTCTTATTAGAATAGAATGGCAACAATGGTATTGTAATGACATTTTATTATTAGAATGGAATGGTAACAATGGTTGTTGATTTTGTAAATGATATTTTCTTATTACAATGGAATGATAACAATGGTCGATAACATTCAATCTAGATTGCAAAACAGAACACATCAACATCAAAAACACATCCATTAATTTCTTCCATAATTCTAACATTGTCAAATGCATACATGTGTCATGCGACATCAACAACATCAAAAGTCTCTCGAGTAGCTACATTATCATGAATAATGTCCTTGAAATGTTGAATGCGACACACATATGCATCATCCCAGTTGACAGCGCAAGGGTGACGGTATTTTCGCCAATTAGTGGCTATAGGAGGAACTGGATGGCCTGGCTGCAACAAAACCTACACCAAATATCAATTGAGTTAGTGGTCATAGCTCATAACTTCTTGTACATGCACAAACCCAATTTATAAGTTTCTGTTATACCTGGACGAAATGATTTCCGTTGACAAATCCAATGGCAATCTCACGTCTATCAAGTTGAGGTACTGGCACTGTTCTAAGAGGTAAAAAGGTGAGACATTGCTGTAATGACAAGTGGTATAACACAAGATTGTAAATGGTCTTCCAGCTCTGTGATCTTCAATAAGTGTTGCATCTGTGATCTTCCAGCTCTCTGTACCACCCTGTTTCGATGGCGTACATTGTAAATGGTTTTAAGTGTGCTTACATTGAGGGCATCTCGCTGTTTCAAGGTTACTAGGATTTCTTTTGGTCGAACCATGCTCTTTGACATATCCATTAACAATGCTTTCTCATCCTTTGATAGCCTCCCCGCATATGAATGTCCCTCAAGGTGCTCTGCAGGTGGATGATTATGCAATCCGCATACTACGGTCAATGTCCATTTATCATGTGTGGTAAACCTGTGAGCCCTCATATCAAAAGGACAACCACACTTCTTCGTACCGGTTATTCTTGATGTATTGCTGCTATCATGTTTTAACTTCTTTGTCGCTCTATATTGGCCACTCCTCTCACAAGCAAGATACATCCTGGGTATTTTTTTCCCTCCACCATAGTCTGATGTTTTGATTACAATGACCAAACCATTTCTCTTTCCAACTTCACGTACCCAGTTGAGCAATTCATCCTTACTTTTGAATACCTACAAAGCCAAATAAATATTATCAAACATTTACATTTGGTGAGCAATTCGAAACATAATCATTATAATTTCGTAGAGTGAACCTGTTCAGTTGTGAATTGAGTAGTGTAATCCAACACAAAATCTGCGCAAACCTGACTTCCTTGAGTTGACACATACTCCTACGTGTTTTGTATAACATTACAAATTTTTAATGGCATTATAAAGATTAATTTGCAATTCGAAACTGTAAATTTGGTATGCAGTTTGCAAATTTGGAATATAAAATGGGAAATTTTTTTTTTACTTCATTCAGAAGTAGTTGTCCGAATTTATTTTCAAATTTCTGAAGTTGAATGTTGTAAAAGTTAACTTTGTTCGGACAACAACTTCCGAATTTAAATACTTTGTTCGGACAACACCTTCCGAAATTAATTACTTTGTTCGGATAACAACTTCCGAAAATAAATACTTATTTCGGTAGTAGATTTCCGAACCAAATAATACAATTCGACTCTGGTTATCCGAACGACGCTGGAAAAAAAAAGAAAAAAAGAAACTCACATTTCCTTCGCTATGTTTCTCATAAACACTTATTTGCTGATTTTCAGAAGGCAAATCCTCCATAACAATGATGTTTTCCCTACGAATGAGAAAGGTTGATGAATGAGTGCATTGAGAAGCTATGAACTTGGAACTTAATGGAAGAAGCTACGAACTTGGAAGAAGCTAGGAATGAGTGAATACTCTGCTTTCACTTCTAGCTCAATGAAGCTACAAACTTGGAGACGTTTTGAATTGGATGGATGTGTACACGATGCAACAGATGTGAACTCTAGATGGATGTGTGCATTGAGATGTTTTGAATCAACAATGATGTCTAAAATAGTAATTTCACTTAGGGATAAAATTGTAATAAAATTAAATATCATTAAGTGTGTGTATAGAGGGGATTTGGTGTGTGTAGATAGAAGCTCCCTTCTTTTTCTCTTAACCCCCATCTTAATTCCAAATATGTCCCTTTTCTTTGGATTGGACCCCTCCACCCCACCAACTTTTCGTCCGGCAACCCCTTATCTCTAGCAGCCTCACCACTTTTAGTGCTAGCCCTCTCTACTCTTTCCCCTCCCCTCTCCTCACCTCCTCCGACACCACCTCCCCACTCTTCAGCCCACTTTTTTGGTATAAATTTATTGTTGGTTGTTTCGAAGTATGGTTATTTTGAATTTTGGTCATTAATCTCAACCTCATGGGCTTTTGTTTGTCAATCTACCTGAGTAATGTTCGGCACTGGACTACTGAATCTTTATGCTTAAATTTTGATACATCCTCGGAACTGCTTGGCCAAACAAACCCATTTTGTTTGACAATTGTTTAGTTCAGTGAGGCCATGTTGAATTACTGCCTCTAATTCGGTTGGAGTTTGTCGATTTTTTTTATATATGTTCAGGAGTTCAGTACCGAACAAATGTCAAACCATTTTTTGTTTGTTTGCAAAAACTCAGCACTACAGGAGCTACAAACCTCCTCATGTTCCGTTCATCTCAATGCACTGGGGTTGCCAGATTTCAATCTAGATCTAGCCGAAAAAGGCTTCACTTATGTAAATTGGGTCTAGCCAGAGAAAGGCTTAGGGGAGTCGAGAGAGGAGTAGATGAGGGTGACGAAGAGTGAGAACTGGGCTAGGGCTATCTAGGCAGTGGTGGGGGTGGCGCCAGAGCTGAGGGTTGTTGGTGGCCAGAGCTGGGACGGGTGGGTGGGGAGGATTAGGGTTAGGGTTTTGAGAGGTAAGGGATGATGACAAAATTGAAATTGTATGTTGGGGTAAAATTGTAATACAAAATTTTTTTGAAATGGTAGGGGTCTATCTTAATAAAAATATTTAATAAAACAAAAAATACAACCAATTGTAAGAAACTAATGGTTTGCATGTGTCGGAAGGTGTGATGTTCCGTAAAAATATTAATCTCATCTAGTTTAAGAAGATAATTGTACAAATTGATAGTTCAGGGTAGTGACAATAGTTTAAGAGGGGTAAAGTGGATTTTTCCTTTCTATTTTTTTATTTTTATTTTCTTGAACTTGATGCTAAAAATGCCAATCCAAATTGAAAGGTAAACAGAACTGACGAGCTGGCTGGGTAAGGCTATTGCACACCCCCATAAGTGGGTTCCAATCTCTACCCCTAGCCTTCCCCTCAAAATGTAATCCTCATGTTCTTATGTTCATAAAAAATTGAAAAGTATTCAAAGAAGCCAATATATACACCTACATATACAGTGAGCTGGAAATTCAACAAAGAAGAAGCACATATTAATCACAATATTCAATTTTTTCTCTCCATAATACACAAGAATGAGATATTATTGAACTTATACATTATTAATGCTATTTTCCTTTCATCTATTAGTGAGATAATATTACAATTATTATGAGAATTACATCAATGTCGCTCATAAATGCACAATTAGCAACCTATTGTATTAACCCAACAATAAAAGAAACAATCAACTCCAATCTACAACCCATTTTATCAATTATGCCTTAGCTGCTGGAGCCATTGTATCATTGACAAACACCGGCTTACTCTGCCCAGGTAAGTCACTGAGGTTGACCTCAGCAAGTACCTCCTGCTGGGGTTTGGGCCTATCTTGCATGCATTCAGGGGCGGGCTCAGGCGTCTCCACCAACGCTTCTTGGGACTCATTTCCGTCACATTTATTTGTCTCGGGACCATCCTCCCAGGGTATGAAGTCTGGCCCCCAAGACCGTCATAGGTAGTAAACTGTCTTGCCGCCCTTGCGCACCTTGACAATCTTGGACGGAGGACTTGTAAATTTGCTGCTCCTTTTCTACCCAATGCTTTCTGGAGCAGCCTCTACATCTCGAATGTCTTCCCACTTCGACAATTTTACCCCTGCAATTTTACCAGTCCTTGGAGCTTCATCTGTTGACAACTCAGTAAAGAAAACTGCATCTGAATAGTGTGCCTTTTCCACTCCGAATGGCTTTTCAAACGCGTTTATGGTAACTGTGCGCTTTCCCAACTTTGCCTTCACATATTGGTGATAACTAGACGGGATAGCCCCATATCGGTGCATCCAAGCTCTGCTGAGTATCATGTGGTAATTTGTATCTGCTTCAATCACATGGAACTTAGTTGTGGAATGAATTTCACCAATTGTTAAGTCCACTACAATATGGCCCTTAGTAACCTTCTTCTCACCACCAAACCCCGTTATAGTGATGGGTTGGCAAACCATCCTAGACTCTGGGATACCAACCTTTGCAAACGCGTCAGCAGTGATAATGTTTATGGACGTCCCACCATCAAGAAAAGCACGCTTGAACTCTACATCATTGATATAGGCTATGACAAAAAGAGAACGGTTATGAGGAAATGGGTATGCTCTGTCTGCCTCTGAAAAAGTAATGGCCCCATAATCTTCCTGAATGCGTCGAGGCACATATTCCTTGGCCTTAACAACTTCAGCATGGTGTACTTCAGAGATGCTGATGAGAGCCTTTGTTGCTTTCATCCTGGCGGCTTGGCTCAGCCCCAATTGGTCAAAGAAGGTGCAAAACTTAACAGAATTTTGCAGGGCTTGAGCATGAGTATCCTCTGCAAATTTTGCCTCCGCAAGTATAGTCTCAGAGAGCTGGCCACTGGCGATTTATTCTAATTCATCAAAGTAAGACGCCATGTGCACTTGATCACGCACAGGCCCAAGATAGCCAATCATGTGTACATTCTTCCCATTTTCTTTGTGGTTAGGATAAGGGTCCTTCCGTACGTCACAATTACTGGTGTCTTTGAACTTCAGCTTGTTTGCAGCAACTTTCTTCTTGAAGATACTTTTCAAAGTTCAACATTCCCTAGTAGGGTGTCTGGTGGTTCTGTGATAGCCACAATAATCTGGGCTTTCTTTGTCCTTCTTGGTAGAGTAACATCAACCAGAGGCAAAGTAAGTCCGCCATCAGCGACCCATTCTTTAACCAGGGCCTTAACATTCTCAAGGCTGCAAGGATATGAATTCTAGTCCTCATAACTCTTCCTCTTTCGAGAGGACGAGGCCTCTGCTTGTGAGCGGCTCCCTCTTCCAGAGGTTACCGCAGCAACTCTACTACTGCGGGAGTAGCGGTGGCTATCACGAGATCTATATAAAGGGCCAGTGGTACTGAGGTTTCTAGCTGCCTCAATCAAAACTGAAAAGGTAGGCATATTATGGTTTACCAAGAAAATTTTGTGGTCGCGTATGGCACCCTCCACACATATGCTGACTAAGTGAGCCTCATCCACTAGCTCATGGCAGTCAATAGCCTTGTCTTGGAACCGTTTAACATAGTCCAGTATGTCTTCACCTTCTTTTTGGACATCTTGCCCAACTGTGAGGATTATAACTTTCTCTTGGACTTGGAAGAATTTCGTGTGGAACTTGTTCACCATTTCCTCCCAACTCTTGATCGAGTTGGGAGCCAAGTTCACATACCAACTGTAAGCTCTTTCAGTAAGTGATTTGGAGAACTCCCGAAGGCGCAGAGAGTGGTCACTACCATGGACACCAAGAGTTTTAATGAACCTAACCACATGTTCTCTGGCATTGCCTTGTTTTCTATCGAACTTAATAAACTTGGGCACTGTATGCCCAGTTAGGTAGGGCATGGTCAATATCTCTTAAAAGTATGGGGGCTTCACATCTGGGTCTGGGAGAGATGGCAGTTGTTTCTTGCAGCGCTCTTGCTTGAGCATAGCTTGTACATCGGCTAGAGTAACAAAGTGAGTGGGTTGGAATGGTCCAGTCTGCTCCTGGGTAGCTGAATCGACGACTGTACCGTTCACTTGAGGTACCACCAGAGGCACCTGGATTGGAGCTTGAACCTCAGGGAACAAGTTAGGTGCTGGGTTTGGAACTATTACAGGTGGGGGTGCTTGGACTGGAGTTGGTTTAGAAGCCATGGCCAGAATAGCCTCAGTGAGAGTTTGCAAAGTTTCCAGGATCTCCCTCTGCGTATCCTAGAGTAGCTGAACTGCCTTAACCATGACACTGTGGTTATGGTCTTCCACATGTGCTGCTCTGCCATTGGAAGAGCCTTGCTGCCGTGGGAGTTGCTGAACTTCATCTTCTGCCATTTTTTTTCCAGCGAAGTGTGTAAGCTACTGCGGGTGTGAACCATCAACAAAGCAGCCTTCCCAGCAGAGTCGCCAGAAATGTAAGGGGGGTTCAAGGTTAGGGAGGTGATTAGAGAGGTAAAACTATACCAATGGTCCACTAATGGCGAAAGTGGCTTGAGAATGAACAGCAACAACTATCTGGGAGTTGGAGAGTGTGTAACTGAGTGAGGGTGAAGCAAGTGTCTCAAGAAGACGTGTATGGCAGTACCAAATTGGGCAGCATCTCCCCCAAATCCCCAAAATTCCTTCTGTTGAACTTTGGGAAATGGGTCCTATTTATAGGCTTTTCCTTGGCACAAAGAGGACACCAAGTGGCCAAATAGAGAGAAGACATGTGTCCTAGAGGATCACATAGAATATTCTATCTTGAGCCACCAGGCTGAAGGTGCCACGTGTCCCTCTGCATGTACTGTGTACTATCTATTTGCCTCCGCAACTACCTTTTTTTTTTCGAGCCTCAGCAAGTGTAGTTGCGACGGGAGTGTTTGGCACTGTAACTCCCTTTTGAGCCTCAGCAAGTGCAGTTGCAGCGGGAGTGCTTGCCTTTGCACTTGCTTTCTCAACTTGAACCTCAGCAATTGCACTTGCAGCGGTGAACCTTGCTGTGGCACCTGCCTTCTCAGTTCTATTTGACCAGTACATGCATTCTCAGGACTCTGTTAGTCTACTATCAACTACATTCGTGTTCACCTCAGCGAAGCCTCTACCCTTAGCCACCTAACCACAAACTCCCCAACTTCCTAGGGCGAAGGCCACGGCCGAGCCTGTTATCAGCCATACTGTGCCTTAGTACCAAGCCCAAGGGGGCTTCCTTAGATCTGCCTATGCGACTAAGGCAGGTTCATGACTTAGGTAATGGAAAGGGAGTCCCTTATGTTCAGGCTACCCTGCTCCCATCTTCGCGGGGTCACTGCGATAAACTGGTATTTCTGGGCCTACTATCAGCTCCAACCAGTAAGCCTTGGGGCCTGCTATTAGCTCAAAGTTAAATGAACTGTGGGGCCTACTATCAGCCTTAGGCCAGTAATGCCTTGGGACCTGCTATCAGCGCCAAGCATTAGCCCCTATTTGCAGAGGGAAGCCTCTCTCCAAGGCTACTATCACCTTGGCAGGGTATCCCCTCTGCAACTGAGTTGCCACGGTAGCAGTTGCTGCGGTAGTCATTTCCCGTGGCAAGTTCAAATAGTAGAACCGAGAATATTAAAGATGGCGGCGCCGACATAATGCCTCTGCAACTTGGGCGCTGCAAGCATTGCCTCAGCAACTTAGTTGCCTCGGTCTTTTCTTTCCTTCAGCAATTCTAGATGACCGTGATACCAACATTACTTGGAATGGCGGCGGTTGCGAAGATACTTGGGATGGCGGCGCAGAGACAAAGTGCCTCAACAACTCTACCGCTACACATGTCTCCTCGGCAACTTCAAATGGCGGCAGAGCCGAAGTTAGTAGGAATGGCGACGCTAAGAAAAAGTGCCTCAGCAACTTTGCCGCTGCACATTTTCCCTCCGCAACTTTACCGTTGCAGGTGTTGCCTCTACAACTTTGCTTAGGCATTTCTCCTTGCTGAGTCCATTTGGACCCCCTGTGGGTCAGACTTACCTCGGCCCACTTGTTGGCCCACTTCCCTTGGGCTTTCGCCTATACTTCTTTTCCATTCCTGATCGCCTCATTGGGGCGACCTTAGCACTTAGGCCCATTATTATTTCGGGACTTAATTTCTGCCTCTCTACATTTTTCCCCTGCGCGCGTGAGAGACACGCTCCCTGTTTTTCGCGCGTGCATGATGTCAGCGAGCAACCCAAGGGTTGCGTCGATTGGGTCAGATGTTATGCTGGCTCTGAAAAGGTAACCTTTTGACTGCCAGAACATAATGACCTAGGGCAGTGTGCCGGTGCCCCCCCTTGCTGATTTTCTTTATAAATAAAGCCCTTGGGTCTACTGGTCCCCCACTTTTTCCCAACACACCTTTCTGTCTCCTTTGTCTTGTTCTCTCCCTTGTCCCAACTTTCCAAAGCCTTTTTGCCCTTTCTTTGTTCCTTTTCATGGCCAGCATGAGGTTTCTTCCTGATAGGCCTGCCCCACCCCCTACTGAGTGGAGGTGGGCCCCTTACTTCAAAGGGTTGGCTGACCCTTTCTAGAAGGCGGTTGACTCTTTCATTCCTGACGCCCCTTCTCTAGAGGAGCCCCTGCTTCCTTTTGGGGAGACCACTTTGGATGATGCAAACATGGTGAACCCGGTTTCTGTGCTGCGGTTTCTTGTGGAGCGAGGCGACTTTCCACATTCTTACATCTACTATCGCACTCATTCGGGTCCTCCAGCAGATTGGTCCTTTTGGGTCGATGACGTCATTGCAGATGGTGGTTTTGAGCAGCGTCTACGTGATGTTCACCTTTTCAATGCCATCTTGATCTCGAGTGAGTTATCGGTGCGTAAGGTGAAAACCAACACTGATATGATTGTCTCCCGTTGGAGTCGCGACACCCACACTTTTGTCTTGGTATGGGGGGAGATAACCCCAACCCTGGAAGACGTTGCTGTCCTCTTACGCCTCAGCACCCGTGAAGATCAGCCCTTTGACCCGGTGTCCCTGACCCCTGCAGAGCAAGTCGTTGTCACTGCTCTTCAAACCGCCTTTCAGGAGACGCGAAAGTTTGGCTCATGGTATGACCTTAAAATCGGGGAACTGCTCCAGGAGAGGCCTAAGAGAGATAAGACCACCTATCTCTCTTGGTTAAAGCACTTTTTCAAGGACTTGCAACTAGTTGTAGCTGACGTTACTGAGGAGAATCGTGACTCCGTAGTTGGGCCGGGCTACTGAGGCGACTTGTACTTGGCCGCATTCATTAGTTATTTCATTTCGTTCTTTGTCCTACCCAGTAACCCTGCCGAAAGCATCAATCCTCTGGTATTTCCCTCAGCCCTAAAGCTTTGCAGCGGTAACCAAATTCCTCTGGCTCCCCTCTTCTTGGGTAACTTATATTTCCTTCTTGACCTCATCTATTCGGACATGGAGCGATTCATGGGCCGCTATGACATGTGGAGCTTTGTGCATACCCAGTTCCTGACTGCTTTTTTCTATGAGAGATTTCCTGCCATAGGCCCCATTCCTAAAGAACACAAGCCCTTCTTTACTGATGAAATCTTTGATGCAGAGGGCCACAATGTCCTAGATGCAGAGGGTCGGCCTGTCACGAGGCAAGTGCGTCAGTCCCTTCCTCGTATCTCTCGGTGGTCTGGCCTTGGCACAAACAGGCTCTTTTCAGACTATGTTGACCATATGGAGGAGTGCATCTTCTGCCCTTTCACTCAGCCTCTCCAAGGCGTTTTTGTTGTCCCTTTTTATTTTTCAGAGGCTCACCACGTTGATTTTTCTCTCGACGGCATCTAGGCTAATTCTCTCCTTATTGCTGCCATGATTCGCCCTAGATTCCTGCCCGTGTGAAATGATGAAAGCATGTCCAGCGTCGTCTACCGACCGGACAGGGTCTTTATGCAATTCGGGATGGATCAGGGCATTCCATATACTCCCCCGCCTCAGACTGATTTCCACAGGAGTTTTCAACGATTTACCCGTGACTACGCTACTCTACTTGTGGAGGGCTTAGGAGTCATGGAGCTTCCCTCACTTGGGAGAGAGGGTGCCTGTACTCCTGACAATAGGCTGTTTTGGCACCGCAATCTCAATTCTTTCTTCAATTTTTGTAACAGTGCTCCGGTCATCCCTGCAATAGAACCTATTTCGCAGCCCGACTTGTCCCTTCGTCTGCCTTCTGGCCGAGGGAAACAATCCAGCATATTTTGCCGCTTCAAGCTTCTGCCCATTGTGGAGGAGCCTCACCCGTCTGGGGCAATGTCTATTCAACCCTTGCAGATTGCTTCCCCTGAAGTGAGTGTGACAGTACGCATGACCCGTTCTAGGCTAAGGGCAGCCCAAACAACAGTGGCATCGGTTCCCGAGGCACATGCCTTGCCCAGCAGGAAGAGGCTCTGAAAGGTATCCATACTTAGAAAATACTCTATATTATTTCCTTATACTTATTATGTTTACTGTAACAACTGCATGATCCTCTTCTGCCTTCAGGGACTTGGACCGTACTACCTTCTGGCCTAAGGGGCTCTTCTACCGCCATTAGTATTTCTTTTGACTCAGACGACGACGATGACAACCTCCCTATTGCTACTAGGGTGACAAGATTCAAGACTCGTAGGATAGTTCTTCCGGACGTTGAAGAGGAACCAAGTACGAGAGATGAACTGACTACGCCAGTTGTGGAGGTGGAGCCAGTTGTGGAAGCCGCAGGCCATGAGCAAATTCCCCTTGCTGTGGAAGTTGCAGCGGGTGATATAGCTGCTGAGGGTTTAGAGCCTTTGTATCCTTCTAACTCTATGCATTATGTCCGTTCCTCCGTTGGCAGGGATGATTTCGTACCCGAGACCCCTAGAGAAGATCGCGATATGAGAAAGCCGCTGGAAATTTTACCACCTACCCTTGGGGCTGCATCTGGCAGTTCCTCCCAATCTACTGAGTCTCTGTTGATTTAACAAGCTCCACTTCTAGACGTTCAGGTGGTCGAAGAGAGTCCAAGTGTAGCGGCTACCGCCACTGTCCCTGCTATGACCCCTCTAGACTTGGAACGACTTGCAGAGGTAGCTGTCACTTTAGCTGCCCACACTGTCATTACTGCTGCTGGGACCTCTGATCCAGTTGCTTCGGTAACCTCTAAACAGCTGGCAGACTTGTACCCCACTCATTTTCTAGAGGTGCCAGCTGACCTTGGGATGTCTCATGATTTTTATACTGGGATGGACACCGTTGTTGTTCCAGATTTGAATGTTGGGGATTATCAGATGGACGACCTTTTTTCGGAGCGACGCAACGGTGCAGGCAGTTTTGGTCTTTCTCGTGAGGCTAGTTCACCCGGTCGCCAGCCAGCGTCTACCCACTCCATTGCCGCTAGGCAGTTATCTTCAAGGGAGGTGCGCCGCCCTCAAACCTTCGGTTGCTCCGTCAGCCTCCCTCCAGTGATTGAAGCTGGTGGTGGTGTGAGAGAGGCCCCCCGGCCCTCAGAGAAAGTATCCTTCCTAAGTTATTGCGTTTCCTTCGAAGTTGTTGCAACCCTTGCTCGTATCCAAACACTGCATCCGGACACCTTTACTGCCTTTAATGTCCTTGGGTCAATAGTTCAGACGGCACTGCTGGAGTCACTTGTTGGCTTTGTTAGCGATCTTGCCACCAAGTAGATCCTGACCACTCCCAGCAATTTCATGGAGAGTGCCGAGGCCAAACTGAGTGGCTTTGAGAGGAGTGGTTTTAACCTATCATGGATAAGGGCCAGGCTTCAGAAGGTTGACGACTTCCTCAAGCACGCCGACAACGTGGCGATTATCGCGTCTCTAGAGGAGACCATTAAGGAATGTGAGGATGCCCTGGAGCAGCACCGATAGAACCTGGCTCGGCTCAAGGAGAAGGACTTGGCATTGGTTTCCCAGTTGCCTCAAGATGTGACTCTAATGGACTCCCTCTTGAAGGGTTTGATTTGATTTGATGTAGCTCTGTGACTTCGTCATGATTTCTTCTATTTCATCTTCTTTATTTTTTTTTTGTTGCATCGCGCTAGGTGCGCCTTTCTTTTTCTTTTTCTCTGTCATGACTTCTTTTCAAACATTGTAGTCATGTTCTGGAAGTTTGACTTTAATGGAAAGCGTGGACGTTTGGTAGTACTTGTGGGTTTCATTTCATTGCTTTTCTTTACATTGCTTTTACATAGTTTCTAGAGATAAGTAAAGCTCTTGCAGTGAACAAAACTTCATCATGACTAAGTTTTTACAAGTGTAAAATTTCATTAAGTATGGAAAACTTTCCTTAAACTAAGCGAGTATGAGAGCAAAAAGTTTACTAAGTGTATGATACTTTCTTTACACTTTGCTTTGGAAGTATTAACAAAGAAACTTACAACTCTTTTTCTTGAACAAAAGGTACTAAGGAAAATACTCCTTGACATACTTTGTGTTAACAGGACCAATTCTGAATCCATCATCTACTCTTGTCAACTTATAGTACCTCCTGCTGCTTGCCTCAACAACTTATAGGGGCCTTCCCATCTGGGTGAGAACTTGGGAATTGGCTGCCCCCGCATGATTGCGTCCACTGTTTTCCATACTAGGTCCCCTTCCTTGAACTTTCTGTATTGAACGGATTGATTGTAGGCACGGGCTATGGATTGATGATACTTTCCATTGCCCGCGAGGCCCGATCTCTTCTTTCTTCAGCTGCCTTTATGTCATTCTTCCTGCTGTCTGGAACTAAGTGCGCTGACATGGCCATTCTTGCTGAGGGTACTGCCAACTCAACCGATAACACAACTTCAGACCCATATACTAGGGAAAATGGGGTTGCCTGAGTTGGCTTTCTTTTTGATGTTCTATATGCCCAGAGTGCCATGGGGAGTTGTTCAGACCATGTGCCTTCTGCTTCATCCATCATTTTACTCTGTATTTGGATGAGGGTGTTGTTGGTCGCCTCAGCTTGTCTGTTCCCTTGGGGTAGTATGGACTAGACTTGTGATGCTTGATCCGGTAGGCATCCAACAACCTTCCAACATGGCGGTTTACAAAAGGAGTTCTATTGTCAGACAACATCACTTTGGGTATGCCAAACCTGCAGATTATGTTCTCTCTGATGAAGTTGGCCACTCCTGTCCTATCTGCCTTCCTCATTGGTATAGCCTCTACCCATTTGGTGCTAACTTCGGTTGCTACAAGTATCCATCTGTAGCCTTTGGACTGCTGCACTATAGGACCTATCAAGTCAAATACCCAAGTATGGAACAGATAAGGGGTCTTGATGTTGTGTAGTTCAACTGCCGGTGCATGTATCAAATTCCCAAACTTCTGACAGGATTGGCATCTCCTCACAAAGTTTTTAGCATATTCTTCCATTGTTGGCCAGTAGTAGCCGAGGTGAATGAGATGTCCATATAGTCGCTGCCCCTCCTTGATGCTCTGTCTTGTGGTCTTTCTTCAGCACCTCATTTGTCTCATCTATTAATAAGCATGCTAAAGGTTCCCCCTTGAAGCTTCTTCGGTACAGCTTGCCTTGGTCAATGAAGAAGCAAAGGGCTCGCCTCTTAACTCTGATCGCATCGGCTTTGTTCTCGGGCAGTGTGCCATTTCCAAGATAGTTGATATATGGCTACCTCTATTCCTCATTGCTTAAGAAATGGGCTTCCTCTTCATTAAGATGGGATTGACACTTTGCACATTACCTCTGCAACTCAGCACTTTCTTTCTCCATCTCTGGCCAGTAATACCCTTGCCTCTGTATTCGTCGGTATAGACTGATATCTCCATCTCCACAGGACATAGCATGGATCTGCTTAAGTTTGTAAACCGCTTCTTGTCTACCGACGCATCTTGCTAGCAAGTTGTTGGGACCACGGAAATACGACTCTCCTCTAAGGAGATATTATTGAACTTATACATAATACACAAGAACGAGATATTATCGAACTTATACATTATTATTGCTATTTTCCTTTCATCTATCAGTGAGATAATATTATAATTATTATGAGAATTACATCAATGTGGCTCATAAATTGACAATTAGCAACCCATTTTATTAACCCAACAATAAGAGAAACAATCAACTCCAATCTACAACCCATTTTATCAATTATGCCTTAGTTGCTGGAGCCATTGTATCATTGACAAACACCAGCTTGCTTTGGCCAGGTAAGTCACTGAGGTTGACCTCAGCAAGTACCTTCTGCTGGGGTTTGGGCCTATCTTCATGCATTCAAGGGCAGGCTCAGACGTCTTCACCAACGCTTCTTAGGACTCACTTCCATTACATTTATTTGTCTCGGGGCCATCCTCCCAGGGTATGAAGTCTGGCCCTTAAGACCATCATAGGTAGTAAACTGTCTTGCCGCCCTCGCACACCTTGACAAACTTGGGTGGAGGACTTGTGGATTTGCTGCTCTTTTTCTGCCCACTGCTTTCTGGAGCCGCCTCTACATCTCGAATGTCTTCTCACTTCGGCAATTTTACCCCTGCAATTTTACCAGTCATTGGAGCTTCATCCGTTGACAACTCAGTAAAGAAAACTGCATCCGAATAGTGTGCCTCTTCCACTTCGAATGGCTTTTCAAACGCGTTTATGGTAACTGTGCGCTTTCCCAACTTTGCCTTCACACATTGGAGATAACTGGATGGGATAGCCCCATATCGGTGCATCCAAGCTCTGCTGAGTATCATGTGGTAATTTATATCTGCTTCAATCACATGGAACTTAGTTGCAGAACGAATTTCACCAACTGCTAAGTCCACTATAATATTGTCACGACCCAAACCCGCCCCTATGGGTTTAGCACCGTAACCAGCCAGTAATCTGAGATTACCGAAGGCCTGCTTAACAGCAAAACAGTAATACAGAGTACAGGGGCTGGCGGAAGCCAAAACAGTAATTAAAAGATGTCCAATGAGTTGTGACAGTCTGTATGCAAAAGACTTTTTATAACATATTCACATTCGAAACAAAACAGCATGTACGTACATCATGTACAGATATTCGGTGTAATAACCCTCACCACTGATTACTGACAACCATACTGATTACTGTTTAACCGAGGCTAAACATGTTAATTAACTAACTGACTGAAATCTAAAACTGATTGATTGACTGTATCTGTTTAAATGCATTATCTACCTGTTTGACTGTTTGATTATCTGTTCATGTTTTATGTTTAAACTGTTAATTGAAGACCTTGTCGACGGCCGAATCAGAAATTGATTAGTGTTTCGTGATCAGTAGAATTTATGTGATTTAATGGTGTATCTATCTGAAATATGATTTAGTATGATTAAACTAGATTAAATAAAGCTAATTAAAGAGTTGGGCTTATTTACCATGATGCCATTGAGTGGCCCACCATCTAGACACTTGAGCCTTACACACACTTGATCACAAAACACATTTCATCAGCCCAATTCCTTGTTCTAACCGACCAAGAGAGGGAGAAGGAGAGAAATTGAGTTCCATCTAGAGAATTGGCTTGTTAGACTTGAAGAATTTGTAGGAGATTTGCCTAATTGAACTTCTACACTTGTATTGAAGATCTAGGCAAGGAATTCGACCTCTTAATTGTGTCTTTAAGTTGATTCTTGCATGGTTCATGTCATATTCAAGAGCTAAGTCATGAATTGGTTTTAATTGTTGTATTAGAAGCTTAATCTTTGCATGCATGGCATACTCTTGCATTTTTGAGCTTGTTCTTCATAAACTTGCCACATGCATGTCCATGTTTTGAGAATAGACCATGATTTCATCTTATTTTTGGAACAATTGGCTCATTAGAGCAAGTATTGGAAGCTTTGAATTGGTTTAAACTCATGCATGTCATGTTTGAATCTTGTTCATGAAAATTGGTTTGAAATTGAATTTAATTGAACTACCCTTGGGCTTTGATTTCTTAAATTGAGCTTTGAATCATGTAATACTATGAGTTTACAAGTGTTTTCCAGAAAATTAGCCCGAGAGGATCGAAATTTATGCTTTAAAAGTTGATTTTGAGCTTGAGGTTCGAATTTGGAATTTCCAGAATTTGGACTCACGCTCGAGCGAGGGATTCCACGCTCGAGCGTACCCTCTGGGTCATGAAGTCCGCTTGAGCGAGAAAAGTGACGCTCGAGCGTGAAATTCGTGTATCCAGTACTTTGCATGAGTTTGCAGTCCGCTCGAGCGAGAGAGTTTACGCTCGAGGGAGGACTTGTGTCCCACGCTCGAGCGAGGGTCGAGCACCCGTCGAGCGTGAATTTTGAGCATCCAGTATTTTCACTGTAGCTCGCAGTCCGCTCGAGCGACGGAAGTCACGCTCGAGCGGAGACCTTTTGTCTGCATGTCCGCTCGAGCGTAGAAATCCACGCTCGAGCGAGACCCCCGTTTTTTGAAAATTCTGAAAATACTTTTAAAGTGCATCTTTGCATCCTCATCCCATCCTAGGCATTCTTAGGCCTAGTTTAAGGCATCTTAATGAGGATATAGATGTAGAACACACCGAGACAATTAGGGATTAAGTTATTATTTTTCCTAACTGTGTAGCTTAGTGTGTATTCAATCTGTTAACTGTGTAGGCTTGGCGACTGGAGACGCGCTCTAGCTTACTGTAGGCCAGAACTCTGTGAGTAACAACTGTGTAAAGATATGTTCAAAATGATTATCTTCTGAACAATCGAACTGTACTGCTTTCTGAACTGATACTGTTAATTGAATGAATGTATGTCCTATATTCTGAACTGTATTGTGGCATCCTTAGCAACTACTGTTTACTGTTACTGTTACAGAGATCTCTGTCGGTTCCCTTGTTGGGACCACTACTGTTTACTGATTGATGGCCATCATTTATTGTTCGGTCTTTTAAGACCCACTGTTTACTGTACTGTTATGCTAATGGATGTACCACATATGACTGAATGACTGATATACTGAATCAATGAACTGTTTTCATTACTGTAAGGACATTCATTCTTAACCTCTTTACACATTGTGTTATTCACTGGGCTTTAGCTCACCGTTTATATATATATATGTAGGTGTACAGGCACCAGATCGCGGCTAGGAGCGTCGGGGTAAACTCCAGTTTTGTCAAGCCAACCACTGTGCCTCACTGTGAGGTTCCGAGCCTGCCAAGCTATGGCTTTGGGGTGTTTTAATTTCCCCGTCGGTCTCTGTATCTATTTGTATAGACTGATAGATTGCTACTATACTGTGTTAATAGGGATTAAGTCCTTGTTCCAAGAGATTGTAAATGTTGTACATACAGTTTTGTACTGTTTTTATATATATACATGAAGAGTCTTTTCGCATATAGACTGTCACAGCTCATTGGACATTGTTTATTTATTGTTTTGGCTTCCGCCATGCCCCTGTACTCTGTTTTACTATATTACTGTTAAGCAGGCCTTCGGTAATCTCGGATTACTGGCCGGTTACGGTGCTAAACCCATAGGGGTGGGTTTGGGTCGTGACAGAGTGGTATCAGAGCGATACTTACCACGAGTTATACCGCACACACGTGTCCAAATGAGCTATAGGATGTCCTAGAAAAGCGATTAAGGCTTTACTTGATCATGATAAGTGTGTGGCTATGACATGACTGAATATATGCTAATGTGATAAACTGTTTAAGTATGCAACTGCTTATGTTGATAATTGCTATAATTGCTTATAGTGAAATGGATAATACAAGAACTGCAAATGAATCTGAATCCTCATCCTTTGAGGCAAGAATGGCAAGACTGGAAAGAATGATGGAACTAATAACTGAAAGACTAGATCAACAACAGAATCAACAGCCCCCACCTCCTCCTCCGGTACAGCCGGAACAGAATGTCAACGTTAATGATGGGGACATAATTGCTCTCACCCACAAGTTCAGCAAAATGAAACCGCCATCCTTTCAGGGAGGCCTTGAACCGTTAAAAGCTGAAGCATGGGTTCTTGAAACAGAAAAATTGTTTGAGGTTTTTCCGTGCTCTGAAGCACATAAAGTACTATTGGCCACCTTTACTCTGCAAGAAGAAGCTAGAAGGTGGTGGATGCTTATCCGTGATGACAACACTGTAATGACTTAATCTCAATTCAAGGGAGCCTTCTTCGAAAAGTATTTCCCTCAGTGTGTCAGGGACAGAAAAGTAACTGAATTTGAACAGCTGAGGCAGGGCACAATGTTCGTTGCTGAATATGAAACAAAGTTCACCGAGCTTGCTAGATATGCACCACACATGGTGGATACTGATTACAAGAAGGCCAGAAAGTTTGAAGGCGGCCTGAATGTTGCAATACTGGACAGAATTAATGTTTTGAAGTTACCGAACTATGTGAATGTTCTTGACTGAGCTTTGATGGCTGAATCAAACATCGAGGCACTGAAAACTGAAACACCAGCGTCTGAATGGCGTGGTAAAAGGCAGGGTTTCAAGTTCAAGAAAGGAAAGCATAACCCATCGAACAAGAAACAGAATACGGGGTCAACAACTAGCCCCAGCCAAGGGAGTGGTTCATACCACCCTGTTCTGAGTGTGGCAGGAAGCACAAAGGGGTTTGTTACAAAATATCTAGAGCCTGTTACAGGTGTGGCAAGGTGGGCCACATGGTTAAAGACTGCCCCTCTGCTTCGCAGGCCAATAGCAAAGCTACACCAAGCGTGGCAGCATCAACTGTTGCACCAAAACCGAACCCTAAAGTTACCGGAAAAGAGCCTATAAGGCAGGGCCGAGTGTTCACCCTAGTACCGGGAGACGTCCAAAATACTGAGACCGTAGTGTCAGGTATTCTCTCTATTTGTACTCAAAATGCATATGTGCTGATTGATTCGGGGTCTACACATTCTTATGTATCGCATGCTTTTTCGCGAAAATTGAATAGACCCTTAGAACCCATGAATTATCTGTTAGCTGTATCTTCACCCGTTGGGGGATCCATGACTTGTGCATACACATATCCCGCTTGTGAAATTATTGTTGGAGATGCACATCTGTATATTGATTTACTGCCTCGAACATTGACCATTTTGATGTAATATTGGGAATGGACTGGTTAACGAAATATCATGCCACCATAGACTGTGTAACGAAGCAAGTAGTTTTCCGTCCACCTGGTTTGCCTGAATTTGTGTTTAATGGAAGTGGAGTAGTACCTCCTCCGTATTTGATTTCATCTGTAAAAGCTGATAAATTGATTAGAAAGGGTTGTAAAGGGTATTTGTGTTCTGTATTGACTGTGTCTACTGATGATAATGCTAATGTGAACAGTATTCCCATAGTCAGAGAGTTCCTAGATGTTTTTCCAGATAATCTGCCAGGGGATTTGATTGACAGGGAGATTGAATTCACCGTTGATGTGATTCCGGGAACACAGCCAGTATCTAAAGCTCTTTACCGAATGGCTCCGACTGAATTGAAAGAATTGAAAGTGCAACTGCAAGAACCGTTAGACAAAAAGTTCATCAGGCCTAGTACTTCACCGTGGGGCGCACTTGTCTTGTTTGTGAAAAAGAAAGACGGCTCACTGAGACTATGTATCGACTACCGTGAACTGAACAAGGTAACTGTGAAAAATAAATACCCATTGCCTCGTATTGATGACTTATTTGATCAATTACAGGGTGCCTAAGTATTCTCTAAGATTGATCTCAGATCCGGATATCATCAGCTGAAAGTTAAACCAGAAGACATAGACAAAACTGTTTTTCGAACGAGGTATGGACATTATGAATTTTTAGTTATGCCTTTCAGAGTTACCAATGCACCTGCTGCATTTATAGACCTCATGAACAGAATCTTTAAACCATTCCTTGATGAATTTCTTGTTGTATTCATTGATGACATCCTGATTTATTCTAAGACTAGAGAAGAACATGACCATCATCTGAGACTTGCCCTACAGACCCTAAGAGAACAGAAACTTTATGCTAAACTGTCTAAATGTGAGTTTTGGCTTGATCATGTTATGTTTTTGGGGCATATTGTTAGCAAAGATGGAATTTCTATTGATCCGCAGAAAATTGAAGCTGTAGTAAACTGGCCTAGACCAACAAATGTGACAGAAGTCCAAAGCTTTTTGGGTTTGGCTGGATATTACAGAAGATTCGTCAAAGATTTCTCCAAAATTGCCTTACCGTTGACTCAGTTAACTCAGAAGGGGATATCATTTGACTGGACTGACCAAAGGAAATCAGCTTTCCAGGAGTTGAAAACTCGACTAGTGACTGCACCAGTTCTTACCTTACATCAGGTACGGATGGTTATACTGTATTTAGTGATGCTTCTCATAAGGGTTTGGGGTGTGTTTTAATGCAGAATGGGAGAGTAATTGCCTATGCTTCCCGACAACTGAAACCGCATGAAAAGAACTACCCGACCCATGATCTGGAACTTGCTGCAGTAGTATTTGCACTAAAAATCTGGCGTCACTACCTTTATGGGGCGACATGTGAAGTATACACCGACCACAAGAGTTTAAAATATTTCTTCACACAGAAAGAACTGAACATGAGACAGCGGAGATGGCTGGAACTGATTAAAGACTATGACCTACAGATTTTATATCATCCAGGAAAAGCCAACACCGTTGCCGATGCATTGAGTCGGAAATCGACTGGGAACTTAGCATGTTTGCTCACCGGACAGAAAGAGTTGCTTTGTGACCTTAAAAAATTTGAAATCGAAATTGTTTTGCGAGAATAAGGTGGAACAATAGCTACTATTTCTGCTCAACTGGCACTGATTGAAGAAATTAAAGAGAAACAACAATTGGATGACTTCTTGAAGAAGGTCATCGAAGAAAGGGAATTGAAACCAAGACCGGGTTTCAAATTTGAAAACAGTGTACTGAAATTTCAGGGAAGACTGTGTGTACTGAATGATTCTGAACTGAAAAGAAGAGTTCTGCAAGAAGGCCACAATTCAAAACTGTCTATCCACCCAGGGAACACAAAAATGTATCAAGATTTGAAATTGAATTTCTGGTGGCCGGGAATGAAGAAAGAAATTGCTGATTTTGTATCAAAATGCCTTCATTGCCAACAAGTCAAAGCCGAACATCAACGACCCGCAGGTTTATTGTAGCCCTTGCCGATACCGGAGTGGAAATGGGAACATATCACCATGGATTTTATCGTTGGTTTGCCTCGCTCTAGTAAAGGTATGGACTCAATTTGGGTTATTGTTGATAGATTGACTAAATCTGCTCACTTCTTACCTGTCAAGACAATTTATAATGCGGATAAATTGGCTGTAATTTATATTGACGAAATTGTTAGACTGCATGGAGTGCCTGTGTCCATTGTTTCTGACAGGGATTCGAAGTTTACATCGAGATTTTGGCAAAGCTTACAGACTGCATTGGGTACTGAACTGAGACTGAGTAGTGCCTATCATCCTCAGACAGATGGCTAGTCAAAAAGGACCAACCAGACTCTGGAGGATTTACTGAGAATGTGCGTCCTTGATTTTCAAGGAAACTGGGAAAGCCATTTGCCCTTAGCTGAATTCGCCTACAACAACAGCTATCATTCAAGTATTGGTATGGCGTCTTTCGAGGCATTGTATGGCAGGAAATGTAGATCTTCGATTTGCTGGGCAGAAGTTAGAGATGGGCCTTTGCTTGGGCCCGAGATTGTATATGAAACAACTGAAAAAGTGAAACTGATACAACAGAGACTGAAAAGCGCACAGAGCCGATAGAAAAGTTATGCGGATGTCAGAAGATGAGACAGAGAGTATGAAGTGGGTGATCACGTTTTTGTGAAAGTGACACCGATGAAAGGCCAGACTCGTTTTGGAGTCAAAGGCAAGTTAGCACCAAGATATGTCGGACCGTATGAGATTATTGAAAAAATCAATCTGGTGGCGTATCAAGTTGCGCTTCCTCCTGAAATGGAGCATATGCATAACGTCTTCCACATTTCTATGTTGAGGGATTACCTTCGGGATCTTTTCCATGTGATTGAGCCTACTCGTGTAGTGCTGAGTGTTGACTACACTTACGAGGAACGGCCTATTCAGATTGTAAACAGACGGATTAAGGAGTTGAGAAACAAAGAGATCCTGTTAGTGAAAGTTGACTGGCAAAACCATGGTGGCGTGTATGCCACTTGGGAAAGGGAAGATGACATGGCCAAGAGATATCCTGAACTGTTTCCACTGAACCCTGTTTTCTTCCAGAATGAAGGTAACTCGAGTTTAGAGGACTAAACTCTTTTTAAGGAGGGGAGACTGTAATAACCCTCACCACTGATTACTGATAACCCTACTGATTACTGTTAAACTGAGGCTAAACATGTTAATTAACTGACTGATTGAAATCTGAAACTGATTGATTGACTGTATCTGTTTAAATGCATTATCTACCTGTTTGACTGTTTGATTATCTGTTCATGTTTTATGTTTAAATTGCTAATTGAAGGCCTTATCGGCGGCCGAACCAGAAATTGATTAGTGTTTCGTGATCGGTAGAATTTATGTGATTTAATGGTGTATCTATCTGAAATATGATTTAGTATGATTAAACTAGATTAAATAAAGCTAATTAAAGAGTTGGGCTTATTTACCATGATGCCATTGAGTGGCCCACCATCTACACACTTAAGCCTTACACACACTTGATCACAAAACACATTTCATCAGCCCAATTCCTTGTTCTAACCGACCAAGAGAGGGAGAAGGAGAGAAATTGAGTTCCATCTAGAGAATTGGCTTGTTAGACTTGAAGAATTTGTAGGAGATTTGCCTAATTGAACTTCTACACTTGTATTGAAGATCTAGGCAAGGAATTCGACCTCTTCATTGTGTCTTTAAGTTGATTCTTGCATGGTTCATGTCATATTGAAGAGCTAAGTCATGAATTGGTTTTAATTGTTGTATTAGAAGCTTAATCTTTGCATGCATGGCATACTCTTGCATTTTTGAGCTTGTTCTTCATAAACTTGCCATATGCATGTCCATGTTTTGAGAATAGACCATGATTTCATCTTATTTTTGGAACAATTGGCTCATTAGAGCAAGTATTGGAAGCTTTGAATTGGTTTAAACTCATGCATGTCATGTTTGAATCTTGTTCATGAAAATTGGTTTGAAATTGAATTTAATTGAACTACCCTTGGGCTTTGATTTCTCAAATTGAGCTTTGAATCATGTAATACTATGAGTTTACAAGTCTTTTCCAGAAAATTAGCCCGAGAGGATCGAAATTTATGCTTTAAAAGTTGATTTTGAGCTTGAGGTTCGAATCTGGAATTTCCAGAATTTGGACTCACGCTCGAGCGAGGGATTCCACGCTCGAGCGTACCCTCTGGGTCATGAAGTCCGCTTGAGCGAGAAAAGTGACGCTCGAGCGTGAAATTCGTGTATCCAGTACTTTGCATGAGTTTGCAGTCCGCTCGAGCGAGAGAGTTTACGCTCGAGCGAGGACTTGTGTCCCACGCTTGAGTGAGGGTCGAGCACCCGTCGAGCGTGAATTTTGAGCATCTAGTATTTTCACTGTAGCTCGCAGTCCGCTCGAGCGACGGAAGTCACGCTCGAGCGGAGACCCTTTGTCTGCATGTCCGCTCGAGCGTAGAAATCCACGCTCGAGCGAGACCTCTGTTTTCTGAAAATTCTGAAAATACTTTTAAAGTGCATCTTTGCATCCTCATCCCATCCTAGGCATTCTTAGGCCTAGTTTAAGGCATCTTAATGAGGATATAGATGTAGAACACACCGAGACAATTAGGGATTAAGTTATTATTTTTCCTAACTGTGTAGCTTAGTGTGTGTTCAATCTGTTAACTGTGTAGGGTTGGCGACTGGAGACGCGCTCTAGCTTACTGTAGCCCAGAACTCTGTGAGTAACAACTGTGTAAAGATATGTTCAAAATGATTATCTTCTGAACAATCGAACTGTACTGCTTTCTGAACTGATACTGTTAATTGAATGAATGTATGTCCTATATTCTGAACTGTATTGTGGCATCCTTAGCAACTACTGTTTACTGTTACTGTTACAGAGATCTCTGTCGGTTCCCTTGTTGGGACCACTACTGTTTACTGATTGATGGCCATCATTTACTGTTCGGTGTTTTAATACCCACTGTTTACTGTACTGTTATGCTAATGGATGTACCACATATGACTGAATGACTGATATACTGAATCAATGAACTGTTTTCATTACTGTAAGGACATTCATTCTTAACCTCTTTACGCATTGTGTTATTCACTGGGCTTTAGCTCACCGTTTATATATATATGTAGGTGTACAGGCACCAGACCGCGGCTAGGAGCGTCGGGGTAAACTCCAGTTTTGTCAAGCCAACCACTGTGCCTCACTGTGAGGTTCCGAGCCTGCCAAGCTATGGCTTTGGGGTGTTTCAATTTCCCCGTCAGTCTCTGTATCTGTTTGTATAGACTGATAGACTGCTACTGTACTGTGTTAATACGGATTAAGTCCCTGTTCCAAGAGATTGTAAATGTTGTACATACAGTTTTGTACTGTTTTTATATATATGCATGAAGAGTCTTTTTGAAAATAGACTGTCACAGCTCGTTGGACATTGTTTATTTACTGTTTTGGCTTCCGCAATGCCCCTGTACTCTGTTTTACTGTATTACTGTTAAGCAGGCCTTTGGTAATCTTGGATTACTGGCCGGTTACGGTGCTAAACCCATAGGGGCGGGTTTGGGTCGTGACATTCGGTTAGGGACCGAATCCCTACCATAACAGTACAGTAAAGGTGCAGTCTATACAGTATTTCAAAAATAGATACAAAAGGGGGAAATCTAAAACACCCCTAGGCAGCCTTAGCTAGAACAGATCTGGAACCTCGCAGTGAGGCACGAAGGTTGGCTTGACAAAATAGGACTTAGCCTGACGCTCCTAGCAACGGTCCGGTGCCTGTGCACCTACATATATATATATGAGCAGTGAGCTAAAACCCAGTGAATAACATATACGTAAAGAGGTTAGGAATGAATGTCCTTCCAGTATTTAAAACAGTCATTTGAACAGTATATCAGTTATTCGATCATAGCAGTCATAAGTGCTATATCAAATAGCAAACAGTACAGTAGGTCTTAACAGACCGAACAGTCAGTTGATGGCCATCATATCAGTAAACAGTAGTGGTCCCAACATGGGAACCGACAGAGATCTCTGTGGCAGTAGTAGTACAGTACAGTAATAGTAAATTGCTATGGATGCCACGAATACAGTACGCAAATAGGATAAGCATTCATTCAGTAAGAAATATCATTTCAGAAAGCAGTACAGTTGATCATTCAGAAAATATTCATGATTGAATATATCTTTACAACATTGTTACTCACAGAGCACTGGGCTATAAGCAGCTAGAGCGTCCTCGGATGCCAACCCTACACAGTTACAGAACGAAAACACACTAAGCTATACAGTTGGAAAAATGATAACTTAATCCCGAATTTGCCTCGGTGTGGTTCTACATCAATATCCTCCTTAAGATGCCTTAAACATGCCCTAGGAATGCCTAGGATGAAAAGAGGATGCAAGGATGCACTTTTAAACACTTTACAAAATTTTCAGAAAACAGGGGTCACGCTCGAGCGGACATGCAGACAAAGGATCTCCACTCGAGTGTCACTTTCTTCGCTCAGCGGACTGTAAAACATGGCAAGAGTACTGGATGCATGAAATTCACGCTCGACGGACGCTTGATCCCCGCTCGAGCATGAGACACAAGTCCTCGCTCGAGCGTGCATTCCCTCGCTCGAGCGGACTGTAAACATGGGCAAAGTACTGGATACACGCATTTCCTACTCAAGCGTCTCTTTTCCCGCTCGAGCGGACTGCATGAACTCAGTGTGTACGCTCGAGCGTGGAGTTCCCCGCTCGAGCGTGAGTCCAAAATTTGGAATTTCCAGATTTGAACCTCAAGCTCAAAACTCAACTTTAAAGCATCAAAGTCGATCCTTTTGGGCTAATTTTCTGGAAAACACTTGTAAACTCATAAAATGACATGTTTCAAAGATCAATTTGAGAAATCAAAGCCCAAAGGGAGTTCAATTAAACACAATTTCAAAGAAGTTTTCATGAACATGAAGAACAATGCAAATTCAACACATGCATGGGTTCCTAGGAACTCCAATGCTACAAAACAAGATCAAATGCAATGTTTAACTTCAAAACATGGTGAGTTCATGGATCAAGACCAAAAATATGAACATGCATGAAGAAATCCTCATGAAATAACCTCAAAACTCACAATATGAACATGCATGAAGAAATCCTCATGAAACAACCTCAAAACTCACAATACGAACATGCATGCATGATTCAAGCTTCAATTCAACAATTTAAACCATATCTTGGCTCTAGACTTCAAAATTAACATGGACCATGCAAGTCACAACTTAAATTCATAAACCAAAGGATGAATATCCTACCTTAGGTCTCCAATTTCAAATGTAGAAGCTCAAATATGCAATCCTCTCCTCAAAACTTCTAATTTCAAGCAAGAATTCTAGATGAATTCAATGTCTCCAACACTCTAGCTCTCTCTCACGTTTTGGTCTTAGAGGAAATGAAGAATGATGCAAGACTAAGCTTCAAACAACATTTGGTGAAGTGGCCCACTAGATGACAAAATGGTAGATAAGTCTAACTTATGTAATTTAACATTATTTAAACCAATTTAATCATACCAAATCGCATTTCAATTAAACATGCCATAAAATCACATAAATTCTAATTAGCACAAAACACTAATCAATTTCTGGTTCAGCCGCCGATAAGGCCTTCAATTTGCAGTTTAAAACATAAAACATGAACAGATCATTTAACAGTCAACAGATAGAATTGCATTCAAACTAACTCACTCAATCAATCAGTTTAGAATTTCAGTCAATTAGTCAATTAACATGCTTAATCAAAGATTAGCACTAATCAGTGGCGTTATCAGTAAATAGTAGTGAGGGTTGTCACAAATATGGCCCTTAGTAACCTTCTTCTCACCACCAAACCCCATTATAGTGATTGGTTGGCAAACCATCCTAGACTCTGAGATACCAACCTTTGCAAACATGTCAGCGGTGATAATGTTTATGGACGTCCCACCACCAAGAAAAGCATGCTTGAACTCTACATCATTGATATAGGCTGTGACAAAAAGAGGACGGTTATGGAGAAATGGGTATGCTCTGTCTGCCTCTGAAAAAGTAATGGCCCCATAATCTTCTTGAATGCGCTGAGGCACATATCCTTGGCCTCAGTAACTTCAGCATGGTGCACTTCAGAGATACTGATGAGAGCCTTTGTTGCTTCCATCCTGGCAGCTTGGCTCAGCCCCAATTGGTTAAAGAAGGTGCGAAACTTAACAGAATTTTGCAGGGCTTGGGCATGAGTATCCTCTGCGAATTTCGCCTCCGCAAGTACAGTCTTAGGGAGCTGGCCGCTAGCGACTTCTTCTAACTCAGCATAGTAAGAAGCCCACTTGATCACGCACATGCCCAAGATAGCCAATCATGTGTACATTCTTTCCCTTTTCTTTGTGGTTAGGATAAGGGTCCTTCCGTATGTCACGATTACCGGCGTATTTGAACTTCAGCTCATTCGCAGCAACTTTCTTCTTGAAGATACTTTTCAAAGTCCAACATTCCCTAGTAGAGTGTCTGGTGGTTCTGTGATAGACACAGTAATATGGGCTTTCTTTGTCCTTCTTGGTTGGAGTAACATCAACCGGAGGCAAAGTAAGTTCGCCATCAGTGACCCATTCTTTAACCAGGGCCTTAACATTCTCAAGGCTGCAAGGATATGGATTCCTGTCCTCATAACTCTTCCTCTTTCGAGAGGACGAGGCCTCTTCTTGTCAGCGGCTCCCTCATGCAGAGGTTGCCGTAACAACTCTACTATTGCGGGAGTAGCGGTGGCTGTCACGAGATCAGTGTAAAGGGCTAGTGGTACTGCAGTTTCCAGCAGCCTCAATCAAAGCTGAAAAGGTTGGTAGATTATGGTTTATGAAGAAAATTTTGTAGTCGCGTATGGCACCCCCCACACATATACTGACAAAGTGAGCCTCATCTACTGGCTCATGGTAGTCAATAGCCTTGTCTTGGAACCGTTTAACATAGTCCAGTATGTCTTCACCTTCTTTTTGGACATCTTGCCCAACTGTGAGGGTTGTAACTTTCTCTTGGACTTGGAAGAACTTTGTATGGAACTTGTTCACCATCTCCTCCAAACTCTTGATCGAGTTGGGAGCCAAGTTCACATACCAACTGCAAGCTCTTTCAGTAAGTGATTTGGAGAACTCCCGAAGGCGCAGAGAGTGGTCACTGCCATGGACACCAAGAGTTTCAATGAACCTGACCACATGTTCTCTGGCATTGCCTTGTTTTCCATCAAACTTAATAAACTTGGGCACTGTATATCCAGTTGGGTAGGGCAAGGTCAATATCTTTTGAGAGTATGGGGGCTTCACACCTGGGTTTGGGAGAGATGGCAGTTGTTTCTTGCTGCGCTCTTGCTTGAGCATAGCTTGTACATCGGCTAGAGTAACAAAGTGAGTGGGTTGGAATGGTCTAATCTACTCTTGGGTATCTGAACCGATGGCTGTACCGTTCACCTGAGGTACCACCAGAGGCACCTGGATCAGAGCTCGAACCTCAGAGAACAAGTTAGGCGCTGGGTTTGGAACTGCTACATGTGGGGGTGCTTGGACTGGAGCTGGTTTAGAAGCCATGGCCATAATAGCCTCAGTGAGAGTTTGCAAAGCTACCAGGATCTCCTTCTACATATCCTGGAGTGACTAAATTGCCTCAACCACGACACTGTGGTCATGGTCTTCTGCATGTGCTGCTCCGTCATTAGAAGAACCTTGCTGCTGTGGGAGTTGTTGAACTTCATCTTCTGCTATCTTTTCCAGTGAAATGTGTAAGCCACTGCGGGTGTAAACCATCAACAAAGCAGCCTCCCCAGCGGAGTCACCAGAAATGTAGGGGGATTCAAGGTTAGGGAGGTGATTAGAGAGGCAAAACTATGCTAATGGTCCACTAATGGCAGAAGTGGCTTGAGAATGAACATCAGCAACTATCTGGGAGTTGGAGAGTGTGTAACTGAGTGAGGGTGAAGCAAGTGTCTCAAGAAGAAGTGTATGGCAGTACCAAATTGGGCAGCATCTCCCCTAAATCCCCAAAATTCCACATGTTGAACTTTGGGAAATGGGTCCTATTTATAGGCTTTTCCTTGGCACCAAGAGGACACCAAGTGGCCAAATAGAGAGAAGACATGTGTCCTAGAGGATCACATGGAATATTCTGGCTTGAGCCACCAGGCTGAAGGTGCCACGTGTCCCACTGCATGTACTGTGTACTATCTGTTTGCCTCTGCAACTACCTTTTTTTTTCGAGCCTCAGCAAGTGTAGTTGCGACGGGAGTGTTTGGCGCTGTAACTCCTTTTTGAGCCTCAGCAAATGCGGTTGCAGCGGGAGTG
Organism: Camellia granthamiana; assembly: GCA_036172215.1. NCBI lineage: Eukaryota > Viridiplantae > Streptophyta > Magnoliopsida > Ericales > Theaceae > Camellia > Camellia granthamiana. The sequence goes on along the minus strand of CM069908.1, from coordinate 77,491,544 downwards.
CTTGCCTCTGCACTTGCCTTCTCTTCTTGAACCTCAGCAAGTGCACTTGCAGCGGTGAACCTTGCCGTGGCACCTGCCTTCTCAGTTCTATTTGACCAGTACATGCATTCTTAGGACTCCGTTAGTTTGCTATCGACTACATTCGTGTTCACCTCAGCGAAGCCTCCACCCCTAGCCACCTAACCACAAACTCCCCAGCTTCCCAGGGCGAAGGCCACGGCCGAGCCTGCTATCAGCCATGCTGTGCCTTAGTACCAAGCCCAATGGGGCTTCCTTAGTCCTGTCTATGCGACTAAGGCAGGTTCATGACCTGGGTAATAGAAAGGGAGTCCCTTATGTTCAGGCTACCCTGCTCCCATCTTCGCGGGGTTGTTGCGATAAACTGGTATATCTGGGCTTGCTATCAGCTCCAACCAATAAGCCTTGGGGCCTTCTATCAACGCTAAGTTAAATGAACTGTGAGGCCTGCTATCAGCCCTAGGCCAGTAATGCCTTGGGGCCTGTTATTAGCGCCAGGCATTAGCCCCTACTTGCATAGGGAAGCCTCTCTCAAAGGCTACTATCACCTTGGCAGGGTATCCCCTCTGCAACTGAGTTGCTGCGGTAGCAGTTGCTGCGGTAGTCATTTCCCACGGCAAGTTCAAATGGCAGAACCGAGAATATTAAAGATGGCGGCGCCGACATAATGCCTCCGTAACTTGGGCGCTGTAAGCATTGCCTCAGCAACTTAGTTGCCTCAGTCTTCTCTTTTCTTAGGCAACTCTAGATGACCATGATACCGATATTACTTGGAATGGCGGCGTTGAGACAAAGTGCCTCAGTAACTTTATCGCTGCATATGTCCCCTCAGCAACTTCAAATGGCGGCAGAACCGAAGTTAGTAGGAATGGCGGCACTGAGACAAAGTGCCTCAGCAACTTTGTCGCTGCACATTTTCCCTCCGCAACTTCACTACTGCAGGTGTTGCCTCTACAACTTTGCTTGGGCATTTCTCCTTACTGAGTCCATCTGGACCCTCGGTGGGTTAGACTTGCCTCGGCCCACTTGTTGGCCCACTTCCCTTGGGATTTCGCCCATACTTCTTTTCCGTTCCTGATCGCCTCATTGGGGCGACTTTAGCACTTAGGCCCATTATTATTTTGGTACTTAATTTCTACCCCTCTACAAAAAGATGTTTTATCATAAATCTAAATCTATAATAAAATAAATTAAAAATATAAGACAAGGTAAGATAAGTTATTTCTTAATCATGAGGAGAATTTACTTAAGCTATCATTATTGAACTTATACATTATTATTGCTATTTTCCTTTCATCTATCAGTGAGATAATATTACAATTATTATGAGAATTACATCAATGTGGCTCATAAATTCACAATTAGCAACCCATTTTATTAACCCAATAATAAGAGAAACAATCAACTCCAATCTACAACCCATTTTATCAATTCTGCCTTAGCTGCTGGAGCCATTGTATCACTGACAAACACCGGTTTGCTTTGCCCAGGTAAGTCATTGGGGTTGACCTCAGCAAGTACCTCCTGCTGGGGTTTGGGCCTATCTTCATGCATTTAGGGGCAGGCTCAGGCGTCTCCACCAACACTTCTTCGGACTCACTTCCGTCACATTTATTTGTCTCGGGGCCATCCTCCTAGGGTATGAAGTTTGACCCCTAAGACCATCATAGGTAGTAAACTGTCTTGCCGCCCTCACGCACCTTGACAAACTTGGGCTGTGGACTTGTGGATTTGCTACTCCTTTTCTGCCCACTGCTTTCTGGAGTCGCCTCTATATCTCAAATGTCTTCTCACTTCGGCAATTTTACCCCTGCAATTTTACTAGTCATTGGAGCTTCATCCGTTGACAACTCAGTAAAGAAAACTGCATCCGAATAGTGTGCCTCTTCCACTCTGAATGGCTTTTCAGATGCGTTTATGGTAACTGTACGCTTTCCCAACTTTGCCTTCACACATTGGTGATAACTGGATGGGATAGCCCCATATCGGTGCATCCAAGCTCTGCTGAGTATCATGTGGTAATTTGTATCTGCTTCAATCACATGGAACTTAGTTGTGGAACGAATTTCACCAACTGCTAAGTCCACTACAATATGGCCCTTAGTAACCTTCTTCTCACCACCAAACCCCATTATAGTGATTGGTTGGCAAACCATCCTAGACTCTAGGATACCATCCTTTGCAAACGTGTTAGCAGTGATAATGTTTATGGACGTCTCACCATCAAGAAAAGCACACTTGAACTCTACATCATTGATATAGGCTGTGACAAAAGGAGGACGGTTATAGAGAAATGGGTATGCTCTGTCTGCCTCTGAAAAAGTAATGGCCCCATAATCTTCCTGAATGCGCTGAGGCACATATTCCGAGGCCTCAACAACTTCAGCATGGTGCAGTTTAGAGATGCTGATGAGAGCATTTGGTGCTTCTATCTTGGTAGCTTGGCTTAGCCCCAATTGGTTAAAGAAGGTGCAAAACTTAACAGAATTTTGCAGGGCTTGAGCATGAGTATCCTCTACGAATTTCGCCTCCGCAGGTACTGTCTCACGGAGCTGGCCGCTAGCGATTTCTTCTAACTCATCATAGTAAGACGCCATGTGCACTTGATCACGCACATGCCCAAGATAGCCAATCATGTGTACATTCTTCCCCTTTTCTTTGTGGTTAGGATAAGGGTCCTTCCGTACGTCACGATTACCGGCGTCTTTGAACTTCAGCTCGTTCGCAGTAACTTTCTTCTTGAAGATACTTTTCAAAGTCCAACATTCCCTAGTAGAGTGTCTGGTGGTTCTGTGATAGACACAGTAATCTGGGCTTTCTTTGTCCTTCTTGGTTGGAGTAACATCAACCGGAGGCAAAGTAAGTTCGCCATCGATGACCCATTCTTTAACCAGGGCCTTAACATTCTCAAGGCTGCAAGGATATGGATTCTTGTCCTCATAACTTTTCCTCTTTCGAAAGGATGAGGCCTCTGCTTGTGAGCGGCTCCCTCATGCAGAGGTTGCTGTAGCAACTCCGCTACTGCGGGAGTAACGGTGGCTATCACAAGATCTGTGTAAAGGGCTAGTGGTACTGAGGTTTCTAGCTGCCTTAATCAAAGCTGAAAAGCTAGGCAGATTATGGTTTACCAAGAAAATTTTGTAGTCGCGTATGGCACCCCCCACACATATGCTGACAAAGTGAGCCTCATCCACTGGCTCATGGCAGTCAATAGCCTCGTCTTGGAACCGTTTAACATAGTCCAGTATGTCTTCACCTTCTTTTTGGACATCTTGCCCAACTGTGAGGGTTGTAACTTTCTCTTGGACTTAGAAGAACTTCGTGTGGAACTTGTTCACCATCTCCTCCCAACTCTTGATCGAGTTGGGAGCCAAGTTCACTTACCAACTGTAAGCTCTTTCAATAAGTGATTTGGAGAACTCCCAAAGGTGCAGAGAGTGGTCACTACCACGGACACCAAGAGTTTCAATGAACCTGACCACATGTTCTCTGGCATTGCCTTGTTTTCCATCAAACTTAATAAACTTAGGCACTGTATACCCAGTTGGGTAGGGCATGGTTAATATCTCCTGAGAGCATGGGTGCTTCACATCTGGGTCTGGGAGAGATGGCAGTTGTTTCTTGCTACGCTCTTGCTCGAGCATAGCTTGTACATCGGCTAGAGTAACAAAGTGAGTGGGTTGGAATGGTCCAATCTGCTCTTGGGTAGCTGAACCAGCGGCTATAGCGTTCACCTAAGGTACCACCAGAGGCACCTGGATTGGAGCCCAAACCTCAGGGAACAAGTTAGGCGCTGGGTTTGGAACTGCTACAGGGGGGGTGCTTGGACTGGAGCTGGTTTAGAAGCCATGGCCATAATAGCCTTAGTGAGAGTTTGCAAAGCTGCCAGGATCTCCCTCTGCATATCCTGGAGTGACTGAACTGCCTCAACCATAATACTGTGGTCATGGTCTTCCGCATGTGCTGCTCCGCCATTGGAAGAGCCTTGCTACCGTGGGAGTTGTTGAACTTCATCTTCTGCTATCTTTTCTAGCGAAATGTGTAAGCCACTGTGGGTATGAACCATCAACAAAGCAGCCTCCCCAGCGGAGTCACTAGAAATGTAGGAGGGTTCAAGGTTAGGGAGGTGATTAGAGAGGCAAAACTATGCTAATGGTCCATTAATGGCGGAAGTGGCTTGAGAATGAACATCAGCAACTATCTGGGAGTTGGAGAGTGTGTAACTGAGTGAGGGTGAAGCAAGTGTCTCAAGAAGAAGTGTATGGCAGTACCAAATTGGGCAGCATCTCCCCCAAATCCCCAAAATTCCTCCTGTTGAACTTTGAGAAATGGGTCCTATTTATAGGCTTTTCCTTGGCACCAAGAGGACACTAAGTGGCCAAATAGAGAGAAGACATGTGTCCTAGAGGATCACATGGAATATTCTGCCTTGAGCCACCAGGCTGAAGGTGCCACGTGTCCCTCTGCATGTACTGTGTACTATCTGTTTGCCTCCGCAACTACCTTTTTTTTTCGAGCCTCAGCAAGTGTAGTTGCGACGGGAGTGTTTGACGCTATAACTCCCTTTTGAGCCTCAGCAAGTGCGGTTGCAGCGGGAGTGCTTTCCTCTGCACTTGCCTTCTCTGCTTGAACCTCAGCAAGTGCACTTGCAGCGGTGAACCTTACCGCGGCACTTGCCTTCTCAGTTCTATTCATGCATTCTCAGGACTCCGTTAGTTTGCTATCGACTACATTCGTGTTCACCTCAGTGAAGCCTCTACCCTTAGCCACCTAACCACAAACTCCCCAGCTTCCCAGGGCGAAGGCCACCACCGAGCCTGCTATCAGCCATGTTGTGCCTTAGTACCAAGCCCAATGGGGCTTCCTTAGTCCTGCCTATGCGACTAAGACAGGTTCATGACCTGGGTAATGGAAAGGGAGTCCCTTGTGTTCGGGCTACCCTACTCCCATCTTCGCGGGGTCGCTGCGATAAACTGGTATTTCTGGGATTGCTATCAGCTCCAACCAGTAAGCCTTGAGGCCTGCTATCAGCGCTAAGTTAAATGAACTGTGGTGCCTGCTATCAGCCCTAGGCCAGGAATGCCTTGGGGCTTGTTATCAGCGCCAAGCATTAGCCCCTACTTGCATAAGAAAGCCTCTCTCAAAGGCTACTATCACCTTGGTAGGGTATCCCCTCTGCAACTGAGTTATCGCGGTAGCAGTTGCTGCGGTAGTTATTTCCCGCAGCAAGTTCAAATGGCAGAACCAAAAATATTAAAGATGGCGGCGCCGACATAATGCCTCCGTAACTTGGGCGCTGCAAGCATTGCCTCAGCAACTTAGTTGCCTCGGTCTTCTTTTTCCTTCGGCAACTCTAGATGACCGTGATACCAACATTACTTGGAATGGTGGTGCTGAGACAAAGTGCCTCAGCAACTTTACCGTTGCACATGTCCCCTCGGCAACTTCAAATGGTGGCGGAACCGAAGTTAGTAGGAATGGCGGCACTGAGACAAAGTGCCTTAGCAACTCTGTCGCTGCACATTTTCCCTCTGCAACTTCACTGCTGCAGGTGTTGCCTTTGCAACTTTGCTTGGGCATTTCTCCTTACTGAGTCCATCTGGACCCTCGGTGGGTCAGACTTGCCTCGGCCCACTTGTTGGCCCACTTCCCTTGGGATTTCGCCCATACTTCTTTTCCGTTCTTGATCGCCTCATTGGGGCGACTTCAGCACTTAGGCCCATTATTATTTTGGGACTTAATTTCTACCCCTCTACAAAAAGATGTTTTATCATAAATCTAAATCTATAATAAAAAAAAATAAAAATACAAGACAAGGTAAGATAAGTTATTTCCTAATCATGAGGAGAATTTACTTAAGCTATCATACTTGTGTCACTGGGGGTGGAGGCAGCATAGGCCCAGGGGGTCACATGCCCCATCCCGGTCAGTTTTGCAATTTTATTTTTTATTGTCGTGTATAAAATTATTCTCTCTCTTTTTTCTTTTTTTTTTTTTTTCTTAACATGTTCTTTGGTTAATGATTTATTATATTGTTCACAATAAGTAATTATTTGATACTTTAGGAACACTATATGGTATTATTTATGTAGTAGTTTAAATCAATAGTGTAGCGAAAAATATTATAGATTGGATATAATGAACTCATTATTTTCAAGTAGTTGACATACCACTTAGTGTGATTTGTGATTTTCTATACTTTGAGTATCACGTAAGTAACGTTATATGGTACTCTAAGACTATTTAATAATTTTTATTCAAAAGACATAATTTATAAGCAATGTTATTTCTTTAATATTTTTCTGTTATTTCACTTTACCTCAAACCATTGACATTATTTCACTTTACCTAATAAGTGCCCCCTCTAATCTAATTTTCTAGTTCCGCCACTATATGTCACTTTACTTCTTAAAGGATCAATTTGAACAATCAATCCTTAAATTATTGACATTATTTCACCTTACCTCAAACCATTAACATTATTTCCCTTTACCTCAAACCATCGAGAGATATTTTTTACGAAATGTCACACTTGTCGGCCAGCACACAAAAATATTTTGCACGTGATTTGCTTAATTTGACAATATCCAAAGACAGTAGTTTGTTACAATTCGTTGTATTGTGTTTTGTAGTATTGGATATGGACATTTGTCTCCTTACTATGGGCATAGTGAATCAATACCCTCAATTAATCTTGTGTGTATCGATAAGTGTAATCCATCAAAAATATTAACATGTTAATGGTTTATCTCTGAAGTAAGTGAATTAATGTTAATAGTTTAAAGAGATAATTGTTCAAATTAATAGTTTAAAAAATGACACGGATGATAGTTTGAGAAGATTATTTAAAGATATTTTCAATCTTAACTAAAATAATAATCACAATAAATAACATCATAATGAGTCATACTTAACATTACAATTAGTGCCAACCAAGTCATAACTAAAAGTACAATATGTTACAACTAAATATCACAAATATCATAATTAGACAAAAGTACACACCCGAAAATGGGGCTGTATATTATTGAATTTCTCATATAATGTTTCTTGACTCTAATGAGACTGATGAAATCCAAAAAAATAAATTTGAAATATATAAATATATAGGGAATGGATTCTAATTTTGGTGATCCACACCGTCCACCTTTTAACACTCGTTGAATAAGATTATCCTTGCAAAATAGTAGTTATATTTTTAAATCACATAAAATGGATGACAATTATAATTTTAAGAATAATAATTTATTTTTTTATAATACAAATGTGATAAATATCTGATCATTTTAATTTTTTACATGACTATTCTACCCACTCAAACACCCTCTCAAATCGATCTCAAATCACGAAATCAAGTTGGCAAAATCCAATCCTATATATATAGGAATTTATTAGGGTAAACTATCAATAGGTCCTAATAGTTGAACTTAATTCCCATTAAATTCTGAACAAATTCACCCTTAAATTTAAGCTTTGCTATAATTTTCCTTATCCGAAGTGGAGTGTGTGGCTCTAAGTTTTTTTTCTCTCTTAGGATTTTTTCAAAGAGTGTGCCACTTGAGAGGGAGAGGGGGGTTCCGGCCTCCCTCCGGCCACCTCCCTCCTCTCTCCCCTCTTTTTTCTTCTACTTTTTGAAAAATAATCTTTGGGAGCTCTTTCTTCCCAATCTTTCCCTCTTTTTGAGGTGTTTCTTTCCCTTAGGATGGATTTTTTTGAGTTTTCTCTTCCTCCCTCTCCCAGCTGGAGCAAGATCTGCCGTTTCTCGCCGCCAGTTCTACCACCCTTTGCTATTTCTCACCGCAGAAGCCACCATCACCACGCCGCAACCATCCTCCACCAGATTTGCTAACTCCCTCTCTCCAGATCTATGGTTTTGTTTGCTTTGAGCTTTATTTTTGTTTTTTCAATTTTTTTGTTTGTTTGTTTGGACTCCACGGGTGTGTTATTAGTAGCTTACCTTTCTGGGGTGAAAGCTTTTGTGGCATTGCTAACTAGCCCTAGTGTTGATCTCTTATGATCATTTCTGCGTTGCAGTACGGGTTAGGATATTGTATGATCATGTCTTTGATACTATTTTGGCTTTACCTGTGTGCCTCTTTGCTCATTTTTCCTTTGTTTAAAGTAAGCTTTATTTGCTTTGGTATGGAGTCCATTGTAAGTGCCGTTTGACTTCTCATTAATGGATTTTACCCCGTTTAAAAAATTAAAAAAAATTCCCATCAAATCCTATTGAAATTAAGTTCTAATAAAATTATCCCTAAAAATAATTTTTCATAACGATTTTTTGCATGTTCCTAAAAATTAACAATTAGTGATTTTTTTTCACGATTTTTATAAATTGTTGCTAAAACTTATAATTAGTGACATTTTTTTGTGACGAATTTTTCAAACTATCACTAAAACTTATAATTAGTGACATTTTTTATGACAATTTTCAAACAATCACTAAAAATTAACAATTAGTGACTTGTTTTTAATAATATTTGACAAAAATGTCATTAATTCTCGCCACACCTATTGGACAATAAATTCAGCTATTAGATCATTCAGGTAAATCTCTCAATTTATTATAATTGTGGGATAGGAAGTTGAGAAAGGTATATTGCAATTTTACCTCCAAACCGTGACTTCCCAGCTTCACTCTCGGCATATCAGCCTCGGCCATGTTTTCTTCAGAACTTGCCCCCTTCTTCTTCTTCTACCTCGGGCTTATTACTCAACAGCAATGTTACTCAGTGTACATTACATATATATATATATGCAGTGTCTCTGCCGGCTTCCGACTCACGTCACTGATGATATCTCGGTTCAGTTCTGCTTTCCATCTTTAATTAATTTATATTTCTGATGCCGGCCGGCATTTGTACAATTTTCTACCCACCATTGACATTATTTTTTAAGTAATCCCTGATAGCTCGAATTCGGCAAGTCCGAATCTCGTGGAGCATCATACACTTCTTCACACACTTTACTCCAGCTCATCTAGCCTAATCATCTTCAAACCTTATATATTCCAAGTTCTCTAAAAAGTTTGAAAAATTTAACCCAAAAAATATTATAAATGATTATTATATGCATTTAATTACAGCACTTAAAGCTGAAATACAAAATAATTTAGATTATATTTTCAAATTAGAAAATGAGTTAAATAGATTAAATTCTCTTTTGACTATTATCTCTAGATATTCTATAATAAATTATATGCAGAGAATTGCTAACATTAAGGATAAAATTTCTTTAGAAAATGCTAGTGTAGATCATTAACGAAATTTTTTACAAGAGTTAATATTAAATTAGATCTGCAAATACACAATTAAAACTGAAATCAGGGCCCGATTTTTCGATCTTACCAATAACATTTGCATGAGTATTAAATATAGTGAAGAAGTAGAATCAGATAACTTAAATACTAATACTTCTTTATAAATAATAATAGAACAAAATAATACCTTATTTAGGCTATTAAAAGAAATTAATGAAACTTAGAACTAATCAATTAAAAATAATAAACGAAATTAGACATTTTATACGAGATCTAGAAAAATAAGTAGTCATTTTTAAAGAAAAACAAAAAGAATTACATTTATATCCCTATCCATATAAAAGAAATAATCCGGAGAAATCCTTTGAATTAGTTTCACCTACAAACCAAAAGGATAATGGGGTTAAGTAACTATATCCTAAAACAGTTAGAAGAAATGGTTGAAAAAAAAAATGATAACAAGATAAAATATAAAATAATATTACAAATAGTTGAACAATTAGACATGGTAGATGGACAAATAATAAAAGAAATAAACAACGAAATAATAGAATTAGACGAAGATATCTATAAACAATTAAGATTAATCAGCTTGGGAGAAATGGAACACATTTCCCTTATACTGTGTTTGGTTGGGGGATTTGAGGAGGGATTTGGAAATGGAAAGGAAAAGGGAAAAAAAAAAGGTGTATAAAACTAGGTGAAATATATGTATGTTTTATTCATATTTTATCTATCTTTTCCATTTCTCTTTTCAAATCCTTCATCAAATCCCCCAACCAAACACAACATTAAAGATTTAGAACAAATAATGGGAAATAGTGACAAAGAAAATAATGTCCTAGAAACCTTCGAAGACACAGAAAAAAATAAAAATAAATAAATAATGCCTTAGAAGGATTCAAAGAAACTAAAAACGTTAATGATGTTGATATGGTAGTGGTAAAACAAGAAGGAAGTAGCTTGTCTGTCACACCTAATTCAAATCATCTAGATTTTAGAATCTTTACTAGGCAACAACTGGAAGATGACACTGGAAATTATGACTATAGAAGAAGAACAAAAAACTATACTTATCTAAATAGAGGATCATTTGCCAGGGGAACCATCCTATTAATGTTAATATATAAGAAAAATATGAAAAATGGTTAAAAGACTTAGGAGATGCCACAAGCGACACATTGGGTCATAAAATTATATATCTGTACGAGTACGAAATAATTTGTCTTGTATAATCCTGTTGATCAAGTTTGCATTTCTCCAAACGTCGTCGTCATCTAGTTACCTGAAAACACAAACGTGAGTTAGCCGGTGGGTGTATGCTAAAAACTCCTTCGATGTCTAAGTCAGCAAATAGACAATAGACAATAAGCTTTGTGTATTTATGAGTAAGAATTGCAATACCTGGGAATAGGTTTTGTCATGAGCTTTTATAGATTCCGCGTGGCACAATTCTGGTAGGACTCTACCTCTCTTTAACAGAGTCCTTCTAGGAGTCACATTCCTAAAGAATTGTGTACATCCTTGGAACACCTTCCTCACTGCGAGCGAAGTGAGATGGCACAACACTCTGCTCAACTAGCTACGTCTAACCGAGCTACCTCGCTTGGCTAGAGAAAGGCTCTTTTTCTCTAGCCGAGCCGAGCCAACCTTATCTGTTCAACAGTGCACCGCCGTGCTACAACCAGCTCGTCTTTCTTCCACTAGATGGTCCATCAAGTACCTTGGCCAATCTGTGAATCGCACATGGATGGCTAGGTTCAAACCTCCATAACCTAATGCTGACTGGCCCAATACAGGTTCAGCCAAAGGCCGAGCTACAAGAGCTCTCATCTCGGCCCACTGTGCAGTCTGATCTCCAAAGAAGAATCACCCAATTCAGCCCAATTTGTCTACACAAACTATCCTCTCAATTGCCCCTTAATTCCATCTACGAAGCATGATTGGTATTACTTTCCTCTCGCTGATCTAAGAATGCTCAAATCAATTGAACTAGAAAAGTTGTTCGATTCCAAGAAGTCATTGTCAACCGTACAGGACGTTCCTCTATCTGCCTGGCACGTCTGACACAACACCATGCCTGAGACACGTGTCACACCCTTGTTGGCTCTATATCTCTATCACAACCGTCAAGCATTGGTCTCGAAAATTTGAACCATTCCGTCCTTTGCCTCCATTACATATATATCACCCATATACTCGAACAGTCACACGCGATGTTCAACCTTTTCAAGCCTCCTTGCAACTCAAACCTTATACTTCCATCTCCTGTGCTCGAGCTCTAATCCATGAAGCACTCGTAATAGTTGCTACGGATGGGGTAAAAACAAGACAAAATCGGTGATTTTGATCCATAATAATACAGTGACCGCACTAAAAACTCGTTTGTGACCCATCCAAGAGATGACAACCGAGCTACGGCTTGTTAGTTTTCCCTTAAGTGGATTCCATCGAACTAGGAACCTCACTTGAGACCGTGATTAGGCTAACACCTTGCCCTGTAATATGAACCGAGCTAAAACCTGTTTGCACCGTCGTATGCAAATTCAGCCAACTAGGAGTATCACCCTTCTCATAACCGGGTTAAAACCTTGCCCCTTGATCTAAACCAGACTAAAGCCTTGCCTTTAGTCAGAGCCGGGCTACAAACTTGCTTGTACACAGTCGTCCTAGACGGGGCTAACACTTACCCTGGTTCAAGTCGGGCTAAAATGTTGCTCATTCCTTGGCCGAACTACACATTGCACACACTCTTGGCCAAGCAAACTATCAATTAGTTTACGATGTTGCCTTAGCCTAGTCACCACTTGGGCATAACATATTTTATGTCTTCCCTTTGCAGACTTGACTAGGTTATCCAGGCACACCATTCACTTGCCCCTTGGTGGTGCTGCTCGACCGAGCAGTCTCTTGTTCACTTCAACGCCGTGCTAAGGAGCTGTACAGATTTTTATTTAATAAATTAAGGCCACTCCCATGGGTAAATACGAGTTTATGGTGAGCTCACCAAGTGCCATAGCCGAGTTCTAAAAGGACTACAACATTCTCGACGATGTACAATTCATATTGGCTGACCTAGACACCACACCCTAGGGCAAACCCGGCTTCGTCCCTTTCACCCTACTATCCATCATAAAGAGTGGACTTTGGTTCCCAATCCAGCCCCTTATCTATGAATTTATTAGGCAAACCAGACTATGCCCCACTCAATATCCACCAACATATATAGAATAATAAATGGTGTCACCAAGCTCAATCACTGTCTCGACCTCAACCTTGGATTGGCCGAGATATTTCATCAGTATTTGCTTGGGCAAAATGATGACGGTTGGGTCTATTACCTCAAAATCAGAAAAGGCCGAGAGAAAATTGTCAAGTGCACACCAGACAAATACTTAAACGATGATGATTTTCTCTAGGTCTCTGGCAATTTTAAGGACCACGAAACCCCAATATCGAGCTACAACATCAATTGGAATAAGGGAATAACTGGTGAAGATAGTTTGGCTTTATCTCCTTTTCTATTTCAACATCCTCTACTGTGCTAACCCTTGATCTTTCTTTTGCAGATTTGAACCAGCTTAAATTAGATTACTTTTACGACGATCAAAACACACTTCGTACCGCGCTAATATACCGATAAAGGGATTGGACTGAGCTCCTAGGCTTCCAATCGACATACCGCTACGGCGATAAGAGGAAAAGTAAAGTCACTGACTTCCTTCTAAAGCCTTTACTTGAGCCAAACCCAAATCTTTCCCAAATCAATCTCATCTTCCTTAACACCGAATAAGAAATGGCAAAGAAAAGAGTGGTCTGGGCTTTAATCACTAAGCAGGCCTCTACCTTCAACGCCGAAGTGGAGGCCGAGCTACCTCCAACCGGTCAGCCTTGCGAGACGGTTGTTGCCCTTCCCTCTACCCGGGATGCTTCATCTCAGCCAAGCAAAAGGCCCTGCACCTCTTTCGCTGAGCCACAGTGCCTGGTTGACAGCCAGAAGCCAAGCTACTTGAGACTGACTAACCCCAAGGGAATCGGCACTCCGGCTGCGTTAACCCTTATTCCCTTCTAGTGTGGACACCAGTCGTGACCTTTAAGGGCCGCGCTATGACCACATTAGATTCTGTTAGCGTTGAGAAGGACCACCTGTTGGCTTTCAACTTATCCAAAAGCATTTGCCTGCCAGCCGACATGTAGTGACATTAGCAACTCACCGAGTTATAGGCGATACGGTCTACCATCAAGTCGCTTGTCCTAGTGAAGTTTTATTCCATAATCCCATTTTCTTTGTCAATCTTTCTGCTCGGTTTCACTAACAATTTAACGTGAATTGTAGGTCGTGCAAAAAAGCCACGTTGCTCACCAACATGTGCTTGAACTGCGGAAGACAGCTCGGTCGGCCCTTACTGATGTTGAGGCCAAGGCAGCCACGCTGAAAGAGGTTAAGACCAAGCTAGTTGAACTGATTGTCGACCAAGACCAACTGGCCGAGCAAGTCCACACAGCTAAGGAGGACAAGCAAAAGGCACTCGTCGAGAAGAAGAACCGCTATCTGCGCGAGCTTGCCAAGCTAGAGAGAAAGAAGAACGAAATAAAAGCACTGGAGAAAAAGATGGAGGACACTGAGGACTGTGGTTACAAAGAAGGTGAAGAGACCTACGTCCAACAGTGCGAAGTAGCCAAGGATATCTTCTTCAAATGCTGCTGGAAGGCAGAACTGGAGAAGGTTGGTCATGCGCCAGATTCAGAGATATTTCTGAATCCTCCTCCTCACTTTATACTAAGCTACATAGCGGCTTATGCCAACATCATTCAACAAAAATTCCTGCAAGAGAAGGACGATACCTCGGCGCTGGGCGATGCTCCTCCACTTACTATTGATCTCGGTCGACAGAGTTCCTTGCTAGCTCAGGCAAAGTTGCTTAGCCAGACCGAGCCAAGCTTGATCGTTGAAGAAGGCGTCACCGACTTAAGACAAAAAGATAATGCTGGAGCTGATCTGCCAAGTGGTGAAGTCAGTGCTGACCCCGAAGCCGAACTGGATGATCTATTTGCGTGATCACGCTACTATTTATTTTCGATTTTTGTTGTTATTTTCTTATGGTTTTGCACTGTAATCGGGCTACATGCCCCTCTTATTGTAATCACTTATCTCATCAATGAAAAACTGACAACTTATGCATGTCCATTGTGTTTCTTCTGAAATGTTTCATACCCCTTTGCATGTATTCTTTGCCGAGCTTAACCAGCTTGGACTTATATGATCTTGCCAACCTTCATGGGCTGAGATAACCTTCTTGGTCAAATAGTTCAAAGAATTTTTGGTCAAACCTGTCATCCTGCTTTAGCCGGTATAAACATCTCGATCAAAACGTGCAAAAAGTAGTGTTGGTCAAACCTACCAACCTTCTTTGGCTGAGATAAAACATCTCGGTCAAAAAGTGCAAAAAAGTTATGTTGGTCAAACATGCCAACCTTCTTTGGTCGAGATAAAACATCTCAGTCAAAGAGTGCAAAAAGTTGTGGTGGTTAAACCTGCCAACCTTCTTTGGCTGAGATAATCATCTCGGTCAAAGAGTGCAAAAAGTTGTGTTGGTCAAACTTGCTAACCTTCTTTGGTCGAGATAAAACATCTCGGTCAAAGAGTGCAAAAAGTTGTGTTAGTCAAACATGCCAACCTTCTTTGGCCGAGAAAAAGTTGTTTTAGTCAAACCTGCCAACCTTCTTTGGTCGAGATAATCATCTCGGTGAAAGAGTGCAATTTTTTTTTTTTTTGGAGTCGGACAATCCTTAGTTGTGCAAAGATTTTGTACAAAGAGTTGGTCAAACCTGCCAACCCACTTTGCGCTCCGTTGTGCAAATATTTTTTTATAAAGAGTTGGTCAAATCTGTCAACCTACTTTGCGCTCAGTTGTACAAAGATTTTGTACAAAGAGTTAGTCAAATCTGCCAACCCACTTTGCACTTAGTTGTGCAAAGATTTTTTACAAAGAGTTGGTCAAACCTGCCAACCCACTTTGCCCATAGCTAGGCAAAAGCTTCTTATAGACCGAAGTGAATACAAGTATTGAAAAAATTTACCAAAAAACATTGTCTACTTGTTTTATTGAATGTTTGACCAAAATGTTAAAGAAAATTACAAGTGCAAAGAGCTAAAAATAAAATATCTTGAGACTGGCTATATTCCATGGCCTTGGGATAGCTTGGCTGACAATGTCTTCTAGGTGGTAAGCTCCCTTTCCAGCTACCCCTACCACTTTGTAGGCCCTCTTCCAGTTGGGTCTTAATTTGCCATCACCAGGTACCAAAGTGTTTTCCATTACCTTGCATAGAACCCAGTCTCCAATCTTGAATTGCCTTGGATGCACTATTTTCGGGACAGTTCTTGCTGGTATGAGGCAATGTGGATTAACACATTTTCTTTTTTCTTCGGCTAGATCTAGCTCCAAGGCTATGGCCTTTCCATTCAAATCCAGATCAAAATTTTTGCTTCTAATGGTGGGGAGACCGACTTCTAGGGGGATTACTACTTCCATGCCATAGGCCAACGCAAAAGGCGTTTTGCTGGTTGACCACCTAGGTGTAGTTCGGTAAGCCCATAAGACGTGGGGAAGTTCCTCAGCCCATTTTCCTTTCGCTGTTTCTAGCCTCTTCTTCAGACCATCTAGGATTACTTTGTTTGAGGCTTCGGCTTGGCCGTTGGCTTGAGGGTATACTGGAGTAGAGTTGTAGAATTCGATGTTGTGCTCCTCACAAAAACCCCTGAAGATTTTTCCATCAAATTGAGTGTCGTTGTTAGATATCAAGGCCTTGGAAATCCAAACAGGATTATGATGTTCTGTAAGACAAACGACTTCTTTTTCTTTGATGGATGCAAGTGCCTCTGCCTCCACCTACTTTGTGAAGTAGTCTATCGCTGCGATGAAGAACTTTCTGCTGCCTGGTGCAGTTGGGAGTGGTCCCACTATGTCTAAGCCCTACATTGTAAATGGCCCAGGACTAGTCAAGGATAGGAGCTCTCTGGCCGGTTGATGGATTTGATGGGCAAACTTCTAGCATTTTTCACATTTCTTGACATACTTCTCTACGTCTGCTTGCATGTATAACCACCAATACCCTTGTGAGATAGCTCGGCAGGCCAAAAATCTGCCCCCTTGGTGGCTGCCGCAAATGCCCTCGTGGAGTTCGAACAGGAATGCCTCGACCTTGCTAGGATGAATACACTTCAAGTACAGTCCAGTAAAGGACTTTTTGTATAATGCTAGAAATAGGAAAAGCCAAAACCGTTGCCCCTTTGCATGAATCTTGTTGGTCTCCTTCTTGTTCTCTAGTAAAATCTTGTCTTTCAAGAACATGTTGATGGGGTCCATCCAAGAGGGACCTAGCTCAGCGCAGAATACCTCGGTTGCTTTAGATTACTCGATGCTCGGTCTTGGCAAGAAGTCAACTAGTAAAGGATGCGGGATAGAAATGTCTGCCATTGACACAAAATCGGCTAGTTCATCTCCCTTACTATTTTCTTCTCAGCTGATTTGCTCTATCCTCACCACTTCAAATTTCATGATCTCATTTCTGACCAGCTCTTGATACCTGGCCATTCTATCATCCTTTGCTTTATAGTCGCCAGATGTTTGGTTGACTACTAATTGGGGGTCGCTTTACAGCTTTAGCTCGATGGCCTTCATCCGGTAGGTTGTCTTTAAATCGGCTAACAATGTTTCGTACTCTGCTTCGTTGTTAGATGCGAGAAATCCAAGGGATACTGCTTGTTCAATGGTTAGACCATTTGGTGAGATGAGGATTATCCCTAGTCCGACCCCATGTCTATTGGAGGCACTATCCACAAAGAGTTTCCATATTTCCCCTACGAATAACTTCCAGCAAGCGGATGGGTCTGAAGACATTTTAGTTTCCAAGTGTTCATTCGATATTTTAGCTTCCAAGTGTTCATCCGATGTTTTAGCTTTCAAGTGTTCGTCCGATGTTTTAGCTTCCAAGTGTTCCTCCTCTTCTGGTAATGCGCTGTTGGCCTCAGTGAACAATACAACCATTGTTGGGCTCTTATCACGTGGTTGATCAACTTGCTATGGGGGCTGTGCTATTCTCGCGGCACTCCCTCCCCTTTGCCCGGTTTCCTTAGTCAAATCGATTAGGCAAACATAATGACTTCCTGGAGCTAACTCTGCCACGAAGTCTGCCAAAGCTTAGGCCTTTACCGCGATTCTTGGCTGGAACTTGTTGTCAAATTGTCCCAACTCTACTGCCCATTTTAATATTTGTCCATAGAAGTCGAGCCTTTCAAACAAGGCTTTCAGAAGGAATGCCGTCAGTACGACCACGGTGTGAGCATGGAAGTAGTGTGGTAGCTTTCTCAAAGCCATCATTAAAGCCAATGAAAGATTTTCTAATGGCAAGTACCTTGTTTCGGCATCCAGCAATGTCTTACTTACATAAAAGATGGGCAAATGTTTTATTCCCTCTGCGCGTGCCAACACCGCGCTAACTGAGTGCTGAGAAACTGCCAAGTACAAGTATAGTTCCTCTCTAAGCAGTGGGGTTGCCAATAGTGGCGGAAAGATCAAGTACTCTTTTAAGCTCTCTAGAGATCGGTCACATTCTTCGTCCCACTCAAATTTGGCCTTTAGTGCCTAGAAGAACGGTCACACCGACTTATGAATCGGTTTAGTACGGTAGGTATGCCCGTAAGGTGTTGCAATTCCTTGATTGTGTTGAGCCTTTTTAATTCTTGAATGGCCTTGATCTGAGAGGGATCGACTTCTATACTATTGGTTAGTAGAAAGCCAAGAAATTTGCTTGATCCTATGCCAAACGCGCATTTAGAGGCGTTCAGTCACAGCTTGTAGGTCTTCAAGATTTGAAACTTCTCAGCTAGGTCGTTAAGATGGTCTACGTCATTCTTACTTTTGACCACCATGTCGTCAATGTAAGTCTCCATTGTTCGACCTAACAATGGCTCGAACATTTTGGTGACCATTCGCTGAAACGTTGCCTCTATATTTTTTAAGCCAAAGGGCATGACCTTGTAACAATACAACCCCCTAGGAGTTATGAAGGATGTGACTTCTTGGTTCAGTTCATACATAGCAATCTGATGGTATCCATGATACGCATCAAGAAAGCTAAGTTGGTTGTGACCTGCAGTTAGGTCCACCAGTTGGTCTATCCGTGGTAGAGGAAATCTATCTTTTGGGTACGCTTTGTTGACTGTCTTGTAATCCATACAAACGCGCCATTTGGCGTTTTTGTTAGGCACCACCACCGTGTTGGAGATCCACTTGGGGTAGTGAACCTCTCTAATCGTCCCCGCTTCTAGCAGGTTTCCCAGCTCCTCAACCACTATCTTAGTGTGGTGAAGTGTCGATCTGCGAGTTCACTGTATGATTGGTCTGGTAGTAGGGTTGATGTTAATTCGATGGCAGATGAAGCTTGGGTCAATGCCAAACATATCATATGGTGTCCAAGCGAACACTTCGAGATTAGAGATCAAAAACTCCATAATCTTCTTTCTCTCAGTGTCGGACAGAGATAGGCTGAGCAAGAAAAACTTCTCTGGGTCATTCTCGTTAATTCTTACCTCCACCAAGTCCTCCATCGCTTTCTGTTCGGCTGCTTTGCCGACATCTATGAACATCTTATTGCTCTCTGGTTTCTCTACCACCTACACGAACCCTTTGGCAGCTTGACTGCCATTCACTGTCATGAAGCATTGTTTGGACATGATTTGGTCTCCCAGGACCTCTTCAATCGCTCTCTCTTCGTTAGGAAATCGCATCACCTAATGGTAGGTTGATGCTACGGCCCGCATAGCGTGCTACCATGCCCTTTCCAGAATGATGTTGTAAATGGAAGGGACTTTCAATACCAAGAGCTCCACCTGTTTTGTCATCGAACCAGCTTTGACTGGCAAAATTATCTTACCAATCGGCCATTCTAGCATTGAGTTGAAACCAACCAAGGGAGATGTCGCGGGTACCAAGTCTTTGTCCTCCAATTTTAGTTGCTTGAAGGTCTCATAGTACATTATCTCACACAAGCTCCCTTGGTCTATCAAGATCCGCTTGATATGAAAGTTCTTGACGCACAAAGTAACCACTAACGCGTCGTTGTGAGGGCTTTATAACCTTGCTAAGTCCCTATTAGAGAAAGTGATGACGTTGTTTGCTTCTGTCTTTCGTTTTTTCACGGTTGGTTGTACACTTAGTACTTCCCTTATATGCTACGCTTTCTTGATTATCCCTTTAAGCTCGCAGACTTACTCAGGCTCGATGATCCCATGTATCACGTTGATTAAATCTTGAGATGGACCATCAATTAGCATCCTGTCTGGCCCGTTACGGTCTGGGTGGGCTGGCCGAGCTCCCCTTTCAATATATTTGTCCAAGTGGCCCGTGGCCACCACCTCTTCCAAATACTGCCTCAAAGGCGTGCAATCTTCAGTTTGGTGCTCCATTTCGTCATGGAAGGCCTATACCTCTCGTCGTAGCCCTTTTGTGCTTCTCCCAACTTGGCCAGTCGCCAAACGAAGGGTTCGTCGTGTATTTCACTAAGAATTCAGGAGAAAGGTTTCTTAAACACCATGGTGATAGCGGTGCGGACCCTCAACCTCCTTGTCTTGGGGTCCTCGCCATTTGGGTGTCCGCCATGACTATTTTGCTTGGTCAGTCCTCCCTGTTGACCGTGTTAACTTTCACCGCAAGCTTTTAGTAAGTTGTGCCCATGAAGCAATGCTACCTTCTAGCAACCTTTCAAACCAAGTCAAGCCCAGGTCACCTATGCTTGACGAAAACAAAATGCACATTAGAGCTTCGTTCTGCCGATGTATGGCCATAACTTGGCGAAAGTGGCGAAAGTGCATGTAGGGGTCTGATTTCCTCTTATAGATTGTGAACTTAGGTTGGTTGAAGCCTAAGGGTAGTGGTGCGTTCTCTATCGCCAGAATGAATGGCGAGCTTTACAGCCTTGCTAACGCTTTGTCTGGTGGTTTGCAAGCAAGGCGTGACATTGGCATTCCAACCTTAACATGTCCATGTGTCCTAGGAGACAGCTGCTGCAGGGCAGAGACCCTTTGGGTATCATGTGCCTAGGTGTCTTACTTCTTTCGAGCCCTTTCTTCTAGCACGGTCCACAAGTTCGCCGATCTAGACAACTCGGTGTACGAAGAGGTCGTTTGGTGTGTATGTAAAGGTCGATAACTGCTTCTCTCCATGCAAGACCTTTCATTCCTCGTTCTCTCAGACCTGGAGTAATGAGTTCTAGAAGTTCTTGATTGGGTGTCGCCTGTTCTGAGGCTTCTGCTTTTAGAATGTAAAGGCGTGGCTCACTTGTCGTGATCTCCTGAGTGGCGAGAATGCATTCTGCCTTCATGGATTTCCACCCCTGCCACGCTTTTGCACTTCATCTGGCATTTCATGGCCTCCATGTTAGCTGCCATTCTTTTTATCAATTTGTCTTGCTCCCTTACGCGACCCTCCAAAACCAGGACATTCATCATCCACTTCTGTCCATTTGGGCTTCGAGAGCAACGAGGACTTAAGCCCCGTTTTTCTCGCACGCCTCTATGTGGGTTCTGTCACTAGGGGTCCAAATCCGCCATGGGCGGAACAAAAGGCAAATCCTCACACCTTTTGTCCCCTTCCAGAGTTTGTCCATCGACATCAGACTAAGGCAAGTCTTCATTGTGCGCTATTGAACTCAGTTGAAGGAAAACTCAATCAAAAGGTTAGTTCTCTGTAAATTTTTTCCACAGACGGTGCCAATTTTACGAGTACGAAATAATCTGTCTCGTATAATCCTATTGATCAAGTTCGCACTCTTTCAAACGTCATCGTCTGATTACCTGAAAACACAAATGTGAGCTAGCCGGCGGGTGTATGTTGGAAACCCCTTCGATGCGTAAGTCAGCAAGTAGACAATAGACAATAGACAATAAGCTCTGTGTCTTTGTGAGTAAGAATTGCAATACCTGGGAATAGGTTTTGTCATGAGCTTTTATAGATTCCGTGTGACACAATTCTAGTAGGACTCTATTTCTTCTTAACAGAGTCCTCATAGGAGTCACATTCCTAAAGGACAGTGTACATACACGGAACACCCTTCTTATTGCGAGCCAAGTGAGATGGCACAACACTCTGCTCGACTAGCTACGCCTAACCGAGCTACCTCGCTCGACTCTCTTTCTCTAGCCGTGCCGAGCCAACCTTATTTGTTCAATAGTGCACCACCGGACTACAACCAGCTCGGCTTTCTTCCACGACATGGTCCATCAAGCACCTTAGCCAAGCTGTGAATCGCACACGGATAGCTAGGTCCAAACCTCCACAACCTAACGCTGATCGGCCCAATACAGGTTCAACCGAAGACTAAGCTACAAGAGCTCTCATCTCGGCCCACTACGTGACACAACCTCCAAAGAAGGTGTCACCCAACTCGGCCCAATTTGTCTGCACAAATTACCTCTCAATATTTAAGAGAATGGGTGGAACAAAAATGCATGAAAGCAAAGAAGAAAAATGAAAAAATAACAATTACATTACTAGCAAACATCCAATTCATGAAAATGTGAGCTTCTAGAAGAAAAACATACAACAAGAAAAAAAAAAAATTTATAAAAGAAAAAGTTTTAATAAACAAAGAGGAGAAAAATACAAAAGAAAATATTATAAAAAAATTCCCATAATTTAAACAAAAGAAGAAGATTTTTTATAAAAAAATAATTATTGTCTAGAAGGAAAAAAAGACTTGTAAATGTTGGGTATATGGAGAAATAGATCAATGTAGGAATAAGAAAAATAATAAAATAATAGAAATCTTAGGAAATTTGGATTATGTAGAATTAGAAGAAGAAGAAGCATTAGAATTAGCTTTAGAAAATAATAAAGGGGAATTGACCAGTAAATCCTATTTTCTCATCTTGTAGATCATGTGGTCCTAATTGTTTTCTTTTAAACCGTTTAGTCCTTTGGGTTGTTTGTTTACTATTTTGCCATTAAAGTGTTAATTTGAGTTTGTAGACCCGTATGTATTTATGGGAAGGGGTGTGTGAGATTCACATTCCAAAAAAAGGTAATAGTACTCTTTTTCTGTGACGTGGGTTGTGATGTGAACACAAGTAATTTGAACCCCTTTTTTTTTTTTTTTGTGACGTGGGTTGTGTCACGTTTCTTCTTCCCCACAGATTGACCCTTTGTTTTCCAATTGACATTTGTGACGTTTCAACGTGAACCTTACCATTGGTTGGGTTCACGCAGATTCACAGATCTGATGGAGTGCTGTGAATGATTTAAAGTCGTGGTGTGGAAATCGTTCATAGATGACGTAGAACACGATCATGTTTTGTGTTTGAATTTGCAAAAAATCTGTGATTGCCTCCCACTTTCCATATTCAGAGGATTTTTTGGAGAGATTTTGTAGGAACAATTTGTCTGGGTTAAGGTTGGTGTGTGGAACCCTAAGGTTCACAGATTTGGTGGAGCACTGTGAATGATCTGGTTGGTGTGTGGAACCCTAAGGTTCACAGATCTGGTTCTCAATCTCACCGATTCCACCGATTCTCGTCCCAGCGATTCCACCGTTCTTCAGCAAATCCCACCGATTCCCGTCCCAGATTAGCTACCCAACTCCTTCGTCTCTCTCTCTCCCGTCCCAGATTAGCTACCTAGCCGACGTGGTACACCGAATTGGAAGATTGTATAGTAATTTATGGATATTCATTTTCATAGTAAGGTTCACACAAAAGAGGGATAGTCCTTGGACAAGAGTGATTAAGGGGAGATATGGCAGCATGTTGGGTGGGTAGGAAAGATACTATTAGATGTCCATATGGGGGCGGGTGGGCCTTTAGAAGAGTATTATGAGGGTTTGGTATGATTTCTTCCATCTTTCTTTCTTCAGGGTGGGGAATCGTTGCAGCATTTGATTTTGGCAGGTCATTTAGTGTGGTCATTGGCCGCTGATGGAGTTTTTTCTTGACTTGTACTGTAGTTCAGTTGATAAGCAAGTTCTTGGAGAAGAGTGATCTTGTACCCATTGTTCGACGTGAACCTAGCTTCTGTGTGTCCCCACTTCACAAATCGAGAAGGTGTGGGAGTTGTGGCCGTTGGTGGCGGACTCCGAGCAGAAGCTTGACATCTTCAACAATGGATGTTGAGGTTCCTGCTGCGGTCGTCGTCGGTAGCGGAGTCCGCAGCATTGATCTCCAGCGGATCTCGTGGTACATCGACGTGGTACACCGACCGACCTGCTGGATTGATGATCATCGACGTGGTACACCGATCTGCCGGATTGAAGATCATCGACGTAGTACACCGACGATGCCAAGTTACCAAACGTGGAACAGGGAACATATCCCACAAAATATGCATTCCATCCCAATATAAAGAGGGTTAAATCCGTCCACAAACACATCACATAAATTTAAACCGGGACTTGATTGTCCACAAAACATGTCAAACAGGACTTCTCAATCCAAGAGAATGAATGTGGGACCAGATGGAGTAATAGATTGGTAAATAGGACTTTCTGATAATTTTCCCAATAATAAATAAATAATAGAACTAATTGAAGAAGAAATAAAAATAGAAGACGAGGATTATAGTGATACCGATGAAGAATTAAATTTCATGATGACCAAAGAAATAAATATAGAAAACTTAAGAGGATAACAATTTTTCATAGAAAATTCTAAAGCAAAAGAAATAGGAAAAGATTGGATATTAGCAATAATATGAAAAGATGAAATATATCAAAAATCAATATTCAAATTAAAAAGTAAATATATATGTGAAAGAATGGAATGAGATATTGAAATTAAAGATTGTGAATATGATGTAGGAGAAATAAAATATGAAAATATATTAAAAATAATAAAGATAATAAGTATAAATATATACATATAGGAAGTGTACACATACAAATTACACCGTTATTTGATAAATGACAAGATATATATATATATTTTTGTGTGATATTAGACAACGAAATTTTGGAAGGTCCATAATTAGTGGAATAAAAAACAATCTATGTAGGGAACCATTATGTTTTAATTGCAGACTAGTATATTATATTAGCTTAAAAATGAATTCATAAATAAATTTTTAACTTTAAAAATAAAAATTGTAGAAATCAATATGCATGAAACCACTTATCCATTAAGAATGTTTTGGAAAATAATATATAAGTTAGATAATACCATAGATCCTAAAATACAAGATAAAATCATAGAAGTAGATAAATTTGAACCTACCAATGGAATACCAATAGATAGAATTACCCCTAAAACAATAAATCCTAATGAGATCAAACTAGATAATCGATGGATAGCAAGTTTCAATAACCCTAAAAATATTACAAAAAGAAAAAAACATAATTAAATTCGATAATACCATAAATATTAAAATAGAAACTTCTAGCACAATAGAAAATAATGATGAAATAGATAATGTAAGTATATCATCAAGAAGACAATCTACAAAAAATTATAGTATACAATCTGGTTGGAGTTCAGTTAGTAAAAGAATAATAGGATATAGAACTACGAGTGTGCCAGTATATGAAGATGAGGAAAATCCTATGGCTTGGACAAATGACGATGAATAAGAGGCGCAAAAAGAATACGACACATTTCTGAAAAGATACAATAAAAAGAATGAAGAAAATAAAATGTCATTATCATATACTAATGTTAATAGTATATATATATCCATAAAAGTACACATAGAAGGATTTAATACTTACAAATTATGTACCCACTTAGATAGGGGATACTTGGTATGTTTTGGGAAAAATGAAACTCTTTCCTGAGTATATGTTAAAAAAACAAAATCTACCGATGTAATCATAGGAAATAACTTTCAAAGATTATATAGCCCTTGTACTCAAACATTGCATGCTACTATTTTTATAAATAATAATAAACCAGTTGAAATCTTAAAACTAAAAACAATAGTTACAAATCAGGATATTGACTTCATCCGCAACAAGAGTCGTGAGGAGGTAATCTATCTAATTGGGCATGGAACTGAACCAAGTATTAAAGAAATTAGTATTTAAGAAGAAATTCAAAAAGAGCAACAAGAAAGATGCAAAAATCTATATAGCAAAGATCTATTAAAATTTTGGCACAAAGATAGAAATATAGTTAAATTAAACCTAATCGACCCTAATTAGATAATTAGAATAAAACAAATGGTATATACTTATAATGATATAGAGGAATTTAGAAAAGAGAAAAAAGAGATAAAAGATATAGCGATCTGGGTTGTGGACCCAACCTTCATCGTATTCTGGACTTGGGTTTCGCGGTGTAATAATGTATCTGTGTTCTGTTTCTCTCCTTTAACTCTTGAATTTGAGCTTTTGATTGTGTTAGGCGTGTTTGGGGCAGGTTGGTTGTTGGTTGGTCAAAATAGTTCCTTCCCGGATTTTGGCTTCTTCACTCGAGCCAGCTTTGTGAAATCTTCTTCTTCGCTTAAGCAAGATTTCTTTCGCTCGAGCGAGTTTTCAGAGTTCTCAGGTTTCTTTCCCAGACGCAGAATTTCTGGGAAGGCAAAGTTCTTCGCTCGAGCGAGGCTTCCTGCGCTCGAGCGAGAGTGTGCGTCTGTGAAATACCTGAAGGTATGTATTCTATGCTCGAGCGACACTTCTTGCGCTCGAGCGAGGTCAATTATTGTGTCTGGCCGCTCGAGCGACAAATCCTTCGCTCGAGCGAGGAACGCGATCTCAGCTTTTTAAACATTACGATTTTAGACCATTTGGACACAATACTTTTTTTTAACCTTCATTTCTTTTCTCTCCCTCTTTGAAACCCTAACTTTCTACCATCAAATACATCTCATACACTTGTGACCCACCCAAAATCGTTTGCTAGGGGCGGAGAGCACGTAAAGAGGGTCATTCTCAACCGATTGGATTGTGGGTTTGTGGTAGAATCGTGAAGGAGCTTAGACATTTGGCTTTAGAGTTGAGGTAGGGATACTTTTACCCTTGTATGTCCTTTTCATTGAAGAGATTTATGGTATTTAATGTGATTTGTGGACTAATTGAATGTTTGACGATATTGAGTCCATGTTCCTCATTTTTATTCTTTTGTTTATCAATGGTTAGAAATCTCTCATCTCTTCCTTTAAAAAATGATTAGAAATGTGATTGAGAAATTAGATTAGTGACAGGGAATGAGAAACCCAAATTTGGTAAAACCCTAAGTTTCTAATTTAATAGAAATTACTTAGTATGATGAAATTTCCTCTTGAATCATAGACATGGATAAATAATGGAGAAATGAAATGTGGCATTTGATGTGGTTAGAGAGATGGTGATTTGAATGCTATGATTCTTTGAAATTTTATGTGTGCTTGATGATTCAAACATGGGATTGGGATGTGATTTAAATTGTTGACATGCATGAGTCCTTGTGTATGTGTTGGTGAAGAGTAGAAATGGTGTTGTGTTGGTACCACACACGGGGAGTTTAAAAAGGTGCCCAATTGCCCTGTCTAGGCATATCGCTAGACGAATGTGGGAAAAATGTTTTTGGGTGTCCACATAGTCCCGCCGTATAGTAGCCGGTGAAAGTGGAAAAACGAATGGTTTTCTTAGGGTGCCCACCTCCCGCCGTATAGTAGCCGGTGAATGTGGAGGTTGTCTTTAAAAAGTAAATGTTGTTCTTGGTTAGGCTCATGTAGAGAGGAGTGTGGTCTATTTCTCTTGTTTGTGGATATTTGATTGTAGTACTTGATTGATGTGAGTTGTATTTATCATATGTAGACACCCCATCTTTTACCATCCTCAAGACTTGGTTGTGCTTGCAGGTACATCCAGCAACAAGTTTGGTTGTTCATCGAGCACTCAAACTTCGCAGCGGGACGTCACAGGTTTGAGCTTTCCAAACCCTGTTTCATTTCTGCCCCATCTTTGGACCATGCTCTAGTCACTCCCTATTGCTTGTTTTAGTGCACTGCCGGCCATGGGTTAAGCCATGCCGGCCATTGATGAGGCTTGCCGGCCATCAATGGTACACTGCCGGCCACCACTGATGGCCGGCCGGCCACCTTGTTTCAACAGTTAGTTTTTTTAGATATTTTGGCCAGTTGTGGCTCACTCAGCCATCCTCCGTGTATGGAGGGATGGAGGCAGGTTGAAGCTTCTCAAGCAAGCTTGTGCTTGCATTGCTCTATATAAGGGGAGCTTCCTCCCCCTTGGTCGAGGTTCAGAAAATTTAGAGACAAAAAAACGTCTCTCTCTCTCTAGAACTCTCTCTCTCTATATATATATATATTGCTTGAAAGTGAGTGTTCTTCACACATTTTTCCCACCACCCCTTAGCCAAACCTCTTGACCTTGGAGCTGAGATTCCATAGGACTTGTTTGGGCATCCTAAAGTTGGTTTTGGCTCTGAAAAGCTACTGGTTTTGGTGTTCTTCAAGGGTGAGGCCTATATCCTTTTCAAAGCATTATTTTAATTGCTTGTTTGGCCATTCTTGCATGCTCTTTTAGGCCTTACTCTCAACTACAAAAAGTTCTATTTTTAAGTGTTAAGGATGGTTGTTTGAGGCTTTATTTGAGTTAGGGGTGATCTACCTCTTTTTGTGGCTTGTTTTGCTTTGCTTTGAGCTACTTCTTTAGGCCTTTGAGATTACCTTCTTTTGGCCTTTTAACCACTAAATTCCAGAGGAATTTTAGTGGTGGAAAGTGTGTTTTGAGGCCTCAAATAGAAGGGGGTCATCCCCTCTCCTTGTGCCTTGATTGCTTGTGTTATTGGCTTAACACTTTGGCATGCTTTTCTACCTCCTTGAGGCTCTATCTTAGCATGTTTTAGGCCTTATGTTAACATGATATAACTCTGCTTTGGGTTAGTTTGGTTGCTTCTTACATGCTTTATGTACTTGTAGTGCAATCCTCTTAGTCAGCCTAACATGCTCTATGCTTTGGACCACCATTTTAGCATGTTTTTGGCTCCACTCCAGCAAGATTTTACTCATATTTTGGCATGCCTTAGCTTTGTTTTTGGTTGACAAGGTCACCTCTTGCATGGTTTATGCACTTGTAGTGCAAGCTTGTTCATTTGCCTAGCTTGTTTGGTGTTTTGGCCTATTGATCTAGCATGTGTATGCTTTACTCTAGTACATTTTTGGCTTTGATTTAACATGCTTTAGGTTTGATTTGAGTGGTTTGGTCATGCATGCTTGGCTTGGCATAGCTATAGTACATTTGGCTTTGCTAGCCTTAAACTTTGAGACCTCTAGCATGTCATATTTGAGCTTTTTGCATGGCATGGCATGGCATGGCATCATTTGGCATGTTATTTTAGACCATATACCTCTGCCATATTCTTGCATTTATCATCCCTTTGTTGTGTTTGAGGTTGAGCCTTATGCTTCACTTATGAGCCAATATGTATGCATGCTTGCCTAAGCTTTTGGGGCTACCATCTCAGGATGTTTTTGGTGTTATTTTACCATGTTACAACTCTGATTTTTGTTGGTGAAGTCACCTCATGCTTAGTTTTGGTATGTGTAGTGTAATCCCATTCATTGGCCTTGTATGCATCATGCTTTATGCCTCCCATTCTAACATGTGTTAGCTCTACTCCATGCATGTTTTGGCATTGTTTTGACCTGCCTTGGGACTGTTTTGAGTCAACTTGACCCTTTGGGGCTTGCTTGATATGGCTATGGTGCATGTGCCTTAGCTAGTCTTGAGTTTTGAGCCC
Source organism: Camellia granthamiana (assembly GCA_036172215.1). Classification (NCBI taxonomy): domain Eukaryota; kingdom Viridiplantae; phylum Streptophyta; class Magnoliopsida; order Ericales; family Theaceae; genus Camellia; species Camellia granthamiana. The sequence continues at coordinate 77,462,538 of CM069908.1, read as the reverse complement.
TCTAACATGCCTTATTTGCGATGTTTGGATGATTTGGCATAATTTAACATGTTATTTCAGAGCATATAGCCTTGTCATACTCTTATGTATATCACCTTTTGATTGTGTTTGAGAGTTGAGTTTTGTACCTTGTTTGCAACCCATAACTTAAGCACGTCTTTCTTGCTTTTTGTGCTTAAGTTTCATCACATTTCAGCCACTGTTTTGGCATGCATGGGGTCTTTTTGGTGTTGGTTTAGTCCATCGAGCATTGCTTTGCATGATTCTAGTGTTGTGTCCTTCACTAGCTTTTAATGCTTAAGTGTTTTAGTATGTGGTGCATGAGTGTTTGCACGTTAGAGTCTTGCATTTCATGTCAAGATTAGCATGTTGTTTGCATGTCGTTTGCATGTCATGTTGCTTGCTTTGCATTGTGTTCAATCGGATGTCGTATTGAACACGAGGAAGATTGGTTCATTTCATACTTGAAGTGATGAAATGAGCCAATCTCTCTTGGTATCCATTGCCTTTGATCTCTCATGATAAGGAGATGGTCTAAGTGTCTTGTTTTGTCATGCATTTATTGAGTTTGTACAAATTGGATCTTTGGCCATCACGCATTGCAATGCTTGATTGATGGTCTTGGATCCAATTATGCCTCTCCTTTGATGTTTTGAGATGATATGGAAGGGCATAGTACATACATGTTCTAGGGAGACCCTCCATTTTCTCTATTTTGTGCTCTATTGCAGCTTGGTGTCACAGCACACCAGTGGCCAGCACCCTCTCACTGATAGCCGGCACCCTTTCATCTGTGGTCGGCAGTGTTCATCCTTGGCCGGCAGGGGGGTCGGCAGCCACTATTCATGGCCGGCAGGCCACTGGTGCACTCCCCAACACTGTTTGGGTAAGTTTCAGCAACAAGAACTGGAAGACACCCTGCAAACAGAGCCTCTAAAGAGCATCCGGAGAGCTTTTCGGAGCGAGAAACCGAGTGCATGCATGTTCATTTTCCAAACAGAGCTGTGGCAGCATATTTTAAAGCTTTATTTGTTAAGTTTAATTGGCTTTTGTAACTTAATTGATTTGTTTAAATTAGTTAAAGTTTTTTAATAATTAATTAGGTTAGCATAGTTAATTAGTTGGTTTGTAATAATTAGTTTAATAAGCGTAGCTAGTTAGCTAATTCATTCAGACCCTCCTTCGCGAGGGCAATGTTATAATAAGGGTGCGTGTGTGTGTGCATGTCTTCCAACCCCACTTCTTTCTCCCTTTTACTTAACTGCTTTCGATAGTTAGTTTTAGGGCATATTTCAATTAGCATACCTTATGCTTTGCATGTTTGCATTCATTCATTTGTATTGCATGCATCGGGCTCAGCGCATCATTCAAACTGCATTGTATTTCAATACACTTACTTGAATACGTGTTTCACAGCATGTTATCAAGTGTTGCATTCATATGCCATTTTAGATAACCGAGCCTATTTAGCTGCATTTTGCATGTGTTGTATTAGGCATCTTGTATAGTTAGGATTATGCATTGTTTTCTAACTAGTTTTTCTGTTTTGGCTCGGAGTACACTGTAAGTGTTTACACTTTAGCATACTTGCATGTGTGTGAGTGTTGCCATGATAGCATGCTTGCCATGAGGCTACTTGCTTAAGTGATTAACTATTTGAATGCCTGTGGATGAAGGCTTCATTGCTTGAATTGGAACAATTCATCAAAATGTACGTTTTAAGCCCACTTGTTTGTGGCAAATCATGTTTTTAAGCCCACCTGAGGGTGGCAAATCTGCATTTTAGCCTACTTAAGGGTAGCCATTTCAAACCATTTTTGAAAAAGACAAACATGAGATGTTTTGTTCCAAATTGAGTGATTTAGTCTATACTTGTATGCTGTGCTCATCACATAGTAATTCTAGATTAATAACCGGAATAAGAACACATGTGTTTTCAAAACAACATATCATGTTACTAGAGGCCGATCTTTGATCAGGTGAGCGGAGGTGCTCATTTCAGGACCTTCCCCTCTCGTACCCAAGTTCCTGAGCCGAAGCAACTTTGGTGATGACAGACACGTGGCTTTGGCATGAGTCAGGGTTTCCTAAATTTCCCAAAACAAAATATTTAGGTGGCAACTCTGAAATTTGGCAAAGCAGTCCATGTTTGGAACTTTTTGATTAAAATCGATTTTCTAAATCGATTTGCCAAATTTGGACTCTTTGGTGATTTATCCATCTTGCATTACACTTTATGAGATTAGATTCAGAACCGTGACAGGAGTCCGAACTGTAGTAGCTATGAACACAATCCACGCCCTCTCCGAAAGGGAAGCGCGCGGAGCGAGTTCGGGCAGTCTATAGTTTCTGGCGACTCTGCTGGGGATTTAGAGAACTTGACTCGAACTCATGATATGTTGTTTTGTTTGCATTTATGTGCTTCTTTGCATTTATGTACTTTTTTGCATTGCATTTGCATTGGTGCACCTAGGACATCGTGTTTGCTGTCTGCTATTCCTGAACGGTCTGCTGGAGGCTTGCTTGGAAAAGCGTGCCATAAGGCTGATTGGTTACAGGCTCTGCCACGATGGGAACACAAACCTCGGTTTTTACTGAGGCACCCTTTTTGACCATTCGACCTAGTTGCATATCGGAAGCCATAGTGACCATTCCAAACTAGGACAGGCTGCTTACCTGAATGTAGGTTGTTTGAAACCGCTGCGTGCGTAATGAAACCCTAGTTCCTGAAAAAATAGAACAGGGAAACCCTACCCCAACATAGGGGTGTTTTGGCTCTTACTTGCTTGATATATGCTATCAGAGTGTGTCTCTACAGGTTGTATGTATCAGTTTGCAAATCTGGGTATCAGTCTGAGGACATCTGTATTTGGGGTGTTAGATTTGAGGCAGTGATTTGGGGGCAGTGATCAGTGTTGAGAACAGTGTGTTCAGCTTACAGTATCAACTGTGTGTTGTGTTTATTTAAGCCGAAATACTGTCCGTTTTTCTGCTTGTTGTTTCCTTATTTTGCTTTATTTATCTTTTTGCAAGGTAATATTGCATCATTGCTTCCGAAAAGGCAAATACCCCCCGAGCACTCTGGACTAGAGGTAGAAGGCTTTCCCGATTTGAGGATCTAGTTGACGGACAACCAGTGTTTGTGTCATTACTCCCGGTTACGAGACAGAGGTCATCCAGGCACAGATCACCAGTACAGCGGTTACCAGTTCAGAGGTCTTTGTCTACTCCACCTGTGCACAGTAGGGATCAAATTTTTGTTTCTTCCGCAGAGAGGGAACATACACCGGTTCAGTCAGATCCACACTTTACAGTCGAAATGAAGGACATGATGTGTCAGCTCCAAGAGACCATTCAGGCCATGCAGCGGGATGTTGCCCGCTAGGCAGAGGTTGTAGCCTAGTAGACAGAGTTGATTGCCAGACTTCAGCAACAACAGCAACCACAACAAACCGGAGCATCTGCTTCGCATCCACCCCCACCCCCACCAAGGGTTCCAACACCCGGGGATACTGCAAATGTCCAGGAAGATACGGACGCCCCAACGGGACCAGTCCCGCCACCAGTTCTACCACAGACTTCAAAGACACCGGCCTTCTCAACAGATACAACGTTTGAATCTGAGATGGACCCAACTGCTCTGAAGATGAGTAAGCTTGAAAAGCTGTTTAAACGGGCCCAAGGGGTCAATTCCATTCCAGACATAGAGGATGGTTACACTGATTCGGCGGTAACATTGCTGGACAGATTCAAGTTGCCCAACATAGACCGTTTTGATGGCTCGGGATGGTTCATCTGAGGCTGTTCTTGGATATTTTGCGCCCGATGGGCTTGACGAGACTCTAGAAACTTTCGCTCTTCGGCCGGACCCTGTCAGGTATTGCGGCCATTTGGTACGCCAAGCTGGAGGACTCAGTGAAAAGGAGCTGGGAGGAGATGGCTGAGGCCTTTGTTGCACAATATTCATACAACACCTAGATCGAGGTCATGACCCGTGATCTTGAAGCGACCATACAAGAGCCGAAATAAGGCTTTTCTGACTTTGTCACTCGATGGAGGGCTAAAGCCTCCATAATGACAACTCGGCCACTCGAGAAGTATCAGATAAGGATGGTTGTGCGCAACCTCGAACCCAAGCTAATGCAGAAAATGATCGTCTTACCCCTCCCCACCTTTGCAGACTTACATGAGATTGTGGTACAGATTAAGGATGCTATGAAGCAAGGTTTGATTGGCCATGAGGGAGAGCAGCCCAAGAGGGCGTTTACCTGCGGTTCGAATGCAGCTACCAGCAGTAGTGCAGTCGCCAGAACTTCTAATGTGGGCATGGTCACCACCACCACTCCAAAAACAGTTACAGCTACACCCTTCACTAGTGCGTCCGGTACTAGCTCACAAACAGCCAATACCCACCCCGGGGCCAGAGGACTTTTACCCCGCTGTATATGCCTTTGTCCAAAGCCCTTGGAGTTCTAATTAGAAAGGGGCATTTGAAGCCTCTGGAACCGCGCCCACTACCAAATAACCTCCCACTAAGCCATAACCCGGCCAAATATTGTGCCTTTCACCAACAACACGGTCATGACGCCGACTCCTGCTACAGACTACGTCATGAGATCCAAGATCTTATTGACAACAAGGTGATTGCACCTCCCGACAAACCAAATGTCACCACCTACCCACTCCCACCACATAACCAAGCTCCACTGCCCAAGCACATTAACCTGATCCAAACCGCGGCCATTCCATATGACCCCAGCATATACATCACACCCTCCCACCTACCCAAGCCTGAGGTGTTCATTCCAGACAGCACGGACTTGTGCATGTTGAGCATCTCCCAAACCCAACTTGAACTGGTGGTGGTGACTATCGAAGATAGAATCGGGATGACTTTAGAGGCAAATGGAAATGTTGATTCAGAGCCTGAGGGGTTTGGGAGCTTTGCGTACAACCCGAGTGGTTATATCACATCAACAGATCAGGTTATGCCGAGGGTAGAGTTGCTAGCTGGGGCAGAAATTAGTGTGGTTTGGGAAGATGGACCAAGTCAGGGGTTAGATGACCTAGCAGAGCTGGAAGAGGATATTGTCAATCTGCAGTTCTTTAACGAGCAGGACTCAGGGGATGTGAACATCAACTGGTTCGACTTGGATGGATCAGTAGAAAATACTAGGTGGCTCAGCGACGAGCTGGATATTGTCGAGACACCTCAGCCAAAATGGGGGCAATCAGAAACTGGGATATCAGCAGTGGCCGGAATGGCCGAGAATTAGGAGAAATCGCCAGAGAGCACCGGTGCGAAGAATTTTGCTCGGGATTCGGGTAGTTTGAGTACAGTAGACACTGAACAGGAGGCTGCACTGAAGTGACTTAGGCAAGAAAAGATCGAGGATCTTGAGAGGGCTAGGAAGGCCAAAGCCCCTACGGGGATAAAATGTGCTGTAAGCACAGAAACAGTTACAACGGAGCCGGACAGCTGTCTGTCGATTGCCAACGGGATGTGGTGGAAATACGATGACTTGCGTCTTGCCCACACTGACGAGGACTAGAGGCAGAATTGAATAGACGACACCTGGTATGTTGAAGAGGTCGACCATATGACCAAGAGTGGGCAGTATTTCAAGGCCCCACACTTGGACCAGCCGGAGGCATCCGGGAAGGACAAAGAAGCAAAGAGGTAGAGAGAACAATTGCTGGAGGAGGAGGCTGTACTGAAACAACTAAAGAAAATTTAAGCAGACATCTCCATCTAGGGACTGCTTATGGCCTCGAGGGTTCACAGATAGGCCGTCCTTACAGCCATGGATAAGGCCAAGCTTTCAATCGATACAACTCCGGAGCAGTTGGTAGGGCTGGTTTTCCCGGGAGGAGCTTTCCCGACCTTGACCTTCATCGAAAAAGAACTACCGCCCGAGCGCTCAGATCATAACAAACCACTCTACATCTCTGTGGAGTGTAGAGGGAAATGGATACCGGTGGTCCTGGTCGACACAGGGTCAGCAATCAATGTATGTCCGTCGAGAACGGCGTATGCTATCGGGTTGAAGCCTGCAAATTTCGTGCCTACAGCCCAGGTGATTCGGGCCTATGATAATACCAGCCGAGAGGTGATAGGGACCGTACGGATTAAGACTCAGGTTGGTCCGGGGCGATAGGACATTGAGTTTCATGTCTTGGATGTTCCCGCAACCTTCAATCTACTCCTCGGGCGGCCGTGGCTGCACCAGGTGAAAGCCGTCTCTTCCACCTTACACCAAATACTGAAGTACCCCTACGGGAAGGGGGTGGCAATCGTTTTTGGGAATTCTTCAATACATCCGCTACCAGAGGTTTCTACACCAGTTCTAGAGATTGAGCATGGCACAGAAAATGTATTTTTGTCAGGATTCACCTTACCTGAGGCCCAGGTTGTACAGGATATGCTAGCTGTTAATGAGGGGCTATACGTTAGTGCACAGTCCGTTTACCTTATGAACAAGCTTCAGCACATGCCCGGGATGAGATTGGGGTGAAGTGGCCGGAAGGGCGTTGCAGCATCGGCCGAAGTGCCGCATAACCCATATACCTTTGGCATAGGCTATTTGCCTGCCAAAGAGGATTGGGAGAGGAAAGGAAGAGAGATGGCCAGAAGAGCCAAGGCAAAGCAAGCCGGGAAGCACTACGATTTGGTGCACAGGCCTATCCAGGGGACCCTGAATAGACGCTTTGTCCGGGAGGGGGAAGACTTCCCGTTTTGCGGCTTTCCGGAGCCCTGGTTGAATTCAGAGAAGCGGCGTTTTCTCGGCTTCGAAATCTTTTTTGATCTTCAGCTGTCCGGGGATGAAGTTGCCGAAGAGCAGACAGACCCACCAGCTGAGGCTGAGTAGTGCAAGGAGGAGGATTCCGAGAGCACAGAAATTGAGATGGGGGTAGCACTGGCTTGTCTTCTCTCAGATCCTCAGATCGTACCAGAGTGCTTGGGGGATAACTTCTCAGTTTCCATGATCGTGGATGAAACGGCTGTGGGCCCATCTTCAGGCATTCTCGATGCATCCATCGCACCCTCCCTCATCTGGCAATACGAGGAGGGCTTTTTATCGAGCAGTTCTGGGTTAGGTAGTGAGTTGGAATCTGATTCCACTGAGTCTGTGGAGTCGGAATCAGATTCCAGCTCTTCTGCGTCTGAGTTTGGTATTCTTGGGGATGATAACCCGGATGCCACTGTCCTATCCAGGTCATCTTTTTCTTTTTCGTTTGAGTCTGTTGTAACAGAGGAATCAGACGAACTGGATGTTATTAATGAGAATGGTACGTCTGTGGCTTCCGAGTACTTTTCTGTGCCTTTAATTTATTTCATTAATCAAGACTTTCAAAATTTTGATGAAAACGACGAGGAAGAAATTCCTCCGGTTTTACAACGTTAGATTGATCAAGAGTAGGAGAGGTTTGTAAAACCTTTGGTTAATGAAATCACCACAATTAACGTTGCTAATGAGAAGGATCTGCGACCGGTCTAGATTGGGTCCACGTTGTCTTCGGAGGAGCGCGAGCGCTTAGTCGTTTTATTAAAAGATTTCAAAGATGTTTTCGCGTGGTCCTACGAAGACATGTGTGGAATCGATCCTGAGATTGTACAGCACCGGATCCCTCTTGACCCAGAGGCCCGACCTGTTAAGCAGAACCTCCGAAGGATCCGCCCGAACTGGGCTCTGAAAATCAAAGAAGAGGTCACTAAGCAGATTGACACAGGGTTCCTGTTGGTATCTGAATACCCTACTTCGTTAGCCAATATAGTTCCGGTGCCGAAGAAGAACGGAAGAATTCGGGTATGTGTGGACTTTAGGGATTTGAACAAAGCAAGTCCAAAGGATGACTTTCCTCTGCCGCATATTGACGAATTAGTGGACTTCACTGCTGGGCATACGTTGCTCTCGTTCATGGATGGTTTTTCAGGCTACAATCAGATTTTGATGGCACCCGAAGACAGAGAGAAGACTGCTTTCACCACCCTGTGGGGAACCTATTGTTATAGGGTGATGCCATTCAGCTTAAAGAACACTGGGGCTACGTATCAACGGGCTGCGACCAAGATTTTGCATGATATGATCCATAAAGAGGTTGAGGTGTACGTAGATGACATGATTGTCAAGTCCAAGGAAAGAGAGGGCCACTACACCGCCTTGCAAAAAATTTTCCAACGGATCTGAGAGTATCGATTGCGGCTGAATTCTCAAAAATGTACATTTGGTGTTACAGCAGGGAAAATACTGGGGTTCTTGATCACACAGAGGGGTATCGATGTCGATCCTTCCAAAATCAAGGCCATCTTAGAAATGTCACCATCGAGGACTGAAAAGGAGGTGCGAGGCTTTCTAGGTAAAGTGCAATTCATAAGACGGTTTATTGCAAAATTAACCTTGACTTGTGAACCACTGTTTGGTCTCCTGAAGAAAGGAAAGAAGTTCCAATGGGACGACCGATGCCAAGTTGCTTTCGAGCAAATCAAGCAATATCTATAGAACCCACCTGTGTTGTCACCGCCTGAACCGGGGAAATCGTTGATTCTGTACCTATCAGTGACCGAAAAGACAACGGGTTGCATGCTTGCACAGGAGTCTGAGGACAAAGTGGAAAAGGCTATCTACTACCTGAGGAAGAAAATGCTGGATTACGAGACCCGCTACACTCCGCTGGAGAAGGCTTGTCTGGCCTTGGTATGGGCTACCAGGAAGTTGAGGCACTACCTGTTAGCTCACTCTGTAATACTGGTTTCGAGATTAGATCCCATCAAATATCTCTTCGAGAAACCAGCACTTACGGGTAGGCTAGCTCGTTGGTTGCTTCTGCTTTTCGAATTTGATCTGAAGTACATGACGCGCAAGTCAGTGAAAGGGAGAGCGGTAGCGGAGTTCCTAGCTGACCAACCAGTTGAAGGGGATGAAGCAGTAGAATATCTGTTCCCAAACGAGGCCATTCTGCATGTCGAAGAAGAGACTTGGACGATGTACTTTGATGGAGCGTCAAAGCAATACGGGTATGGGATAGGGGTGTTGCTGATAGCACCCACAATTCTCGCATACCCTTAGCATTCAAACTCCAGTTCAAAGTGTCGAACAATGAGGCAGAGTATGAGACATCTATTGCTGGACTAGAAGCTGCCCTGGAACTAGGGGCAAAATGGTTGGATGTCATCGGGGACTCGAACCTTGTTGTATCTCAAGCTAAAGGAGATTGGAAAGTTAAAGAAGAAAAGATGAGAATCTATCACCAGACCTTGGACGTTTTGATTCCTCGGTTTGAAAAACTGAACTTCGCTCATCTGTTAAGAGAGAACAACAGGTTCGCTGATTCATTAGCAACTCTATCTTCTATGATAGACATCTCTTTTGGAGTCCGGATGCGTCCGATCATCATTGAACAGAAATTCGTGCTGGCCTACGAGCTGATTGCTGCCATAGATGAGGTACAAGATCAAAACCCCTAGTATTACGGCATCTGGAACTTCTTGGAAAATGAAGCGTATCCACCAAGGGCAAATGCCAAAGATAAGAGGGCAATTCGAAGAATGGCTGCTCAGTTCATCATCTGCAGGGGTAAACTGTACAAGAGGGGTTATCTTGGGATGCATAAACTATGCGTTGATGCTGAAGAATCCAAGCGTCTGATGGAGGCCATCCATGGAGAAGAGTGCGGAGAACACATGAGTGGGGTGATGCTAGCTTGGAAGATCCTTAGACAAGGTTATTATTGGTCAACCATGGAGGAGGATTGTATTGGCTTTGTTCGGCGATGCCACAAATGCTAGATCCATGCAAGCCGCATGAACATTCTGCCGTCGAAGCTGTACAATATGACTTCGCTATGGCCTTTTTCAATCTGGGGGATTGATGTAATTGGGGCTGTCACTCCAAAGAGGTCCAACGGGCATGAGTACATTCTAGTAGCGATAGACTACTTTACGAAGTGGGTTGAGGCCCAATCTTACGCTGTGCTAAAGGCATCGCACGTTGTTAAGTTCATCAGAAACAACATTATCTGTCGCTACGGGGTCCCGAATGAGATTATTTCAGATAATGGTTCCCACTTCAAGAAGGAGGTGATCGACTTGTTGGAGAAATACAACGTGGCTTTTCATAAGTCATCTACATATCAGGCGCAAACCAACGAAGCTATTGAGGCCGCAAACAAGAACATCAAGCACATTCTACAGAAGATGGTGGAAACCTACAGAGACTGGCCAGATAAGTTGCCATTTGCTCTTTGGGGCTACCAGACTCTAATTCGAACTTCTACTGGGGCAACTCCTTACTCCTTGGTTTATGGATGGAGGCTGTTCTGCCTATCGAAGTTGAGGTTCCGTCATTACGGGTATTGGTTGAGTGCCAGATAGCCAAGGCAGATTCGCAGCAAAGCAGGTTCGAAGAACTCATGCTCTTTGATGAAAGAAGGCTGAAAGCACTGTATCATGTCCAGGGTTATCAACGAAGAATTGCCAGGGCTTTTAACAAGAAGGTTAAGTCCAGGAATTTGAAAGAGGGGGATCTAGTGCTTAAAGACAACCGAGCTCCCATCCACGACCCTAGGAGCAAGTTCAGACCCAATTGGACTGGCCCTTACATCATCAAGTCTATCTGGTCGGGTGGAGCTGTCATTTTGATGGACCAAGATGGCCTAGAGTTCTCCCAGCCGATTAACATGTACAAGTTGAAGAAATACTATCCCTGAGTGGCTCGCTAGGCCAAAAACCCGAAAGGGCGACCTAGGCAAAAGTTAGAACACAAAAAATTTGAAATAATAAAAACTGAGCTCATAAGGTTGAAAACCCAGAAAGGGCGGCCTTGGCAAAAGTTAGAGTGCAAAAGGAGAGTGTTAATACATGAGTGAACCTGAACTGAACTACGTAAGGCTTGATTCCTATCTTCGGGATATGTAGGCAACTTCATTCTGAAGTCCAGCCATAAACATTTCCCGATCAACTTTGTCCATGCGATCATGTTGGTCATCTTTGTCTATTCTGCATCCAAGAGCTCGGTTGTGATCTCCAGTGCAGTGCTGTTCAGACTGGGGGCAACTTTCCAATTGAGTGGATCCGGGGTTGTACATCTCAGTGATAGATCTTGGGTGTGTCCAGTTGTGATCCATATCAAAAATGGTTTTGAGAAGTTTTAATAAAAGTTGATTTTGTTCAAATTAATCTTTTACAACTTAGACCATTTTTGGACCAAAAGGAAAATTTTCAGTACCCACAATCTTCAATTACATTGATTTCAGTACAGAGTTCTCCTACTCTTGAATACAAATCGAAGTTGCTTTTTATTACATTCATAAAGAAAACTTGAATTAAACTCGAGGCATGGATAAGTCAGGTGTTCCTGCGCCTCCTGCCAGAGCTTATGGAAGCCTCTGATGCCAAAGTAGGCTCGACCTGCGCCTCTTCATTGAGCCAAGCTATGCACTCATCAGAGAGGGTGCAACTGAAAGTGGGAGCGGGGCCAGAAGCTCTCTCGTCCTCCATGCTGTGGCATACCGAGCTAGCTGTACGCCTCGAACTGGAAATTCAGTAGGGTACTCTATCCCCTCTTCCGGGCAAGTCTGATCATGTCCGAACTAGTGTCGGAATCGGAACAGGAAGTAAAAGACATAGTGTGTCAGGCCAATTAACTAAATGCCTGGTTGCCGGGACATGCTGTAGCTCATCGCCGGCAAGTTAAGCCAAGGGCAGTGCCAAGCAATGTTGACAGCGGATAGGCTTCACATCCATTCGCACCACCATCCCTTATCTGGGGCATCAACTAGGCGTCACCGGAAGAAATAACCGCGAGCTGAATATGCTGGGCATGAGTCCACAACCTTCAACTTATCCATCAACCATATCTGGAGAGAGATGAAAAATGAGAGATTAAAGAATAGAGAGGTGTAGTGAAGAGAAAAGTGAGAAAAGGGTTTTGAGAGAAAAACGGAGCCTAAGGGCTGAGTGATGTGAGAAATGTATGTGAGATAGGGTGGGAAACATTACCTACAGCAGTAGTGGACTCCCCGCGAATCTAGTCGTCTCCCGATGGCAGAAAACATCCAGACCCATTAGTGTCTCAGCTAGTGTCATGGCAATACAGCTCTTGACCTCTTTTAGACCTTGGGCAACCTCAATCAAACGGACACTAGACCCTCCGGAGCTTGGGAAAAGCAAGAAATGAGACAACATGCAAAGATAGAGGGCGTGTCGCCGAAAACCCTACCAGCGATGGTCGTTGCGGTCACCGGTGTCAGAAAACCGATGAATCAAGCTTGGGATATCCAACTCCCCATCAAGAATCAAAGACCGAGCATCATGCTAAGTAAGCCCACACATCTGTCCTAGAGCTTGGACATGGCCAAAATGGAATTGGGGCAAGATCTCTTCCTCGCGTCGAGACTCCATCAAAGCTTGGAAATCTTCAAAAGTGGGACACATCTCTTGTCCGCCCAATCTAAAAACATGAGTTACCAGATTCCAACACCTGGCTGCGGCGTGGAGGAATGGAAAACGCAGTGGGGTGCGGCTCAGCGTGAATAGTGCATTCATTCCTGTGGGAGCCAGAAAAATATAGGTACTAGCTTATTGGGCCTAACCCAAACAAGGCTTATAATGGGTCCAGCCCAAACAAATATTACACCCCCCACCTATATAAGGGGGGGGGCGGGGTATCCCAAGTTGAGGTATGCTCTCTCTCTCTCTCTACACTACACACCAAGCACTCTACACATTTCTAGACTTTCATTCTGCTTAACAGGTAACTGACTTCACCATCTGAGTGCCTCCAACCGGCAACCCCGGTTGGGTGGCGCCGATCATGCTCATCTTTGCAGGTATACAAGGATCAAGTTCATCTCTTCATTGGATCTCCACAATCCATGTGAGAGGATATTTCATGGTCTCACAACTGGCGCCGTCTGTGGGAAACGTCTGCAAGAGTTCAATGAAGAGAGGAGCAAACATGTTCTTGTAAGTAAAAATTTAACTACACTTTTGATCTTGCTCTCTGAAAATTATTGTAGGATTGGTTCTTGGATTGGATATACATATATTTGTGCATACAAAATAAAGCTTTTTGCTCACTGTGAAACTCCATTAAAAAGGTTTAAAGCATTATAGAATTGATGGTTTACTTTTTCATCTTCATTGTCTCTCTCTAAAACTGGGTTTCACGCTTTTGCTTATGGGAGCTTCTTTTCGGCATTATACACAGGGTTGCTCGGCCGAACCCATTTCTAGCATTATTTATTTATTCCCTCACATGAGTTTATTGATTCTTGAAGATATACATGTTATGTGCTCACAATTAACAGGAATTAAGGAATTATGTTTTGTGGCTCCACAACTAAAAAAAACAAATCGCTCATGTCTTTCATTCGCAATAATTTAAGCTTTATATATTTCTATGATGTCTCTGCAATCATACCAGCTATTAGCATGATTAGAAAATTACCGACGCCGTGCCGAGCATCACCCCAATTCTTCCCGTCATCGGCAAGACAAAAAGAAGTTGCCGATCGGCACTTCAAAATTCAAAACGAGTTACCGACAAGCGTTTGTATTATTTCCAGGGAATTAATCTTTATCAGCTAAACTTCCTGTGGGGCACTCCGGTGGATACAACCAATTCGGCAGCCATATATATACATCTATATGCAGATATATTTAGAATGGCTTACAATATTTCCCCAAGCTTTTCATTCTGTTTCTCTAATATAATTTCATGATCAGTAACAATTTTGCATGAATAGTTTCCTCGGCAATGAAGTTCCATTTATGTTCCACTTACCTTCCATCCGTCTCGGCAATGAAAAGCTTGCTCGGCAACATATAACATGCCTTCACCTCACCATGATATGAAATTGCATGGTCTAATGGAACTCGGTCAACTGAAAATGATTACACTACAATTCCGCCGCCAAGAAAATATTTCACACTTAGCATGGCCACCTACCAACTCAAACTCGCTAACTAGTTCTGATCGGCACCGAGACTACATCACACGAGTGCCTGTTTCAACTACACGGTGGCTAACTCGGCATCACCACTGAGCTCCCTGTTGCTCATCCATCTCCCTCAGCAGTAATGGAAGCATTAAATTTGCCTTTGGTAGTTGTTCGGCATAGCATTTTGCATATCAACTCAGCTTCGGCAACATTATTCGGCTTCATCAAACTTATTCAGCAATTTTATTCTCTGCATATTATAACTCGGCTTCAACAACATTTATTCGGCCTATTATCAACAAAGCTTGGACAACTTATTCGGCAATTTTATTCTCTACATATTATAACTTGACTTCGACAAACATTTATTCGGCCTATTTTCAACAAAGCTTGGACAACTTATTCGGCAATTTTATTCTCTGCATATTATAACTCGGCTTCGACAAACATTTATTTAGCCTATTATCAACAAAGCTTGGACAACTTATCCGGCAATTTTCATTCTCTGCATATTATCACTCAGCTTCAACAACATCTATTCGGCCTATTATCAACAAAGCTTGGACAACTTATCCGGCAATTTTCATTCTCTGCATATTATCACTCGGCTTCAACAACATCTATTCGGCCTATTATCAACAAAGCTTGGACAACTTATCCGACAATTTTCATTCTCTGCATATTATCACTCGGCTTCAACAACATTTATTCGGCCTATTCTCAATAGTTTCGACATCCGGCGTATTAGCAACTACAAGTCAGCTACACAATCTTGCTCGGCACTACTCTCTCGGCATAACTCTAGCATCTTGGCTTGCCGAAATCCATGTTTGAAAATACTAGCAGATTCGTATCAACTCAAAGAGTCCAAACCCACCAACTTGAGGAGCCAAGAACTAACCAAAGTTCACCGGTACTTGTGAAACAGACCAAATTTTCAGAAAACTAAAATTTTCATAATCGTCGAAATCAAGTTTTGGCCATACCAGTGTGAAGTACACATTAAGCCGAGTCCAACGCAACAAACCGTGTCAAAATCGGAGCTAAAACGAAGCCGTACGGGCTAGGCGAAATTTGCCCAGAAATTCACCTATTTTTGTCAAAGAGAACGACCAGAAGTTGGCAAACAAAGAAATTATAGTGTGCATCGCGGCTAAGTTACATCATGTCATAACCAAACAATCAAGTTCAAATCTATAATGAGCCAAATATATACACAAAGATTTAAGGTGGCAAAGTGGTTTAGTGTTCAACATTTTTCATAAAGACATGAGTTTAAATCTTGTAGTCAACAACATTGTTTTTATTTTTTGCCACGCCACTAAGCCGTGCTGCAAGCAATCAAGCCAAACCGTTACATGCAAAATAAGTCAGAAAAATTATCCAGTGCTTTGCGGAGCCTAATTCTCTCCAGATCTGAGCCGTCGGATCCATTTTAGCTATAATTACGCCATTCAGAGTCTGATTCTAGCAATCGAATAGCCATTTCCAACTATTTAGAGACTTCTGAACACATCCGTACGGTCTGATTTTGCAAATTCCATACCAAACATTCATAGATGTTATATGCAATGCCACATATCGCAGCTAAAAATAACATTTTTGCCGCTATACCTAGAGTTTGCTGAATGCCGAATTCACCAACTACATCTTATTTGGCGACTCTCTGCCTATCTCCCAGCTCGACTCATTTGCCACCAAAGGATGAATTCCTTCCGAATAACAACTTTCACTCCATAGCATTAGATATTCTCGGAACAACAACAATTGTTAATTTGTCTACCTCTTCGGCAAAAATCTCATAATTTCTCGAAAACACGGGGGCACGGAATCCGTTTCAAATTTTTATCGGCCTACTCGGCCATTTTGGTCCATGTCCATTTTATTCCTTCCGAATAACAAATCTTATTCAAAAGCAATGGGGCAAATATACGTTGGACAAGAAACTCAACTTCAATAAATTGGCAACCATTGCCAACCAAGTTCTTAGCAAATCCAACTCTGAAGGGATGCCGACACATCGTGAAGCTAAGAGAAATCGCCGACCAAAAGATCGACATAATGACTGACCCAAGTGTAGCTGACCAACTTTTCGGCAAAATCACATTATCTATGAAATGACACTGATGTTTTGACACTAGTTACTCGGCAGTGCATCAACTTTACTCGCAACATTGGCCACAGTATTCGGCAACTTTATTTGCCTAACAACATTATTCAGAAAAACAATTACCCACTGGGACATCTTAGTCAAATTCCCGCTTTCCAATTTGGGCACATCAGCCAATCATCATCTCGGCACCTCTGATATGCATGCATACTCGACCAACTTGGTACAAACACTATGACATTTACTTGAGTTACTCACTCCCGCTCCTTTTCACACTGCTCCAAGCAAGCGCCAGTTTTGGGGCAATACATTACACTTGGCATTCGGCCGTTAGCACTTGGCAGTTGACAATTCGCATTTGATAACAGTTCACACATTGTTGTGCGCCATCATTTTACTAAAGCCAAATCTTCCCTGCAACATAGGGCAATGGGAATCTGCATTCCTTCCGACTAACACCTGTCATTCGAAAGCAATGGGGCAAGTCTACCTTGGACTAAACGCAAACCGTGCAACTCGGCAATTAAATAGTTGGCCCAATATCTACTTGGCAATTCCATATAAGCGGAGCAATATTAATGGTGATTAAAACATTCACCTTATTTAGTACAGGATGCAGTATTCAAAGTCCTTGCCATATTGGCACTCGGTCGCCACTTAAAATCAGTAAAAGTCTCCGAGTACAGCGTAATCTTCGCACTCGACACGGAGCGCCATCAGCAAAGGCCTACACCCAAGCCCGGGGGTTAGAATACTGCGGCCTATACCTACGCCCGAAGGTTAGAATACTGCGGCCTACACCTACGCCCGGAGATTAGAATACCGCGGCCTACACCTACGCCCGAAGGTTAGAATACTGCGGCCTACACCTTCACCCGAGGGTTATAATACCGCAGGTCTACACCCTCACCCGGGGGTAATAATACCGTGGTTCATTTTTTGGCTGATATATCTACCTTATTTAATCTGTCTTATTTGGTTCAGGCAATCATTTTCGTGCTTGGCATATAGAAATATTTCTAGCTCGGCACGAAAGTCCATATTTGGAAGCAATCTTTGCACTCGGCAATATATTACACCCTTGCCCGGGGTTACAATACCGCAGCCAACATCCTTGCCTGAGGGTTATAATACCGCGACCTACCATTATAGAGATAGTATTACTCACTGGGGTTTAGCTCACCTCTCTCCTCTATATACATATATTTGTACATACATTCATACATATATGCATTCATCCAACCAATCATTCATTTATGTTATTCATTTATCAAATGTATTCTTTGTCAAAGGACCTAACATCTATTTGAACAGCATAACTCGGCAATAAAAACTCTCATTCCTTCTACCGAAGACAATGAAAGTTTTGGGGCAATTCTGGGAGCCAGAAAAATATAGGTACTAGCTTATTGGGCCTAACCCAAACAAGGCCTACAATGGGTCCAGCCCAAACAAATATTACACCCCCCCACCTATATAAAGGGGGGGTATCCCAAGTTGAGGTATGCTCTCTCTCTCTCTCTACACTACACACCAAGCACTCTACATATTTCGAGACTTTCGTTCTGCTTAACAGGTGACTGACTTCACCATCGGAGTGCCTTCGACCGGCAACCCTGGTTGGGTGGCGCCGATGATGCTCATCTTTACAGGTATACAAGGATCAAGTTCATCTCTTCGTTGGATCTCCACAATCCATGTGACAGGATATTTCATGGTCTCACAATTCTGAAACCCCAGAAATTTAACTTTTCCGAGCCATCCAAACTTGCAATCCAATTTGTGAGGTTTTGGGCAAGAAATGGTTCCACTGGGGCAAAAATGGAGTTGAAATGAAGAAACCACGAGGCTGGAACCTTTATAGAAGATAAGGCAGTAAGTGGAGGACAGATGTCGACGTTTCGGAGGTTCTGCCATCGATGGCCGGCAGCAGCACATTAATGGCCGGCAGGGTGCCATTAATGGCCGGTAGGGGGTCATCAATGGCCGGCAGGCCATTCCCCATGGCCAGGAAGCCATTCCTTATGGCTGATAGCCTCCCTCCATGCTCAGTGACCTCCTGTGTGAAGATCCAGTTGTTTTCAGCTGTTGAATTCTGTTATCGGCACGTTTTGGGGTCTTGTTTTGGTTCTTTTTGGGCTTCAGCATGCCTGTTTAAGTTGTAATCATTCGATTTTTGTTAATTAAGTTGCTTTTGTTGCTTATCGAGTTGTACATATTCTGTTTATCGAGTAGTTGCAATTTTGTTTATCAAGTTGTACTTACTTTGTTTAGCCTGTCAAGGTCTTGTTTTGTTTATCGAGTTGTTTTGTCCTTTCAATTGTTAGTTGGTTCACTACCTGATCAAGGCAATGCATTTTGTTGTGCAGTTTTCAAAAATCAATCTCGTTTTCATGCTGTGCGATGTTCAGAATACAAAATACAACACTTTTTCAAAAAAGCTGTTTTCATTCCCATCATGGTTTCTCTTTACAAAAGTACAAGTTTTAAAGAAAATAAAACTGCCTAAGGCTATACAATGTGTCAATACTGCTAGCAAAAAGAGAAATAAAGCAAAAGCGTCTACATCGATGCCAACTAGCTCCGGGACTCAGAGGCCCTCTTCGTCCTCTTCCTCGGCAAAATAGACTCTGTAGCACCTTCGCCATTGGCACCGCTGTTTGAAGCTGGATCTGAAGCTGAACCAGAACCCTCCTCAGCCTCTCCAGCCTCTCCACCAGCAGAATCTGACCCAGCATCATCATCTCCACCCTCAGATGACTCAGGCTACAAACTCGCTGCCTCAGCCTCCTTGTTCGTCTCGTCATCATCATCATTTGGCACGGGCTCTGAAAGGCCACTCTCCTTGTAGGTGCCTCTGCCTCTACCTCGGCCGTGTGTCTGAGCCTATCTCCCTCTCCTCTCTGCTGATGGGGGAGATGCTGAAGGACCCGCCTCTGCGCTTGTTGGGGCATCTAATGGGCCTGGCATCAGGAAGGGAATCTGAAAAAGGCAGTTCGCCAAAATGCATTAGTAATGAGATGTATCAGACGCAAAGAATAATATGCTGTGAACAGTGAATGATTTGCAGTGTATGTATACCATGAGCAGTGTTTGGGAGCAATGTATCAGATTAGTGCAGTGTGGAACTGTGCAAATGCTAGTGTGTCAAGAAAAGACTTTGTGACATGAAGTGTAGTTTGAAAGAACTCACTAGGATCCTATAGAGGCTGAGCAGATCCAGACTCGTCTCTATCATCTCTGTCAGAGAGGCCACTAGATCAATGGCCTGCGCTGTGTACTCTATGGGCGCCTACGAGTGCGTCAAAAAGATCAGTATCTGATGAAGCACAATTGAAATGAAGTAAATATGCAAAATGTGGAGTTTAGGACATACTGGAGTCGGGCCTCAAATCCCGGCCAGTGCACGCCCAACTGATGCAGGCGCAATGGGGATCTGATAAGTCTCCCCAGAACGTCTCTGATAAGTTAATGAGGTAGGCAACTCTAGCCATCCCATCTCCTACCCCAGCTCAGGATCTCTTCTACCACGAGCTCTGGACGCTCTGCCCCTCCTGCCTCTCCCCCTCGTAGCTGGAGCCCTCACTCCCTCTCCTCCCCGGACACTGGACAAAGGTGGCATTAGGTGAGTCTGAATAAAGGCCGCGTAGTCGCCCTCAGCACGGAAATAATCCGTCTCTAGTCCTAACATGAACTGAATCACCCGCTCGACAGACAACCTGTGTGTCTCCCTCATCGACGGTGGAGGTGCCGTCGGTACAAATGGAGCAAGTAATCCCAAGGTCTGGCGTACGAAGGCTCACTCAAGAACCAAGCGCGACAGATCGGACCCTCGAAGAGGATATGGTAGCGGGAGACAATCCTGGCAGCATTGTACTGATCTCGGAGCCCTGACGGTATCGCATCCCACGGCTGCCACATGATTTGAGGAAAAGAGAATGAATAAGATAATTAGTTGTTGTCAGTTAACTAATGTGGGTGCATCCATTGAAATAACATTGTTGCGGAATTACCTCGCGCGCCGTGACCGTGTTGAAGTACTGTCGGAAGAACATGAAGCTCTCTCGGGTCCTACGACGGAGCTGGACGTCGTATACATCAGAGAATGAGACTGTCACTGGTGTCTCCTCTACAGGCTCAGGAGCAAGTGTCGGCAAGTACGTGTACACCCACAGCTATAAAGAAAATGTGATCAATACAGCGTATGAACAGAGTATGGAAAATGCAGAAAGCAGAACGCAGTACAATGCATAAGGAGTGCAAGTCCAGAGCAGAGATTAGGCTTTGTGTGTGCAGCATGTATGGTGTACAGAAAATATAAAGTAGAAAACATACAGTACAAGAGCAGATACAGAGAATATAGAAAACACAAGTGTTGAACAAGTGTAAAGCAGAAAATGCTAAGCAAACAATGAAAAGGGAGAACTAAGCTGCGTACCTCCCAAGCTCGCCAGTAGTCGCCGATCAGGGTCCCGCACATCCGAAAGGTCGAGCTCATGTACCCATATAAGGTAGTAAGGCCGGCTGCACCCCAATCATAGAATTGGACCCGCAGGAGTACCACCAGTGCGCTCAGGAAATATAAACCCACGGTATTCCACCTGTTCGAAAACAAGGTGGTACCGAAAAGGAATAGGAGAAAACCCCTGGCGTACTGCCCCACCTCTTCAAAAGTCTCGGGATCCTCCCCTCTATAATGCTCCTCAAACCAAGTATACCTGACCATGCCTGATCGAAGTGCCGGTGGGCACGCCCCAAGTAGTGTGTCCCATGCGGCCACCCACTCTCCCATGTCAGGATCAAGAGGAATCGGATCACCCTCTACACCTAGGCCAGTGATCATGGTGAAGTCGAAGGGAGTGATCATCATCTCTCCCGTCGAGGAGAAGTGGAAAGAGTTGGTGGTGTCCCACCACCTCTCCACAAGAGCCCCTAGGAGAGGGCGACTCGCTATGACCCGTGTCAAGCTGGAGCAAAATAAACCGAAGCCGGTCCCATTAATGATTGCGCAGACCCTCGCAAGAAGCTCATCATACCAATCCCGAGCTGTCGTCGCACCGTAGCCTCGGAAAGAGCAAGATCCGTCCTGTGGCATGTGATGTAATCAGATCAAGTGACAAAAGTACAATTGAATACAAATCAGTGATGTATTGAAAGTACAGTTGCATGCAGAGCAGTGATGTGCGAAGTACAGTTGTATACAGAGTAGTGATGTATGAAGTACAGTTGAATGCGAAGCAGCAATGTTTGAAATATAGTCAGATCAAGGCATGTGATGCAATCAGATCAGAACAGTGCAAGAAATGCAAATAGTTGAAAGTTGTACTGCAAAAAAGCAGAGTTTCTACCTCCACAGTAATGGCTGATAAGTGAGATGCGGGCTCTCTCAGTAGGAGGTTGTCTGGCATGTCCTCATCAAAATCAGTGAAGGCGTGGATGCCTCCCGCAACTGGTACTATATGGGTCTCGGGGTGATAGCTCGCCATGTCAAAAGGGCGGATACTAGGCGGTAAAGGTTGAGGCTCGACCCCTGGCTCGGCCGCGAAGTCTGTTGCCAACTCTACTGGAGAAAGTGCGGGGAGGCCCCCGTCATGAGGGACATCGTCAGCCATCTGAAATAGATGCAAAAATGAGCAAAAATGGGAAAAAGAGTGAAGCTTTGAACAAATCAAACCCTAGGAGAGAGAAAAATTCAAATAAAGTTGAAAACCTGGGAAAAGCGCACAAACCTTGGGAGAAACTCGAGGGAAATCAACCTTGAATGGTGGAAATGACGGGAGAGTCGTCGAAATCAAATTCTGATTGGTTCAAATCGAAGAGAACGAAAGGGTTTTCGCGAAGAAAATATTTCTAGGGTGTTGGGAAACGCGTAGAATGCACGGATCTAGAGAGAAGGCACACTTAGAGAGCAAGAGAAATGTTTTTTGTGCAAGTGTTTGTAGGGAAATGAACCATCTTTGCCTCTACTTAAATAGCCACAGGTCAAAAGACCAAAATGGCCAAATCTGCCATCGGTGGCCGGCACCCCCTCATCGGTGGCTGGCACCCCTTTATTGATGGCCGGCAGTTGCCATTGATGGCCTGCAGAGGGCCGGCAGCGTCCCCTGATGGCCGACATGCCTCCACCAGAGTCCCTGCCTCTTTTGCCTTGATATTTGTCTTTGGGTTCCAAGAAATGCAAGGTGTGCTCAAAGTTTCACTCAAAATGCCTTTGCGGAAGCCCAGAATCGTGTTCTCAGTGTGCGGTGGTCGTCACCCATCAACACACACTAGGTGTATCCTTTTTAATACATTGCAACTCTTCTAGGAGGTAAACCGGAAGTTGCCTTCGAGTTGACTTTATCGAGCATGCTTTTGTTGTCACATGGCATTTGAACGTTATATTCAACATGCATATTTGATTATCTTGCATTGTTGATTATCATGCATTGAATATGCATCATTGACTATCTCTCATAGAACACACTTCAGTTCCGTTACACCTTGGCATCATGTTGTGATCCTTCGTCTCGCATGAGATATGCATTGTATTGCATCGCACTTGTCAGGTTTCTCTCGCATACATGCACGATATTGTATGTACGGTTCATTCGGAGGAATTTTGGGTAACACCATTCCTCTCCCTTCCTCGGTTGTTTAGAAACACCTAGGTGCGCCCGGTGTTTACATTAACACCCTGTTAGAAGCGTTTGGGCTATTTCCCTTCCCTCTCTCGCGTGTGATACGCTAAGAGGTGTTGCCTTTCCCTCTCTCGCGTGTGATACGTCGAGAGGTGTTGTCTTTCCCTCTCTCGCGTGTGATATGTGGAGAGGTGTTGCCTTTCCCTCTCTCGCGTGTGATACGCCGAGAGGTGTTGCCTTTCCCTCTCTCGTGTGTGATACGCCGAGAGGTGTTGCCTTTCCCTCTCCCGCGTGTGATACGCTAAGAGGTGTTTCGTTTGAGATTTTGGGTGTTCCCTGGTAGTCACTTTTGGCCTTCCTTACGTGATGCGTAGTTAAGATTGCGTAATTTTCTTACATCCTTTCTGTTGAAATGTGTGAGACTTCTGCAACTTGTCGGTTTGCTTAAATTGTCGTATTTATTTGCATAAATGCTTCATTATAGCTTTCTTTGCATAATCATAAGTTATGCTCTTGCATTATGCATGTCATTTGCATTTTGTCCCAGCCTGCAGGCGCATCTCTCTATGATTATATTGAATGTTTGCCTGAGTCTTCGGCCTTGTAAAAAATGGGTCGTCTTTGGGCTTTGACATTCACTCCCATCACTTTGTGACTTTCGAGTTCTGTAAAAGAGGGGCAATTGTAGACACCCCATTTTTGACCGTTCTCAAGACTTGGTTGTGCTTACAGGTACATCCAGCAACAAGTTTGGTTGTTCACCGAGCACTCGAACTTTGCAGCGGGACGTCACAGGTTTGAGCTTTCCAAACCCTGTTTCATTTTTGTCCCATCTTTGGACCATGCTCTAGTCCCTCCTTATTGCTTGTTTTAGTGCACTATCGACCATGGGTTAAGCCCTGCCGGCCATCAATGGTGCACTGCTGGCCACCACTGATGGCTGGCCGGCCACCTTGTTTCAACAGTTAGTTTTTTTAGATATTTTGGCCAGCTGTGGCTCACTCAGCCATCCTCCATACACGTGTATGGAGGGATGGAGGCAGGTTGAAGCTTCTCATGCAAGCTTGTGCTTGCATTGCTCTATATAAGGGGAGCTTCCTCCTCCTTGTTCAAGTTTCAAAAAATTTAGAGACAAAAAAATATCTCTCTAGAACTCTCTCTCTCTCTCTCTCTCTCTCTCTCTCTCTCTTTATATATATATATTGCTTGAAAGTGAGTGTTCTTCACACATTTTGCCTACCACCCCTTAGCCAAACCTCTTGACCTTGGAGCTGAGATTCCATAGGACTTGTTTGGGCATCCTAAAGTTGGTTTTGGCTCAGAAAAGCTACTGGTTTTGCTGTTCTTCAAGGGTGAGGCCTATATCCTCTTCAAAGCTTTATTTTAATTGCTTGTTTGGCCATTCTTGCATGCTCTTTTAGGCCTTACTCTCAACTACAAAAAGTTCTGTTTTTAAGTGTTAAGGATGGTTGTTTGAGGCCTTATTTGAGTTAGGGGTGATCTACCCCTTTTTGTGGCTTGTTTTGCTTTGCTTTGAGCTACTTCTTTAGGCCTTTGAGATCACCTTCCATTGGCCTTTTAACCACTGAATTCTAGAGGAATTTCAATGGTGGAAAGTGTGTTTTGAGGCCCCAAATAGGAGGGGGTCATCCCCTCTCCTTGTGCCTTGATTGCTTGTGTTGTTGGCTTAACACTTTGGCATGTTTTTCTACCTCCTTGAGGCTCTATCTTAGCATGTTTTAGGCCTTATTTGACCATGATATAACTTTGTTTTGGGTTAGTTTGGTTGCTTCTTACATGCTTTATGTACTTGTAGTGCAATCCTCTTAGTTAGCCTAACATGCTCTATGCTTTGGACCACCATTTTAGCATGTTTTTGGCTCCACTCCAGCAAGATTTTACTCATATTTTGGCATGCCTTAGCTCTATTTTTGGTCGACAAGGTCACCTCTTGCATGGTTTATGCACTTGTAGTGCAAGCTTGTTCACTGGCCTAGCTTGTTTAGTGTTTTGGCCTATTGATCTAGCATGTGTATGCTTTACTCCAGTACATTTTTGGCTTTGATTTAACATGCTTTAGGTATGATTTAAGTGGTTTTGGTCATGCATGATTGGCTTGGCATAGCTATAGTACATTTGGCTTTGCTAGCCTTAAGCTTTGAGACCTCTAGCATGTCATATTTGAGCTTTTTGCATGGCATGGCATCATTTGGCATGTTATTTCAGACCATATACCTCTGCCATATTCTCGTATTTATCATCCCTTTGTTGTGTTTGAGGTTGAGCCTTATGCTTCACTTATGAGCCAATATGTATGCATGCTTGCCTAGGCTTTTGGGGCTATTATCTCAGCATGTTTTTGGTGTTATTTTACCATGTTACAACTCTGATTTTTGTTGGTGAAGTCACCTCATGCTTAGTTTTGGTATGTGTAGTGTAATCCCACTCATTGGCCTTGCATGTGTCATGCTTTATGCCTCCCATTCTAACATGTGTTAGCTCTACTCCATGCATGTTTTGGCATTATTTTGACCTGCCTTGGGACTGTTTTGAGTCATCTTGACCATTTGGGACTTGCTTGATATGGCTATAGTGCATGTGCCTTAGCTAGTCTTGAGTTTTGAGCCCTCTAACATGCCTTATTTGTGATGTTTGGATGATTTGGCATTATTTAACATGTTATTTCAGAGCATATAGCCTTGTCATACTCTCATGTATATCACCTTTTGATTGTGTTTGAGAGTTGAGTTTTGTGCCTTGTTTGCGAGCCATAACTTGCGCATGTCTTTCTTGCTTCTTGTGCTTAAGTTTCATCACATTTCAGCCACTGTTTTGGCATGCATGGGGTCTATTTGGTGTTGGTTTAGTCCATCGAGCATTGCTTTGCATGATTCTAGTGTTGTGTCATTCACTAGCTTTTAATGCTTAAGTGTTTTAGTATGTGGTGCATGAGTGTTTGCATGTTAGAGTCTTGCATTTCATGTCAAGATTAGCATGTTGTTTGCATGTCGTTTGCATGTCATGTTGCTTGCTTTGCATTGTGTTCAATCGGATGTCGTATTGAACACGAGGAAGATTGGTTCATTTCATACTTGAAGTGATGAAATGAGCTGATCTCCCTTGGTCTCCATTGCCTTTGATCTCTCATGATAAGGAGATGGTCTAAGTGTCTTGTTTGTCATGTATTTATTGAGTTTGTACAAATTGGATCTTTGGCCATCACGCATTGCGATGCTTGATTGATGGTCTTGGATCCAATTATGCCTCTCCCTTGATGTTTTGAGATGATATGGAAGGGCATAGTACATACATGTTCTAGGGAGACCCTCCATTTTCTCTATTTTGTGCTCTATTGCAGCTTGGTGTCACAACACACCAGTGGCCGGCACCCTTTCATCTGTGGCCGACAGTGTTCATCCTTGGCCGGTAGGGGGGTTGGCAGCCACCATTCATGGCCGGCATGACACTGGTGCACTCCCCAGCACTGTTTTGGTAAGTTTCAGCAACAAGAACTGGAAGACACCCTGCAAACAAAGCCTCTAAAGAGCATCCAGAGAGCTTTTCGGAGCGAGAAACCGAGTGCATGCATGTTCATTTTCCAAACAGAGCTGTGGCAGCATATTTTAAAGCTTTATTTGTTAAGTTTAATTGGCTTTTGTAACTTAATTGATTTGTTTAAATTAGTTAAAGTTTTGTAATAATTAATTAGCTTAGCATAGTTAATTAGTTGGTTTGTAATAATTAGTTTAATAAACGTAGCTAGTTAGCTAATTCATTCGGACCCTCCTTCACGAGGGCAATGTTATAATAAGGGTGCGTGTGTGTGTGCATGTCTTCCAACCCCACTTCTTTCTCCCTTTTACTTAACTGCTTTCGATGGTTAGTTTTAGGGCATATTTCAATTAGCATACCTTATGCTTTCCATGTTTGCATTCATTCATTTGTATTGCATGCACCAGACTCGGCGCATCATTCAAACTGCATTGTATTTCAATATACTTACTTGAATACGTGTTTCACAACATGTTATCAAGTGTTGCATTCATATGCCATTTTAGATAGTCGAGCCTATTTAGCTGCATTTTGCATATGTTGCATTAGGCATCTTGTATAGTTAGGATCATGCATTGTTTTCTAACTAGTTTTTTGTTTTAGTTCGGAGTACACTGTAAGTGTTTACGCTTTATCATACTTGCATGTGTGTAAGTGTTGCCATGATAGCATGCTTGCCATGAGGCTACTTGCTTAAGTGATTAACTGTTTGAATGCCTGTGGATGAAGGCTTCATTGCTTGAATTGGAACAATTCATCAAAATGTGCATTTTAAGCCCACTTGTTTGTGGCAAATCATGTTTTTAAGCCCACCAGAGGGTGGTAAATCTGCATTTTAGCCTACTTGAGGGTAGCCACTTCAAACCATTTTCGAAAAAAACAAACATGAGATGTTTTGTTCCAAATTGAGTGATTTAGTCTATACTTGTATGCTATGCGCATCACATAGTAATTCTAGATTAATAACCGGAATAAGAACACATGTATTTTCAAAACAACATATCATGTTACTAGAGGCCGATCTTTGATCGGGCGAGCGGGGGTGCTCATTTTAGGACCTTCCCCTCTCGTACCCAAGTTCCTAAGTTGAAGCAACTTTGGTGATGACAGACACGTGGCCTTAGGCACGAGTCGGGGTTTCCTAAATTTCCCAAAACAAAATATTTAGGTGGCGACTCTGAAATCTGGCAAAGCAGTCCATGTTTGGCGCTTTTTGATTAAAATCGATTTTCTAAAACGATTTGCCAGATTTGGACTCTTTGGTGATTTATCAGTCTTGCATTGTACTTTGTGAGATTAGATTCAGAACCGTGACAGAAGTCCGAACTATAGTGGCTATGAACACAATCCGCGCCCTCTCCGAAAGGGGGGCACGCGGAGCGAGTTCGGGCGATCTACATCATATTATCTCAAAATACTTCCTTATGAATTGTTGACCGTTTCTTATGAAAACACATCTTATTAGAACGTTTTATCTCATGGATGCCATTATCTCGTTCAAAGGATTAGATACATAGATAAATGTATTCCTACTGGGCATCTAACTCAACCCTAATCTAATTTTTCAGGAATCGATGAAGGGCAGTCTCATTGAAAGATTGGTTCAAGCATTAGCCGTATCAACTTTTGGGAGCTAATTGAAGTCACGGACTCTAACTGTTATGTGTTTATTTCGGAGCTTTTGTAACAGAACTACTTTTTATGTTTTGTAAAGTTATATGCCCACGGGGCCTTATTTCTTTATAAGTTATCTAGTTCACTGAACAGGGAGAGAATATTCGAATATCATGAGAATGTAATGTATGTAATGTAAACACTCAACTCTTTGTTCAATGAAAAAGAGATCTTGTGGGTGTTCATGAACATGGCATTAGTGTATGTTATTGTGTGTGTTTTGCCAGGGCGTTACAAAAGATCTCAAACGAAAAGGATTAATTAGAAATAGTAAAAGTCCACAAAGTAGTCCAGCATTTATGGTAAGAAACCATGCAAAAATTAAATGAGAGGAAGCCAGAGTGGTGATAAATTATAAAAAATTAAATGATAATACCAAAAGAGATGGTTATTTTATTCCAAATAAGCAAGTCATTTTTAACAGAATATATGGTGCCTCTTCATTCTCCAAAATGGACTGTAAAAATGGATAAAAAAAAGTATACCACTAACAGCCTTTAGTGCGCCACAAGGACATTATGAATGACTTGTGATGCCATTTAGGTTAAAAAAATGCACCTCAAATATTTCAAAAAAAAAAAAAAATGGATAACATCTTTAAAGAACTAAATAATATTTGTCTTGTATATATAGATGATATTTTAATTTTCTCTAGATCCATAGAACAACATAGAATAGATATCAAAATAATAACAGAAAAATGTGAAGAACATGAAATAGTGTTAGGTGAAAAGAAATTGTGTGTATGCATAAAAGGAAATAGAATTTTTTAGGACTTGAAATCAAGGCAAGATCAATAAAAATGCAAAGTCATGTTCTCAAAAAAATTAATAAATTTCCTAATAAAATCACGGATAGCAAACAATTAGAAAGATTTTTAAGATGTTTAACTTATGCCTCAGATTTTATAAAAGACTTAGCCAAAATAAGAAAACCTTTACAAAATAATCTACAAAAGAATGAGAGTTGGAATTGGAACTCAGCCGACTCCGCTTTAATAAAATTCTTAAAAGAAAAGTGTAAAAATTTGCCTACCCTAGCTCTTCCTAATGAATATAATGAGAACTATGACCTTAGTGATGTCATAGGTGATGAAGGAGTATGGAATCTGGAGAATGCAATAGATTGACAAAGCTATGGGCAGATTTGCACAACCAAGGGCTGGATAGGCTACATCCCCATGTGACCACTCCACCAACTTGTGTTTTTTTTTTTCTCAAATGGCATGTGATCACTTGATCACAACCACCTTTTGTTTATTTCTATCACTAATAAAATATAATATGTAAAATATTTTATGTTTATAGATTAGGTTGAAGTCCAGAACTTGAAGTCCACAAGTGCCTATATAAAGGCCTTAAGAGAGAGCAAAAGGGGACACAGATTACTTAAAGTATACTTGAAAGTAAGAAAGAAGTCTAGTTTTAAGGCCTTCTTAGAGCAAAAAATTTGTATTGAGCCTAATCTAAGGAAGAAAATGTTAAGGTTAGCCACCTTTGCAAACTAAAAGCTTGTCAACGCCAGAGCCCTACGCCAACTATGTTCAGGTAACGGTCAAAATCTTTATATACTGTTCTTATTTTGGAAGTATAGTGGGGCTAAAAATCAAAACATCTTAAAATTATAAGAAGTAAAAAGTTATTCCTTTTTATGAGTTTTTATCACCACTTTTATGTACAAGATCTGTTACTAGATTGTAATCAATTACTAGTACTAATCGCAAACTATCAACAATGTCATAATTTTTTTACAAAATCTACTAAATACTGGTACTGCTAAAGATATAGAATTTATTAGGAAAAAAAAGTTGATAAAATATCCCAAGAAATTGTATATTAGCAACAATAACTAGGTTTAGTATCCTAAATAATAATAATAATAATAATAATAATAATAATTTCCATATCATCGCCACTTCACCAAAGCCACATCATTTGGGCAAAGTTGGGTCATCTATTTCTCGAGCTACTAGCATCACTGTTATTTTTTGGATTGAGATTTGAGTTCCCTCTACATAGCCAAGGGCCCCTAATTTTACCCCCTCTCACAAAGATGATGACCAAAAAATTATTACACTACAACCACACATTTGACACACAAATTCACCTATAATGATTTGGGGTTTTGCATGCTTCATTCCAGTGGTGACACCATATATTTATGGGGATGGGGTCACTCCAAAAACTTAAGTTCCACAAATTCTTAACACATAAACTTTTATAATTGTATTTGACAAAGTGCTATTTTTTGGGGTCGTTACATAATAAACTCATTGTCAATAGTATCGAACGACAAGTTATTGATTAGTTGTAGCGACCCTAATTTTTTCGTAAGTCATTATTTATTATTGTTACTTTATTTTATTTTTGGTTTTATTAATTACGTAGCTACTTGAGAATTTAATGTGTTATTTAATTATATATAATTAATCCGAATATTTATATATTTATATTTGTTATATATATAAAAAAGGTGTTTTATATATTGATAAAATATATATCATATTTATATATGTTGTATTTATGTTATATTTTTAAGATATAATATAATAGTAAATTAGGTATAATCTATTAAACCTAGGTTTAATCAAAAAGTGTATGTGTGTGGAAGTTTTCCAAGAGAAGCAGCAGCCACAAGAGACGGTGAGAAAGCCGAGAGAGAGAGAGAGAGGAGAAATAAAAGGGTTAGGATTTTATTTTGGTGGATTCATTAATTCTTCAAGTGATTCTTTGACCTTCAAAAAATAATTGTGAGTGCAAAACCCTTGATTTATGTTTAATTTGTTGTTTTTATTTATTTATTCAATGTTGGTTTGATTTTGTATTTGCATGTAGATGTTGGATTGATTTCATTATTTGGTTAGATGTGTGTGCAAAGTTTAGAGTTTTTATGTATATTTATTTTTATGGACGTAGTCACACTCATGAATGTATGAAATTAAAATAAGTTGGGAACCCATAGATAAATTCCTTATACTCCGCCATAACTCCATAGATTGTTGTTTTATTTGAGTACTGGAGAGAAAAAGTGTAAAAAAAGTGAGGATTATGAGAATTATTTGAATGCTTAGGCTCGGCATTGTTATGTTTGTTCTCATGAGTAGATGAGATGTTGTGTATATATATATTGTTGCCTCGTTCTCAAGAGTAGACGAGTGCTTTAATTTAGGCGCGTACGTATATGCACTTCAAAAAATTAGGGTCTTAGAGACCAAAATTTAAGGACAAAATTATTTTTTAGAGACCAAATATTTTTGTTACCAAAAGTGTCATTATTATATTTTTAGCAACAAAAATTGGACATTAGTGATGAATTACTATCTTTTTGGGACCGAATTTTTTGTTATAAAAAGTAAACCATTTTGAGACCAAATTATT
Source organism: Camellia granthamiana (assembly GCA_036172215.1). Classification (NCBI taxonomy): domain Eukaryota; kingdom Viridiplantae; phylum Streptophyta; class Magnoliopsida; order Ericales; family Theaceae; genus Camellia; species Camellia granthamiana. The sequence goes on along the minus strand of CM069908.1, from coordinate 77,431,264 downwards.
TTGTCCATAAAAGTGTATTTATTAGTGACATTTTCAAAATTTTGTCGCTAAAAGCCTTATTTTTGACTTTTTGGAACGACCTTTTAGTGACTATCCTCACGACGATAGAAATTGGTTCCTAAATATCTTTTGTAACAAAATTTTTACTTTTAGAGACCAAAAAATTTGGTCTCTAAAACTCTTATATGTTGTAGTGATGCTAACCATTCGGGGAGTGTGGGTCAAACTCGGGATGATATCCCTGTGCAAGTTTGGTTTCAGAGTGGTGTTAGGTATACCGGAGGCACATGACATATATATGTAGGCCGGAAGTGAAGGGTCGAAGTGGTGGAGTTCAAGTACAAAGAATTAAATATGAACTTATTGGTATAAGTGGAATTGCTTTGATTTGTACATCTCAAAAAACAGAAAACAACCTTGATAAATTATGAAATTTCGGTAGAGGCATGTATACGTAATTCTAGAAAACTTTTGTATTTTAACTTTTTACTAAAAATATTGATTAGAATTTATAATCCGAATGATCTTGGTTATAATAGTTTTTATTCATTTTAGCAATGCAGATTTTAGATGTTATTTTAACCCACAAAACGAGCTCATTTTTATTGATTTCACGTAAACTAAAGTAAAACATAATTCTGAACGCTTTTCGTGTTTTAAAATTTTTTGAAAAAAATCATCTTAGGGCAGTTTCTTTTTGTTTTTAGCTTTAGACTTTTTCGGTTGAATTCCGTCTAGGTTCTTCTATCAGATTTTCTCTCAACCTATTCAGTTTCTGCTAAATTCGTTCAAGTTGCCTTTTAGGAAATTTGATTATGTACAACTTTTTTTTATTTTTTTTATTTTTAGTCAATTCGAATGATTTAAGCATGAAAGAATGCGTTTTTATACTTCTTCAGTAATTTACTTATGATTAAATTATATTAACTTTATTTTTTGCATAATGGTGGGTCTTACTAACTTTTTATGCAAGGCTGACCCACTATAATTTTATGTTTATTTATTTTTATTTTATATTCAATTTATATTTAGTTGTGTACGGGTAAGAAACTAAATGACACCGTATCTCAGGAAACTACCCCTTTGTCTCGGTGCGGGGGAAACTATTTGTCTTGTCCCGTAACAAGAATGAAATTTACTTTTGTTTGTGTCTGGTGGACACGTGGGTGTCAAATCTTGTACTCATACCAGTATACTTGTATACTGACCCATTTTGTCTTTTGGCATCTTAGGTGCGTTCTGTTTGAGCGCAGCTGAGTTTTCTTTGCAGGATTAACAGAACGCACCTAAGTTTTCTTTGCAGGATTAGTTGGGACTACAGTGGTAACGAGAAATAACTATAGTTTTTGGACATGTAGCTTGGATTTCTTTTGTTTTCTTGAGCTTAGGGTTGATATTAGTTTATGTATGTATTATTATTTTTATGACCTTAGTATTTTGACAATTTGGCATTGTGGGTTATTTTTCAACTTTACATTAATTAAGTTGTTTTGACTAGTTGCTACTTTAATGTTGAAGGTATTAGATAGTCATGAATTTATGATAGATGGTTTGGTTGGCGTTTGTTTTTTGTTTTTTTTTTTCATCCTTTATATTTTTTTGAGCATTGAAATTTATTTAAACCTTATGGAGATGAGAACATTTAGATTTTTTGTTTCACCCCTAAGATGTGGATGATGGAATATTGATTGGGGTTTAGTCCTAATTTAATATTTAATTGTCCAAATTTTGGGTTATGACAGTTTTGTATCAGAGCTCTAGGTTACCCTAGACTTGTGAGAATTTAGGTGATCCTCGAATTGTGGAAACATAGGTTAGCTAGTTTAGTTTGGTGATTGAATTTATTCTATTTATTTATGAACGAATTTTTGTGTCTTTAACTTGAAGGTGATGGCTGGAAGGTATCTTTAATCTTTTTCAAGAACCTATTAGAGTACTTTTTGATACTGGTGCCTCTCATTCTTTCATATCTAGATAGTTTGTAGAAAGAGAACACTTTGTAACTACCTTCTTATCTAAACCTATTCGTGTTGAGGCCCCTTTAGGAGGGGCAGTTACTCTTTATGAGATGTGTAAAGATTTTGAGATTGACTTTGCGAGCAGAGTCTTGTATGCGGACCTAATTGTGTTAGGGTTTGAGGGGTTTGTAATTATTTTGGGTATGAATTGGCTGCGAAAACACTTTGTGACTCCAGATTGTACTGGAAAGACTGTGAATATAGATATTCCCAGTATGCCACGGCTTACCCACACTTATAGCAATGGAGCAGAGTCAGTGATGACGAGTTTTTTGTGTTCGGTAAAAATCCCTAAGCAGGATATTAGTGAGGTAGATGTGGTACTTGAGTTTGAGGATGTATTTCAGGAGATACCTGGATATCCATCTTGATGGGTAGTAGAATTTCGCATTAACTTAAACCTAGGAACTGCACAAATTTCTAAGGTGACATACAGAATGGCGCCTAAAGAGCTTGTGGAGATGAAGAAGTAGCTGAAAGAGATGCTTCAAAAAGGGTTCATACGTTCAAGTAACTCCCTGTGGAGAGTGACCACGATCTTTGTCTCCAAGAAAGATGGCACTTTCTGCATGTGCATAGATTACAAGGAGCTAAACAAGGTGACTATCAAGAACAAATATCCGCTACCTAGAATTGATGACTTGTTTGATTAGTTGAAGGGGGCAGTTATGTTCTCTCAGTTTGATCTCAGAATGGGTTACCATCAGATGGGTGTGTTAGAGAAAAGTATAACGCTTACTGTTTTTCGGACTCAGTATGGGTTGTACGAATTTCCTGTAATGCCTTTTGGCTTGACCATTACTTCTGCCTATTTCATGGACTTGATGAACAGAATTTTTCAACTGTATCTAGATAAATTTGTGATTATCTTTATAGATGATATCCTAGTGTATTCATAGAATGAGGAAAAGCACATAGAACACTTGAAAGTCGTGTTGCAGACTTTGAGGGAGCAGCAGTTATATGCTACGTTCAGTAAGTGTCACTTTTGGGAGAAAGAAGTTCGGTTTTTGGGACATGTTGTATCCAATCAGGGGATAGCGATAGATCATGAGAAAGTTGTTGAGGTCAAAGAATGGAAGCAACCCACGAACCCTTTAGAGTTGAGGAGTTTTTTTTAGGACTAGCCAGTTTATTACAGAAGATTTATAGAGAATTTTTCCACTATTGCAGTGCCCATGACCAAGTTGACCCACAAGAATGTAAAGTTCTTATGGACAGATGATTGTGAGAGAGCTTTCTAGGAGTTAAAGCGGCGTTTGACTACAGCTCCTATGTTAACTATACCAGTATAAGGGGAAAAGTTAGTAGTGTTTACCGATGCGAGTGAGACTGGGTTGGGATGTGTGTTGATGCAGTATCAGAAGGCTGTATCTTATGCTTCTTGATAGTTAAAACCTCATGAGAGACGATACCTTACTCATGACTTACCTTACTCATGACTTAGAGCTAGCAACAGTTATTTTTACGTTGAAAGTATGGCGACATTACTTGTTTGGGGAGCGCTTTGAGTTATATATGTAGACATCCCATTTTTGACGGCCCTTAAGACTTGGACACGTCCTTGCAGGTACGCCTGATGATGAGTCTGTTTGCTCTCCAAGTGGTCGAAGTCCTCAACGGAACGCAATAACTTTGAGCCTTTCAACCTTGCATCCTTTTTGTCTCATTTTTGGACCATGCCTTGATCTTTCCAACCTACAACCTCTGGTGGCCTACCGGCCATCATTTTTGGTCTGCCGGCCATTGATGTGCCTTGCCGGCCACTAGTGTTTTCTGTAAATATTTTATAACAGCTGTGCCAGCTGTTTGCACAAATGCTTGCATCTGTCCACACGTGGAGGGTTGGGTCTCCTTGTAGAAATTTCATGTTTTCTATATATAGGGACCCCCTTTCCCTTGTAGAGAGGTTAGAAAATTTTAGACTCAAAAATTTTCCTCTGTCTACAATTCTCTCTCTCTACAAATTCTCTACACTTTTGCCTACTTACACTACACTCTTGCATATACTTCCTTAACCAAAGTTGATCACCTTTGAGTTGAGGTTCCTTGAGACCTTCTTGGAGCTCTTGAAGTTGGTTTTGGCTTGAATTGTTGCTTGGAATCACTCTTCTCTTCAAGAGGTGTAATACTAGCTTTGTTAGCTTGCTTTGTATATTTGTTTTCCTATCTTTTCCCCACTATTTTGGGCTGTTTTTGAACTGTAAAAAACTCTATTTTTGTGGGCTGAAATTGATGTTTTTGGCCATTTAAGGTTAGGGGGTGGTTCACCCCTTTTCATTCCTTGTTTGTAAGGCTTTTCCACTTGTGTTTCCCACTTTCAAACTATCTTGTTTTGGGCATTTAAACACTGAATTTCAGAGTATTTTCAGTGATAAAAATTATGTTTTGAAGTCCAAATTTGGAGGGGTTAGCCTTCCCTCCTTGTGTCTTATTTGCTAACCTAGTTGGTGTCATGTTTTAGCTTATTTTTCTAGCTTGTTGTAGCTTAATTTTAGCATGTTTTAGACTTTGATTTAGACTGTTTTAACTCTATTTTGGGTTGGTTAAGTCATTTGAGTCTTGTTTTGCATGCTTGTAGTGTAATAGTCCTCACAAGCTTGGTGTTTTCGGCCATTAGACATCACTTGTTTGAGTTGATTGCATTGTTTTAGTGCTTTTCACACTTAATTCCAACACTAATCATCTCCGCAACCTCCCCCTTTCTTGGCTTTTAATTTTTCTTTGAAAGTGGTTTCAAGTCACTTGCTTGCCTAAGTGTGAAATTGAGGTTTCATACTTAATGGTTTAATCCCTTATGGGGTTCATTACCAACGGTATGATGCTTCTTTCATACCTAAAGCAACTTGTGTTTTGAACCCTCTTTCCATTAGAGGACTTTAATTCACCCAATGGACTTAATTGGATTAAGGAATGGTGGGTAAAGTAAAATGAGTAACTAAAACTTGGGACTAAAAGTGTGCAAGATACTAACTTGGTGTGTTCAATCGGACGTTAATTGAACACAAGGAAACTTGGGCCATTTCATACTTGTTAGTGATGAAATGATCCAAGTCTCCAAGGTTAACTTCTTCCCTTGATCTTTCACGAAAGGGAGGAGGTATGTGTCATGTTTTTTTTTTTTTTTTTTTTTTTTGCATTTATTGAGTTTGCATATCTTGAGTCACAAGCCATCATGCAATGAAATTGCTAGGGTTGGTAGTTTGTGGCTTAAGTTCATAACTCCTTGGATTTGTTCATGAAAAGGAGGGGTGAGTTGTGCAAACAATCCTTGAAAATATCCTGTATATGCTTTGTTTGTCCTCTGTTGCAGCAAGATGAACCAGTGCATCAGTGGCCGGCAGGTGGCCAGCAGACCCATTCCCATGGCTAGCAGGCCACTCTCATGGCCAGTAGGTGGCCGGCAATCTTCACCAGTGGTCGGCTAGCCACTGATGCAAATCTTAGCAGAATGTTGGTAAGGTGGAGCAAAATGGTTCTGGAAATGTTCAGCTTTGCCAACAGAGGTTTTTGGGAGCAAAACTGTGGTTTTTTCGGGTGTTATCCGAGCATGAGCATGCGCATGCATATCTTCCATTTCCAGAGGTAAAGTAGTTAAATACTTTAATTACTTAGCTTACATTTGTGTTATAATTTAATTAGCTTACTAGTTAGTTAAATTCAAGTATTGTAATAATTAGTTAATTACTTAGCTAGTTATTCATTTTGGTTTGTAATAATTAGTTAATTAGCTTAATTAGCATAGCTTAATTAGCTTAATCCAGTTATTCATTTGGACTCTCCTTCGTGAGAGCAAAATGTTGTAATAATGTGCATGTCATCCAACCCCACGTCTTTCTCCTTTTTACTTAACCGCTTTCAATGGTTAGTTTAGGAGCATCACGTTTCAATTAGCATTACCTTATGCTTGCATCCATTTATCTTGTATCGCATGCACCGTATTTCGGCGCATCATTCAAACTGCATTGTCATTTCAATACTTCATTGAGTACGTGTTTAACCGCATGTTATAAAATCGATCCATATGCCATATTAGTAGCTGAGCCTATTAATTGCATGTTGCATATGTTGCATTAGTCATATTGCATAGTTAGGAACCATGCATTTTTCTAACTCTTTTGTTTGTCTTAGCTTGGAGTACTAGGTGAGTTTTTAATGCTCTAGCATAATTGCATGAGTATGATTGTTGCCATGACTAGCATGCTTGCCATGGGGCTAAATGCTTACTTGTTAAACTGTTTGAATGCCTGTGGATTAAGGCTTGTTGCTTGAATTGGAATGATTCAACGAATGTACGTTTAAGCCCATTATGTCTAGTGGCAAATTCACAGTTTTAAGCCCACTTTATTGAGTGGCAAATTCGCAAACTTTAAGCCCACTTGAGGTGGCAAATTCAAACCCCTTTTTGCAAAACAAATATGAAATTAAATTGTTTCAATTTGGGCAAACTAGTCTATACTTTCTTGTGCGCATCACATAGTAATGCTAGCCTAATAAATCGGAACAAGAGCATATAATCTTGATAAAAATCATATTATGATTAGTAGAGGCCGATCTTTGATCGGGCCGAGCGCGGGTGCTCAATTCATGACCTTTCCCTCTTGTACCTAAGTTCCCGAGCGAAGGCAACTTTGGTGATGACGGACACGCGGCCTTTAGCACGAGTCATGGGTTTCCTAAATTTCTCCAAATAAAATATTTAGGTGGCGGCTCTGTATTTGGCAAAGCAGTCCATTTTTGACAATTTGATTCAAAATCGAATTTCCAAAAGATTTGCCGGATTTGGATTCTTTGGTGTTTATCAATTTCACGTTGCACTTGTGAGATTAGATTCAGAACTGCGGGAGTCCGAACTGTAGGGCTTCTTTCAAACTTTCGAAATGGGGAGCAAAAAAGCCGAGCTACAATATACAGATCACATGAGCCTCAAATATATATATTTTTTTTCTCAAAAAGAGTTGCACATGAGGCAACAGAGGTGGGTTGAATTCATCAGCAATTATGATTTCGAGATCCTTTACCACCCAGGAAAAGAAAATGTGGTTGCAGATGCACTTAGTCGACAACATGAGATTATAGCTTCTTTGATGATTCAAGAATGGAAGTCCTTGGAGTTAGTTTCGATGCATGATGTTCAACCAATAGAGAGTGTCGAGAGGGCATATATTGGTAGTTTGACCGTGCAGCCGATGTTACAGGGTAAAGTTCGTTAAATGCAATATTTAGATGGGTCTCTCATTAGCAAGCTCGATGATCTTGTAGTGGATTTGATTGATGATTGTCTTACTGATTGGTCTATGGACTCAAAACGGGATTGTGATTCAGGGGCAAGTTGTGTGTACCTAACATTGTTGAATTGAGGAAAGAGATTATGGATGATGCCCATAGGTCCCGATATACCATTCACCCTGGTGGGACTAAGATGTATCATGACCTGAAGAGGACGCTTTGGTGGGACGGTATGAAGAAGGACATAGGAGAGTATGTTTCTCGATGCTATGTGTGTCAACAAGTTAAGGCAGAACACCAATGACCGTTTGGACTTTTGTAGCCTCTCGAGATCCATACTTGGAAATGGGAGTACATCGCTATGGACTTCGTGGATGGATTTCCGCGGTCTAAGCGAGACAATGAATATATTTAGGTGATAGTGGATCGACTCACCAAATCTGCTCATTTTATTCCTATCAGTGTTCACCGAACTGCAGATAAACTGGCTAGACTGTATATTCGGGAGGTGGTGCAACTTCATGGTTCGCCAGTTTCTATAGTTTCAAATCATGATCCGTTGTTTGTGGCAGAGTTTTGAGAGAGTTTCCAACATACTTTGGGTGCTAGGTTAGACCTGAGCACGGTTTATCATCCTCAGACGGATGGGCAAACTGAGCAGGTAAATCAGATCTTGGAAGATATGTTAAGAGCTTGTGTCCTCGATCTTGGTGGTAGTTGGGAAGAACACTTGCCATTGGTGGAGTTTGCTTATAATAATAGCTATCACTCAAGTTTCGGGATGTCACCTTTTGAGGCTTTATATGGGAGGCCATGTCAATCACCTGTTTGTTGGATGGAGGTAGGAGATGCGCCATTGTTAGGGCCAAAGTTGGTGAGAGAGACCACAGAGAAGGTAAACATTATTCAATAACGTATTAAGACTGCACAAAGTCGTCAGAAGAGTTATGCTGATAGAAAACGTAAGGGGGTTGAGTTGAATGTTGGCGATTTTGTGTTTTTGAAGGTCTAGTCGATGAAGGGTATCATGCAGTTCGGAAAGAAGGGAAAGTTGGCACCTAGATTTGTGGGACTATACGAGATCACTAAGAGGATTGGTAATGTGGCTTACAAATTAGCCTTACCACCTGCTTTAGCTATGATTCACAATGTGTTCCATGTATCTTTATTGCGGAAGTGTGTGCAAGACTCTTCCCAAGTAGTATCACCAGAGGTGTTGGAGATTAGTGGCGATCTAACGTATGTGGTGCGACCGGTTACTATTCTAGACCAGGATGTAAAGCAGTTGCAGCGCAAGAAAGTGAACTTGGTGAAAGTGCAATGGAGCAAGGATAAGAATGATATCACTTGAGAATTGGAAGAGAAAGTTCAGTGTATGCACCCGAAGCTGCTTAGTACTCTTTCCTATTGAATCTCGGGATGAGATTCTTTTGAGGTGTGTATATTGTAGCGACCCTGATTTTTTCGTAAGTCATTATTTATTATTATTACTTTATTTTATTTTTGGATTTATTAATTACGTGGCTACATGAGAATTTAATGTGGTATTTAATTAATTTAATGTGTTATTTAATTATATATAATTAATCCAAATATTTATATATTTATATTTCTTATATATATAAAAAAAGGTGTTTTATATATTGATAAAATATATATCATATTTATATATGTTGTATTTATGTTATATTTGTAAGATATAAATATAATAGTAAATTGGGTATAATCTATTAGACCTAGGTTTAATCATAAAGTGTGTGTGTGGAAATTTTCCAAGAGAAGCAGCAGCCGCGGGAGAGGGTGAGAAAGCCGAGAGAGAGAGAGAGAGAGAGAGAGGAGAAATAATGTAACACCCCCAGAATAATACATAATACTCATCATTTTAGACATGCAATGATATAAAAGAAATAAACACCTTTCTATTCATCAGAGTAGTTCTTACAAAAGTATTACATGTTAACAACAAAAGCAAATGCCCTTACGGGCTTACAGCTTTCCAAGTTAACACTTGGTCACAAAAAAAAGAGTGCTAACTCAAATATCTATTAAGCCCTTGGCTTGAATTTACATATAATACATCAAAAGAAAGCAAAATAACAACACAGTCTGTCTGCCTCTAGCCTCCCAAGCTATGTCCTTGAAGGTGGCATGCTACCTGTACCTGAAAATAATGTCCCATATAGGGTGAGCCAACGCCCAGTAGAGATATGCTAAACATAATATGAGCAGTAACTAAGACATTAGCAATTGATAAATGTTTGACTCACATAAATCAATTCACAAACCATTTCCATTACATGACAAATGTGTCCATGTTTCATTCCATTTTCCATTTCTTATCCAATTCTCAATTCATAACTATGGCTCAGAACCTGGCCTAACAGTTTAGATGAGTTAGAAACTCATGTTAAACATTTCCCACTTCACAATAGATAAGCATACTAGCTGTATCAACACGTCAACAGATAAGCATATGAGATATATCAACATTTCCATAGATAAGCATATGAGTTGTATCAACACTTCAACAGATAAGCATATGAGCTGTATCTACGGAGTCCATCCCCTATCTTCTCCCAAACACTATCCGGTTTAGAGGTCCATCCCCTATCTTTCCCTAAACCGTGAAGTACATCCCCTATCTCCTCCCACACAACACAATGTATATAAACATAGATCATATACACATTCAATCAATACATAAAGTTAATGTATTATTTCAACCGTCATGTTCTATGACACATTCAATTGATCAGGTTTAGTTTGCCTAATCATCATGCATTGTCTACAACAATCAAGACTACCCTCCACCGGTAGCCCAAAGCAATTATTTCTAAACAGATAATAAAAGCACTAACAGGTAAATTATCCGCATTTTCAAAAGTGAGTGATTTATAAATCCAACTCCACTATCCCATCTCATAATGAGCCAATTTCATTATATTCAACTCAATTTCACAAACCCATAACTTTCCCAAATTAATTACACCAATTAATTTATGCACAACTTAGGGCTTTCTTCCCCATCTCTCAATATTAACCCCAAGGGTCTAAATATTACCAACAACATCAATATACTCATTTTGAAACCCAAATACACGTTTATGGTTCAAAATAAACATAAACCTCTTTTCAAAATTACACATTTGAAACCCTAACTTTCAAAACCCAAAACCATTTATACAAAAGCTCAAAATCTAGGTCAAAGCCCATAAGAGTGAGTAGGAATCCCTACCTCAAGAGATGAATACCAACGAAGAAGATGAAGAAAATGAAGATGCTCCAAATCCCAAACTTCTCGAATCAAAATGTAGCCCTCAATGATCAACACACTTTTTACAAAGGCCAAAGGGTGAGAGGTCACTATAACTAGATCAATACCTAGAGAGAAGTGGAGGTTTTAGTGAGAGAGGCTCCCCAATGGCATTTTTGAAACATAAGAGAGAGAGTGGAGATGTAAAAAGTGATTTAAAATAGCCTAGCTGTCAACTGATATACAACTCTCCTGCTCGAGCGGAGAATAGAATGCTCGAGCGGCAAGTACAAAAATCTGGACACGCTCGAGCGCAAGAAGGCCCGCTCGAGTGCCAAGACACAAGAATAAAGTACATCCACTTGAGCGCGAAAACCAGTCCGCTCGAGCGTAGATTTCCCCCTCCCAGAACTTTCACAGACAAAGTACTACCCGCTCGAGCGCCAACATACCCGCTCGAGCACGACCGCTTGAGCGTAAAGAAACCCGCTCGAGCGTGAAAAACACACCTGCAGAAGTTTTGCAGAGGCACGAAATACTAGGAGTGTGTAAACCCCGCTCGAGCGCAATAAGACCTGCTCGAGCGGACCGCCTAAAAACTGGGCAACAAGGAAATGAAACCAAGGCTTAACCAACCTGTAACCACCCTGCCCAATACATCCTAAAACTCAAACATATGAAATTAAAGGATGACAACAAGATATACAACCACCAACTCCACGGAACCAAAGTCCGGAATACAACAAATACAGTAAGAGAATACCGGGATCGCTATAGCCTTCTCCCCTTAAAGAATTTCATCCCCGAAATTAAATACAAGTTTTTCAAAAACAAGATTTTCTCAATTCCCAACATTTTTACAAGCGAAATTCAATAACTCGACCCATTACCGGTCATCTCATCTCTTTTCAAGAGGCAATTTACAACATTTCCCACAACATGCATTATAGATATGCATTTCCTGAAATTCCACAAATTTCAATACCACATTACACCATTCTGTATCATATTCAATATTCATGATATGCTTTCAGTTCTACAATACATTCAACATATACAATGTTACGTTAAACTTCCATTTCAAGGCAAGTTTCAAAATACTTCCATTAACCAAAACATATACCGTGTTTTACAACTTAAGACATATATAATGCTCTTAAAGTTCAACAATATTACAAAATTTCAATACATGATTATACATCAACAAACATGTCCGGATATTTTTCACGGACCTCTAACTCACGTTCCCAAGTGGCTTCTTCCACTCCGTGATGCTTCCACAAAAGTTTCACCAAGGGAATGGTCTTGTCTCGCAAGACTTGATCCCGCCTATCAAAGACCCGAACCGGTCTCTCCTCATATGAGGCATCCTCATCTACCTCTAAGTCAGTCCAATCCAACATGTGCGATGGATCCAGCCCATACTTCCGAAGCATACTAACATGAAACACGTCATGTACCCCGGATAACTGCGGTGGCAAAGCCAAACGATAAGCAACCTCCCCAATCCTCTCAAGGATCTGAAAGGGACCGATAAACCAAGGGGATAACTTCCCATTCTTCCCAAACCTCATCAAACCTCACCTAGGTGATATTTTCAAGAAAACATGATCACCCGTCTCAAATGCCAAAGGCCTCCTCCTACGGTCAGCATAACTCTTTTGGCGACTCTGGGCTGTAAAAGGCCTCCTACGGATAAGCTCAACTTTCTCCATCATCTCCCTAACCAATTCCGGGCCCAACAAAGGTGCATCACCCATCTCGGCCCAACATACTAGAGACCTACAAGGTCGGCCATACAAGGCCTCAAACAGTGCCATACCGATACTAGACTGAAAGCTATTGTTGTAGGCAAACTCCACCAAGGGCAAGTGTCTCTCCCACGTCCCACTAAAATCAAGGACACAACCTCGAAGCATATCCTCAAGGATCTGGATAGTACGATCGGACTGCCCATCAGTCTGAGGATGATAAGCCGTACTAAAGGTCAACTTAGTGCCCAAGGCACTCTGCAAACTCTGCCACAATCTAGCAGTAAAACGAGAGTCTCTATCTGAGAGGATCGTCACTAGGACCCCGTGCAACCTCACTATGTCCCGAATATACAAGTCGGCCAGAAAATCTACCAAATCTCTCACGCGCATAGGGATAAAGTGTGCCGACTTAGTCAACCGGTCTACAACCACCCAAATAGCATCACTACCCTGCTGAGTCCTCGGAAGACCTACAATGAAGTCCATAGTGACATGCTCCCACTTCCACTCGGCAATAGGCAAGGGTTGTAACAAACCCGCTGGCCTCTGATGCTTGGCCTTCACTTGCTGACAAGTAAGGCACTTAGACACGAAAGCTGCCACATCCTTCTTCATACCCCGCCACCAAAATTGGCGACCCAAATCTCGATACATCTTAGTGCCTCCCGGATGCACCGCAAGGCGTGAATGGTGAAACTTTCGGAGTACCTCCTCTCGGCAAGACTCCGGCACAAACAAACGGTCTCGGTATCTCACACTCAGGTTAGGATACACCGTCAAACCCTTCTCAACCTTCCCACTGGAGATCTTCTCTCGGAGGGATTCTACCTCAAGGTCACCTCGCTGTGCCTCTAACACTCGAGTCACAAGTGTAGGCTGCGCAACAACAGAAAATAGGGCCGCAGCCTCAACGGATTCGCCCAAAAGCAAATCGAACTCGCCAAGTGTCCCCAACATCTCCCATTCCCGGATGGCTATACACGCTATATCACTAATGAATTTTCTACTAAGGGCATCGGCCACAACATTGGCCTTTCCCGGGTGATAGTGCAACTCAAAATCGTAGTCCTCAATGAACTCCATCCACCTTCTCTGCCTCAAATTCAAGTCCCTCTGTGTAAACAGGTACTTCAAACTCTTATGGTCCGAGAATACCTCGAACCTCTCACCATAAAGGTAGTGCCTCCAAATCTTCAAGGCAAAAATCACGGCTGCTAGATCTAGGTCATGTGTAGGGTAATTCTTCTCGTGTACTTTCAACTGACGTGAGCCATAGGCTACCACTTTCCCCTCTTGCATCAACACACAACCCAAACCCTCTCGTGAAGCATCACAATAAACGGCATAACCCAAGCCTCTCTCCGGAATAATCAAGACCGGAGCGGTGGTCAATCTAACCTTCAACTCCTGGAATGACTCTTCACAAGTCTCACTCCACACAAACTTGACCCCTTTCCGCGTCAATCTAGTCAACGACGAAGCTAGCCTGGAGAAATCTTTCACAAATCGACGGTAATACCTAGCTAATCCCAGAAAACTGCGGATCTCGAAAACACTCTTAGGCTGTGCCGAATCTTACACTGCCTCAATCTTGGATGTATCAACAGACACCCCTTCCCCGGATACCACATGGCCTAAGAACTTGACTTCTCCCAGCCAGAACTCACACTTCCCAAACTTGGCATACAGCCTATGTGCTCTAAGCAACTCAAGCACCACTCTCAAGTGTTCCTCGTGCTCCTCCTCAGAAGGTGAATAAATCAGAATGTCGTCTACGAAAACGACCACAAAGCGATCTAAGAATTCCTGGAAGATCCGGTTCATCAAATCCATAAAGACTGCCGGTGCATTGGTGAGCCCAAATGGCATCACCAGAAACTCATAGTGGCCATACCGCGTACGGAATGCCGTCTTCGGAATATCCTCCTCCCTGACCCTCAACTGATGGTAACCCGATCTCAAGTCTATCTTAGAGAAACAACGGGAAACCTTCAACTGGTCAAACAAATCATCTATACGGGGCATAGGTTACTTATTCTTGACCGTAGCCCGATTCAACTTCCGGTAATCGATACACAATCTCAAGGTACCATCTTTCTTCTTAGCAAAGAGGGCCGGTGCTCCCCACGGCGAAACACTAGGGCGAATGAAGCCCTTATCTAGCAATTCCTGGAGCTGAATCTTCAACTCACTCAACTCGGCTAGGGCAAAACGATAAGGTGCCATAGAAATCGGCGCCATGCCGGGCACTAAATCAATAGAGAACTCAATCTCTCGGTGAGGTGGCAAACTAACTTGATCCTCGGGAAAAACATCCGAATACTCACAAACCACTCTCGGTAATACAATCTGGGTCTCATCACACTCACTACTCAAAAGGCTAGCGAGAAGACCGCTAAGCTCACTCCGCCCTCGCGGATCATACATCGATGGCAACACACTACCAACCCGATCCCCCAAGAAATGAAAACACTCCCCACTCAAGGTACATACTGTGACCCTCTGGTGGTAGCAATCGATAATAGCCTGGCATGACGATAGCCAGTCTATACCCAAAATAACATCAAATCCCGACATGGGCATAACTACAAAAGGAAACGGAAGCCGACGATTGGCGACCTCTATATCACAACCTCTACATTCTTGTTTCAAAATCAATTCACCCCCAACAGGTGATACAACACATATAGGAGATGCTAATTGTGCCAACTCCAACCCCAAAACAGATGCAAATGCAGCAGATACAAAGGAATGAGACGCACCTATATCAATCAATACACTAGCAACCGAGTTGCAAAACAGAAAGGTACCTCTCACAACTGATGGAGCCGGTACTAGGTCCTGCGCGGTAACAACATACACACACCCGGTAGGCCCCTGATCCACCTGCTCACCTCTAGGAGCAAAAGACTGCTGCACAGACTAGGATGACGAAGCTCCCGGATTGGCCCTCGAGGCCTGCACAGACTGAGCTGGCTGAAAACCCTGCGTCTGCCTAGAACCAGACGCGCCCGATGTGGCACCCAACTGTGGGCAGAACCTCTTCAAGTGCCCAGGCTAACCACACTAATAGCAAGACAAAGGCTGGCCTCTGCCCTGACTCTGGCCCTGAGGTTGAGCTGAAGAAGAAGCAACTCGCTGACCTCCTCCCCCTCTGCGGGCAAACTGAAGACTTGTGGCCCAGCTGACCACACTTGAAACAGGTGATATCTTTCTGATTGCCTCTCTCCGAGCCTGCACTCAGCACTGGAAAGGTCGATCTAGCAACACCACCCTGAGACTGTTGAGGGTTAGAACCCCTCTGTCTCCTGCCATCACCCTGGCTATCTTGGCTCCTTTTGAAGCCTCTCTGCCCCTCCTCCTCCTCCTGCATCATAATCTCCATATGGGCTGCAGCATCAACCAAACGCCCAAAATCCCGGGTCATCGAACCCCCGACTCTCATCTTGAGTCCACGCCTCATTTTCTTCTCAAACTCGAGGCAATGGCGTTCCTCGGACGCCACAAGTTTAGGTGCAAACCTGGACAAGCTGGTAAAAGCAGCCTCAAACTCGGCCACTGACAAACCCATCTGCCTAAGCTGACAAAATTGGTCCCTCAGCTTCTTCCTAACAGCTGGAGATAAATACTTCTCCTGGAAAGCATCCACAAAAGCCTCCCACGTGCCACCAATACGACCCTTCGTGTACTTCCACCACTGACCCGCATCCCCCTTGAGCTGGAAAGATGCTAAGGTCACTTTCAACGCTCCGTTCGAGATGCTTGGCTTTGTTTTCTGTTCTAACCACTTATCCGCCTTAAGTGGCTCCTTCGGGTCCCCAACAAACTCGTCCAGATTAGACCGGAAGAATTCCCTCTTCAAGAAAGAAGGCCCTGCATTAACAACCGGGGCCTGCACTTGAGCCTGAACTGGATTCTCAGCTCTGAGAATACCCATAGACTCCCTCAAAGCATCGGCTATCCCACGGGCTAAAGCGCCCATAGCCTGCTGACCTGCTGGTTCGGCCACATTGGCCTGGCCAACCCTCTCCTGCTGTACCGGAATATCGTCCGGTAAAGGCATCTCCTGCCTACCACGCCTACCACGTCTACCTCCCCGTCCTCGTCCTGACATCCTAATAAAGGTAACGAAGAACATTAGCATATTCACAAATGTGCCGAAGCTATAACACTCGCGTCCTAATGCATGGACAACTGTAATTCACTCCATGTAAGCACATAAACACATAAGCACTTACGAATTTCATTTCCGGATAGCGATAGTCCCGAGGCGTTACTAGAGTTCCGGTTAGAAACAACATTGATAAAGTGCTTTTCCAACAAGACTCACAGAAACCCAAGGATCCAATCAATATCCTAGAAACTAAATCCCATACCCAAGTAGTCACATAAACATATTATCACATAAGCACATAACATTACACACAAGTCTCTAACAAGCGAGACAAACCCATTATGATACTAATCACTTCCCACGTACCCAAACTATTCAAACCTGGTACGCTCTGATACCAAGTTGTAACGCCCCCAGAATAATACATAATACTCATCATTTTAGACATGCAATGATATAAAAGAAATAAACACCTTTCTATTCATCAGAGTAGTTCTTACAAAAGTATTACATGTTAACAACAAAAGCAAATGCCCTACGGCTTACAACTTTCCAAGTCAACACTTGGTTACAAAAAGAAGAGTGCTAACTCAAATATCTATTAAGCCCTTGGCTTGAATTTACATGTAATACATCAAAAGAAAGCAAAATAACAACACAGTCTGTCTGCCTCTAGCCTCCCAAGCTATGTCCTTGAAGGTGGCATGCTACCTGTACCTGAAAATAATGTCCCATATAGGGTGAGCCAACGCCCAGTAGAGATATGCTAAACATAATATGAGCAGTAACTAAGACATTAGCAATTGATAAATGTTTGACTCACATAAATCAATTCACAAACCATTTCCATTACATGACAAATGTGTCCATGTTTCATTTCATTTCATTTTCCATTTCTTATCCAATTCTCAATTCATAACTATGGCTCAGAACCTGGCCTAACAGTTCAGATGAGTTAGTAACTCATGTTAAACATTTCCCACTTCACAATAGATAAGCATACTAGCTGTATCAACACGTCAACAGATAAGCATATGAGCTGTATCAACACTTCAATAGATAAGCATATGAGCTGTATTAACACTTCCACAGATAAGCATATGAGTTGTATCAACACTTCAACAGATAAGCATATGAGCTGTATCTATGGAGTCCATCCCCTATTTTTTCCCAAACACTATCCGGTTTAGAGGTCCATCCCCTATCTTTCCCTAAACCGTGGAGTACATCCCCTATCTCCTCCCACACAACACAATGTATATAAACATAGATCATATACACATTCAATCAATACATAAAGTTAATGTATTATTTCAACCGTCATGTTCTATGACACATTCAATTGATCAGGTTCAGTTTGTCTAATCATCATGCATTGTCTACAACAATCAAGACTACTCTCCACCGGTAGCCCAAAGCAATTATTTCTAAACAGATAATAAAAGCACTGACAGGTAAATTATCCACATTTTCAAAAGTGAGTGATTTATAAATCCAACTCCATTATCCCATCTCATAATGAGCCAATTTCATTATATTCAACTCAATTTCACAAACCCATAACTTTCCCAAATTAATTACACCAATTAATTTATGCACAATTTAGGACTTTCTCCCCCATCTCTCAATATTAACCCCAAGGGTCTAAATATTACCAACAACATCAATATACTCATTTTGAAACCCAAATACATGTTTATGGTTCAAAATAAACATAAACCTCTTTTCAAAATTACACATTTGAAACCCTAACTTTCAAAACCCAAAACCATTTATACAAAAGCTCAAAAACTAGGTCAAAGCCCATGAGAGTGAGTAGGAATCCCTACCTCAAGAGATGAATACCAACGAAGAAGATGAAGAAAACGAAGATGCTCCAAATCCCAAAATTCTCGAATCAAATGTAGCCCTCAACGATCAACACACTTTTTACAAAGGCCAAAGGGTGAGATGTCACTCTAACTAGATCAATACCTGGAGAGAAGTGGAGGTTTTAGTGAGAGAGGCTCTCCAATGGCGTTTTTGAAAAGTAAGAGAGAGAGTGGAGATATAAAAAGTGATTTAAAATAGCCTAGCTGTCAACTGATATACGACTCTCCCGCTCGAGCGAAGAATAGAACGCTCGAGTGTCAAGCACAAAAATCTGGACACGCTCGAGCGCAAGAAGGCCCGCTCAAGCGTCAAGACACAAGAATAAAGTACATCCGCTCGAGCGCAAAAATCAGTCCGCTTGAGCGTAGATTTCCCCCTCCCAGAACTTTCACAGACAAAGTATTACCCGCTCGAGCACCAACATACCCGCTCGAGCGCGACTGCTCGAGCGTAAAGAAACCCGCTCGAGCGTGAAAAACACACCTGTAGAAGTTTTGCAGAGGCACGAAATACTGGGAGTGTGTAAACCCCGCTCGAGCGCAATAAGACCCGCTCGAGCGGGCCGCCTAAAAACTGGACAACAAGGAAATGAAACCAAGGCTTAACCAACCTGTAACCACCCTGCCCAATACATCCTAAAACTCAAACATATGAAATTAAAGGATGACAACAAGATATATAACCACCAACTCCACGGAACCAAAGTCCGGAATACAACAAATACAGTAAGAGAATACCAGGATCGCTATAAATAAAAAGGTTAGGGTTTTATTTTGGTGGCTTCATTAATGCTTCAAGTGATTCTTTGATCTTCAAAAAATAATTGTGAGTGCAAAACCCACTTCCCTTGATTTATGTTTAATTCGTTATTTTTATTTATTCGATGGTGGTTTGATTTTGTATTTGCATGTAGATTTTGGATTGATTTCATTATTTGGTTAGATGTGTATGCAAAGTTTAAAGTTTTTATGTATATTTATTTTTATGGACGTAGTCACACTCATGAATGTATGAAATTAAAATAAATTGGGAACCCATAGATAAATTCCTTATTCTCCACCATGACTCCATGGATTGCTGTTTTATTTGAGTACTGAAGAGAAAGAGTGTAAAAAAAAGCGAGGATTATGAGATTTATTTGAATGCCTTAGGCTCGGCATTGTTATGTTTGTTTTCATGAGTAGATGAGATGTTGTGTATATATATATATATTGTTGCCTCGTTCTCAAGAGTAGACGAGTGCTTTGATTTATGCGCGTATATATATATGCGAATTGTTCGGGGAGTGTGGGTCAAACTTGAGACGATATCCCCGTGCAAGTTTGGCTTCAAAGCGGTGTTAGGTATGTGGGAGGTACATGGGATATATGTGTAGGCCGAAAGTGAAGGGCTGAAGTGGTAGAGTTAAGGTATAAAGAATTAAATATGAACTTATTGGTATAATTGGAATTGCTTTGATTTGTACATCTCGAAAATAGTAAACAACCTTGATAAATTATGAAATCTGGGTAGAGGCATGTATACGTAATTCTAAATAACTTTTGTATTTTAACTTTTTACTAAAAAGATCGATTAGAACTTATAATTGGATGATCTTGGTTATAATAGTTTTTATTCATTTTAACAATGCAGATTTTAGACGTTATTTTAACCCACGAAACGAGCTCATGTTTATTGATTTTGTGTAAACTAAAGTAAAACATAATTTTGAACACTTTTCGTGTTTTGAACTTTTTCGAAAAAAATCATCTTAGGGCAGTTTCTTTTCATTTTCAACTTCAGATTTTTTCGGTTGAATTTCGTCTAGGTTCTTTCTTTTAACTAGTTCAGTTTCTACTAATTCGTTCTGGTTTCCTTATAGCAAATTTGATTCAGTACAACTTTTGTTCTTTTATTTTTGGTTGATTCAAATGATTTAACCATGAAACAGTTCGTTTTTATACTTTTTTAGCAATTTACTTATGATTAAATTATAATAACTTTATTTTTGCAGAATGGTGGGTCTTACTAACTTTTTATGCAGGGCTGACCCACCATATTTTTATGTTTATTTTGTTTATTTTATACTCAATTTATATTTAGTTGTGTACGGGTAAAACTAAATGCCATCGTATCTCGGGAACTATCCCTTTGTCTCGATGCGGGTGAAACTATTTGTCTTGTCCCGTAACAAGAATTAAACGTACTTTTGTTTGTGTCTGGTGGACACGTGAGTGTCAAATCTTGTTCTCATACCAGTATACTTGTATACTGACCCGTTTTGTCTCTTGGCATCTCGGGTGCTTTCTGTTTGAGCGCAGCCGAGCTTCCTTTGCAGGATTAGTTGGGACTACGGTGGTGACGAGAAATAACTATAGTTTTTGGACATGTCGCTTGGACTTCTTTTGTTTTCTTGAGCTCATGGTTGATATTAGTTTTTATATATATATATTTTTTTATGACCTTAGTATTTTGACAATTTGGCATTGTGGGTTATTTTTTAACTTTACATTAATTAAGTTGTTTTGACTATTTGCTACTTTAATGTTTAAGATATTGGATAGTCATGAATTTATGATAGATAGTTTGGTTGGCGTTATTTATTTATTTATTTTTATCCCTTGTATTTTTTTGAGCATTGAAATTTATGTAAACTTATGGAGACGAGAACATTTAGATTTTTTGTTTCACCCCTAGGATTTGGATGATGGAATATTGATTAGGGTTTAGTCCTAATTTAATATTTAATTGTTCAAATTTTGGGGCGTACCATTAGTCTTAGGGCATTGCCAGGTTGTGCGCTCCAACAATATTGTGATTGGTTGAGGAGGTGGGGCTCACGATTTTATGTTAAGTGATTATGGAACATGAAGGGGCATGGTGTATTGTGATTGGTGATGAGTACCGTCACATGTAGGGATGTAATAATGGCCCAGCCCGGCCTGGCCTGGCCTGGCCCATCCAGGACCGGGCTCAAGTCGGCCCAAGCGGGCCTCGTGGGCTCCCTTCTTTTCAGCAAGCCAGGTCGGGCAGACCCATGGGCCAAAAAGTGGGGCCCAAGCCCAAGCCTACTCATAATAGAGCCACGGGTCAGGCCTAGGGCCGCGGATCGGGCCTAGTAGGGCCTCTTTTTTTATTAGGAATAAAAAAAATAGAAGAAAAATTACACTAGAGTATTTTAGTTAAGATTAATAAGATGCTTTGTTTGGTTATGTTTCATGGTAATATTTAAATTTAATTATGTATGACTTATGTTTTTTTAATTATGAACTTATAACTAAAAAAGTATGCAATTATGTATTTTTTTTTTTTTGAAATGAATAATTTTATATATATGAAAATGAAACTTTCAATATTACAATATTAAATTATTTATATAACATTTATTAAATGAATAATTTTTATTTCAAAATGAAATAAAATATTACAAAATTTGATATTATTAAATAAAATAGGTATAGATTATTGATAATGGTAGAGCAATTGCATCACTATAGGTCATGTACATCCCAACTAGGTTGGCACCTACTAGCCTACCAATCATTTGTATTATACTCCACCTCAATAATCTAATACCACAAAAAAAAAAAAGGAAAAAAAAAAAAACGAAATGAAATGAAATGAAATAATAAAAAACAAATTATTGATCAATCATTGGAGGAGACAGACATTTCAGTCACGTTGCCCGAGGATATGTCATCCAAATCATTTTGAATTCGCTTATTTTCACTATAGCATGCATATGATCTCTGGATATCATCAGTGTCTCAACCATTTGGGGTGAAAGCCTACTCTGGTAATCGCTCAGCACCCGTTCACCTACACTAAAAGCTGTTTCCGAAGTAACTGTAGAAATATGAACGATTAGTATATTACGGGCCATTTGTGAAACCACATGCCACATAGTTTCATTTTGTTTCCACCATTCCAAAATATCAAAATCATTGAAATCATCTACTGACGAGCTTTCCAAATAACGTTGTAGTTCAGAACTATTTACACTTGTATGTTGAAATATTCTTCTACTTTTTATACCTGAAAAAACAGTTAATCTCCCGCTTTGAGATGAGACTGCTAATGTAGTGTGTATAGGTGTATTTACAGATGCAGCTGCCTTATATTCTTCGAATAATCTATTGCATGTTTGCATAATAGGTGCAAACTATGTTTGATCAATGAAAAGACATTCTAAAATTCTTGTAAACCAAGTTCTTTACACCTAATATCAATTATTATTGCTAAACCTAATAGATGAGGCAAATGATTAAAATATTTATCAAATTTTACTTTTATTGAAGTAATAATGGTTACATAATATTCATTATCCATATATTTTACGAAAAGTTTAATAATTTCTGTTAGTATATGTAAAACAAATGGTGAAATAGGAATATATATATATATATATATAAGAAACTAATTTTGTCGAAATGTCAAAAACTTTTAATTTTTTTTATATAAGGCTACTTGGCACCAATTAAGTTCTGTGGGAGTCAGTACTTCTCCTATTAATGTTGTTGCAAAAAATAAATCTATTACTCTTCTTTGTTTACAAGCTATTTTAAACATATTATATGTTGAATTTCACCTGCTATCTACATCTAAAATTAATTTTTTAAATGACATATTTTCTCGTTGACAAATTTTTCTATATTTCGAAATTTGATTAGCAGAAGACATAATAGTAACAACTACATTTTTTATTACAAGTACATAAGTCTCGTATACATGCATAGCTTCTTTAACAATCAAATTTAAAATATGGGCACAACAACCAACATGAAATAAATCACCATCAACAAGTAATTGTAAAGTTGATTTTAAATGAGCTACAGTTTGATTATAATATGCTGCATTATTTAAACTAATCGTAAATATTTTATTTTGTAAAACCCACTCATATAATATATTTTTTATTTCTACACCAAACGAATGATCAGTGTATGGAAGTTCAACTAATTTAAATAAAATAATTCTTTTATTTAATTTCCAATCATTATCAATAAAATGTGCAGTGATACATTAATATTCAAAACTATTATTTGACCACAAATAAGATGTTAGACAAACTCTTCTATTCAAAATTTTAAAGATGTCAAATAATTCAGTTTTAACATCCTCAAATTTCTTTAAAATCCTATTTCTAGTAATATTTCTTGAAAGACTTTGATATTGCGGTGCAAAACTTTCGTGAATCATTTTGGTAAAATCGGGACATTCACTAGTAGTAAAAGGTTGTTTTTTTTAATAATATAATCAACTATAGAATTTTATGCACGTATAGGATCATATGAAAATATTTACAAATTACCAGTTGATGAAACCCCTAATTACATTTGACTTCGAATATCAAGTTGTTGACTTTGTAAATGTTTGTTAGCATGTCTTTTTAGATTACTAGTACCCCCTGTAGATGCAACACTAAGTAAATGTGCACAATATTTACATTCTACTTTAAATGTAATTGTACCATCAGGATTATTTATAAATATTTTTTCAAAATGTTCCTAAACACTACTACTTCTGCTCCTAGATGATGATCCAACTGTGGGAAGAAGAATATATACTAGAAGGAGAATTAACAGATTCATGTTGTGTAGTATGTGTATCAATATCGACATAAACATTAGGAATATTAAGATCCATAGTAATGTAAGTAAAACAATATATAAGAATTAACAATTAATTCAAATAATGTATAAATACAATGAGTAAAAAATAATAATTAATATATGTAATTAAATAATTAATGAAAAAAATGAGTAGCTAATAAATTTAATTAAACTAATTAATCTTACAGACTGGCAAATGCGATATAGAAATTAGTTTCTTCTGATGAAAGTTTCTTGTTGCACAATTATAATTGTCACTTAGAGATGACACTCCAAAATTAATTGAGAGTTAAGAGTTTAAGAGAGACTAACAGACTTTAAGAGAGAGAGAAAAAGAATTATTTGTGAGATTTATTTTGAAAAATGAAGAATATTTATAGTAGTTTGAAAGAGTGGAATAAATTTATAATATATATATATATTACCGCTTGAATTATAACCGTTTGAATTTTTTTATGACCGTCTCTACTAATTTATGACTGTTTGAATTTTTTTAATTTTTTTTCATTCAATGAATGAAGAGTGTGAGTTGAGTGATTGATGAGATGCAACAGAGTAGGCTAGTATGGGGTGGGGCAGGCTACAGGCAGTTGATATGATATGAAGTAAGAAGAATTCAATTACAATGGTAATAAAGTAGTAAAAGAATAAAGGAAAGTGGGGACAATAAGTGAGTACTGACAATGACGCGGACAGGGATCATGTGATATAATTTTGGTACAGTCAGTGCATACAATGCAAACCGTTTGAATTTTATTTATTTATTTTTATTCAATTGTAATTTCAAATTTGCAAGCAAAGTGAAAGCGGGTTAGGTGATGATGTGATGATGCAGGGGTAGGTTGGGCGGAGCAGAAAGAGGGTCTAGAATTATTATTTATAAATATATATATATATTTATTTTAATTCATTCATTGTATGGAAATGACATTAACTGTTATGTTATTTTGTTTTTGTTTTTATTTTTTTTTTATTTTTACAAGATCAATCTTTTATTTATTTTATTTGTTTATATTTTTTATATTTTTTTTAATTATTTAACCGTTGCAAGTTGTTTTTTATTTTTATTTTTTGAAATTTGACCATTGGTAAAGAGAGGGCCAGGTGGGGTAGGGTGGGTCGGGTCGGGCCGGGCCTCCTGCAGGGTTCGTAATTTTTTGGGTCGGGCCAGGCTTCAAATGGAAGGCCCAGGCCAGGCCTAACGTCCTAGGCTAGGCTCAAGCCCGGGCCTAACCGAGCCGAAATGGGTCGGGCCACCTCGGGCCTACGGTGGGCTTTGGACTACCCACGCTAGAAGCATCAAATAGTTTTTCAATAGCAAACACATTTGTTTCTATATGTGTTATCAAGCAATTATTCAACGATTGAACCATTGGAATCTCATTCTGTGGGTGAGTTGTTATTTTTAATTTGTTGGAGTCAGATTATCAACTAAAACTTTTATCATATATATATATTTTTTAAATGCTTTTGGCAAGCTGATGGGGGGATGGGACCCCATTAGTTGCTACCTAGTGTCGCCCCTGCTTCATTTGCAATTTTGTTTGCATGCTTCTGTCAATGTCAAGAAACATCATTTCCAAATGATCGAGCCTTAAAGGAAAAGAAATATCCTTCCCCAAATTTTAATGTACTCGACATATTGGAGGATCTACTCAAGAAAAAGGTCATCCAACTACCATAATGCATACATCCAGAAGCGTCAATGATCTAGGCCCTGTTTGTCAGCACTTATTTTCAGCTTTCAGCTTAATTTAAGCTGTTTTGATATGTTTGGTTTAGCTTATGCTTATAGCTTATAGCTTTGTGGAAGTCAGAAATCAGCTTATTCTGTGAGCTGGGCTGGATATGCTTTGAGAATAAGCTGGAAATCAGCTTAAGCTGAAAGTTATAAGGTATAAGCTGTTTGGGCATAAGCTATAAGCAGTCTCCCACAGCTCTGCCAAACAGGGCCTTAGATACTGTCACTACTATCAGATTATTAGTTATCTCACCGATAAGTGCTTTGTGCTAAAGAAGCTGCGTGTGGATCTAACAAAGAAGAACAAAATCTAACTAGATCATGAGGAAGTTGCGGTGTCCAACTATACTGTCGTTATTATCCCCAAGTACCACAACTTCAAACTATAAAGAGAAAATATTACAGCCCTTAACTCTAATATTGGGGCAATCTCCAAAATTATCTGGTTTGATTCACTTGGACCTATAACGATTCAAGTCCCCAACTAAGAAATGTATGTCCATCCTTACATTGAAGAAGTCCCAACTATAAAGGATGATGAAGGTTGGATTAATTCTTATACGAAAAGACTAGTCCAAGACTCAGTTTCCTCAAATTTCAAAAGCAAAAGAATGTTCATCAACAACACACAAGGAATGGTGTAAAGGGAATACTGCAAGCAAACAAGTTTGCTTGAGCAAAGTTCGTCCGCACTAATCACCTTACATGACTTCTTTCCAAAAAGGTACTTCAATAATGATTTGGTCAAGACACTTTACGTGGTCTAGAGTAATGAAGAAGGCACAACTAGTTGAGTCTCAGTCTTTGACCATATTGAAATTTCTCTACCTCACACTTCAGTGTTGACAAGCCGAGCATTTTCAACTGAGGAGGAACATTTCATCCATGGAGGTCGGTCTTTTCTCGACTTGAAAACAAAGATGCACAACCAAAGAAAGATAAAGCAAACAAGAATGTTGAAAGAATTCAAGGTCGCTCCAACTAAAAAAACACGAAGCTTGGTCCCTTCTCGCATTAAGTGAATCATGTCACTTTAAGTTAGCAATGATGGTCTCCTCAAAGTTAAAAGGCGTGCCATTGTACTAACAAGACAACGCAAAGACCAGGTAAAAGATGACAGTAAGAAAATCGTATATGTTGTCTCTTGAAGTCGGCCAAAAACTAAAATAAAATATCTTACTCCTTGACATGACCTGTTTTGACAGTTAGGTCGGACAATTAGTTCAAACCCAAAATGCGAGCCCACAAGAACATTTGTCAAGATCTTTCAAAAGTAAAAAATGATGGACAAATTCAAATTCAAACTCCAAGTCAAATTAATTCTATAAAAGGTGAGACAAATATCTCTTTTATTGGAATTTATCAACTCATTTAATTCAACAAGTTTCTACGTTTTGAGTAAAAGTTTCTACATTTGTTGAATTGAATCCCATTCCGGAGATTAAATAAGAGGATTTTACTCTCTTTTAATAGAACAAACCATAGAGAATTATACTTACTTTATCACAACTAATAAATTGAATATTTGCGTTACTTTTTCACATCTTTATTGCAAGCCTCAAAATTTGTGTACAATTACATTTTAGGAATTTAACATAAGTCTTGGCATCTTGTTCAACACATTGCACTATACAATTTATTGGTAACAAAAAACAGACCAACATCACAATCTTCTAATTAGAGGCAACATCCAATAGCAACAAACACAAGACAGCACAACACAAAAACAACATCAAATTCCACCAGCAGATCACTTGGCATCCTTTGGCAGTGGTGTATCTGAAAACTTATACGAGACATTGTAAAGATTTCCATATGTTCTAGCCCCTGCCACCTCATTGACAGGCACTGCATCAGAAATCTCCTTTAGACCATCTTCATCAAGCTTCACTCTCACTGCGCCAATATTCTCATCAAGATTTTTTATCTTAGTCGTTCCTACAAACAATGAGAGAAAATATAACGTAGCCATTCAAAAGAAAACAACAATTGAAAAGAATTAGAAATAGAACAGTTAGGAGCAAATT
The DNA here is from genome assembly GCA_036172215.1 of Camellia granthamiana. NCBI lineage: Eukaryota > Viridiplantae > Streptophyta > Magnoliopsida > Ericales > Theaceae > Camellia > Camellia granthamiana. The sequence continues at coordinate 77,403,665 of CM069908.1, read as the reverse complement.
TGGCAAGCTAACAAGATCTAGTCAAAAACATTTCCAGCCTAGAAGAATAATAAATACTTCCATGCGAGTAATGAAGCATCAAACGAACATATCAATAGCTAGCTGGGCAGTAAATGTAAAAAAATTATTCTGTGTTCTTAGATCTGGATCTACAATTTGGTAAAGATTTGTGGAAGGGAAAGAAAAAACGAGGGAAATACGACTGAAATATAAGCTTTTTTTTTTTTTTTTTTCTTCTCTATTTCCCTCACCTTTTCCTTTCCCTTTCCAAATCCCTACCAAATCTATCATCCAAACACAACCTTAGGAAATTTACAAAAAAAGAAAAAGAAAAGAAAAAAAGAAGATGAAAAAGAGAGAGATAAGAGCAAAGCTTGATGAAAAAGTAGCATTCTCAGATAGTGCATGTCCTTGCCTGTTTCCTTGTTCTACTGACTAAGCAAACCAAGGGTCTAGGAAATCAGAATATAGGATCTGTTCACACAACTTTGGACATGGATGTACCCATGTATGAACAAAGAAACAATACACGTCTAGAAATTGAAACGAGTCTATTCTATTTAACAAAATTTTGGATATGGTGTACCCATGTATGAGCGAGTCATTATTTTCGTCCATGATGGCTGTTTACATGATTGTATGTTGTTGGTCATTCAGTATTAAAGAGTTGCATATTGAAACAATTGGTCAAAAATAAACCGAGGATGAATATTCACAATGACATCTTTGACATAAATTTTACCAGGATGAAAAAACATGCCATTGAGGAGAAATAATTAAAAGTTATGAATTATATCTATACAAAATTACACCTTTTGATCCTTTAAATAACAAACATTAGATGGCCTTGTAGGATATACTAGCTAACATATTGTGGTTAACTGAGAGGACATAGTAAGGTGCAGATGAAAACAATGCCACAATCCGCTGAGTAGTAATATTAGATTTTAATGCTTACCAATAAATTTCTTTCCTGTACTGAATCCGGTTTCTAGCACTTATTTAAAAAGGAAAACCTCTTTTAAATTGCCAAGGAAGGCACTTCCAGTGTCAATGTTTCATATCAGACATGTTTCTATTTTACTAATCGCTTTTCATTTTTGATAGATTTTCAACGAAAAAAAAAAAGAAAAGAAGGTATACTCTACACTGAATAAGCAAAATTTTGATGAGTTGCTAACCTGGAATAGGCACCACGTCATCCCCTTGATGAAGAACCCAAGTAAGCGCAAGTTGGATAGGGGTGCATCCATGCTTTTTAGCTAATGCTTCTATTCGAGTATAAAAGATCTTGTTCTGCTCTAGATTCAGTCCAGTAAACCTAGGATGTGATTGCTGATAGAAATGTTTTAAATGTTAGACATTCATTCTTTTTGTCTGATTCACTGCAATAAGAATTAAAATAAAATAAAATGTGCAGGTACATATCCTAAATGAATCTTAAAAAACAAGGATGCTTTCCATACCAAGAAACTATTTGCAGGTACACTTTCCACAGCTGCCTTTCCTCCAAAAAATCCACGAGCAGTCGGAGCATATGGAACTATACCAATTCCAAGTTCCCTGATAATCAGAGCACAGTTTACAAGAATACGTAAGACTAAGATAAAAGGAAAAACAAACGAAATTGGAACTAAATTAGATGAAAATTGAACTATTGGAAGCTTAAGATGTGAACTCTAATGAAGAAGTCACAACTATGCTTACAGAAAATTGAATTTCAAAAAACTGCTAGCTGAAGAGTCTTTTGTATATAAACTTTATTTTGTGAGTCAATTTGTTAATTATCAAAATAGAACACATATTTAGACAGTCCTCAATTTTTTTGAAGAAAAATGCAAATGAAACCAAAACCAAGTTAAGTTGAACAAATTTAGGGTGAAATGTGAATAAACCTGCAAACTGGGATTATTTCTTCCTCAATGTCACGAGTAAAAAGAGAATACTCCATTTGTACAGCGGTGATAGGATGAACAGCATGTGCCCTCTTTATTGTGTTTGGGTTTGCTTCAGATAATCCAATGAACTTTATTTTACCCTCTTCCACCAACTTCTTAAGTTCCCCCATCTGCCATTCAAGAAGAAAATTTCATTCAAACATCACATACACAAAAAACCACAAGTAATACTAATAAAAAATGATTCAAACTCCAATAATACCCTTTTTTTTAAAAAAAAGAAAAATAAACCGGTAAACTTTAGGGTGTATTGATATTGTCGGAAAGAAGAACCAAGACACATACGGTTTCCTCTATAGGTACTGATGTGTCAATCCGGTGTACATAGTAGAGATCAATGTAGTCCACACCAAGGCGCCTCAGGCTCGCCTCACAACAGGAGCGAACATATGCAGGGGTGCCTTTCACCACAACTTGGGTAGGTTCAATTTTGGCAATACCAAATTTTGTGGCTAATTCGATCTTTCCCCGAGGCAGCTGCTTTAGTGCCTGCACGATTCAGGTTCTACTAAATGAAAGAGCACTCCCAACAACAACAAAAATATGTATTTTAGGAAATAGCTAACCAAAAAAGAAAATTAGGCTAAAGTAGAAGTTTAGGGAGCAGTTGCATATTTTGTTAGAATCATGAATTAGAAATCACACTTGTCAACATATGGCACATGCAAATGACCAACATTCAATGAATCATATTCTTAAAAGTGAAACTTTGTACTTCACAATCCAAACTTACAAACAAATTCTATTTACATTTCAAAGTACCATCCCTCCCACCACAATCCCTTCAACAGCTGACCAAGCTTATAAACAATAAGGAGTCAGAATCCAGGTGCAGAATTATTTTTAATGTATTCCAAGTTTTGTTCTGCTCCAAGAAAGCATGGTGGACTATCAAAATTGCAATAAAAAACATGTCCTTATGTAATTACCTTTCCCACCAATATTTCATTTGCATGGTCAACACCGTAAATATCTGAGGTATCAAAGAATGTGATCCCTCTACTGTATGCGTACTTTATTATCGCAATGCCATCCTCTTCAGAGACAGGAGAATTGTAGATTCCAGTAAGCCCCATGCAGCCATACCCTAGTTTTGATACCTGCAAGAAGAAAGGTTCAATGAAAATGGATTGAGTAATAAACACATTCACAACTCACATTACACGAACCTAACCCTGACCACTAGGTCAAGGGTGTGACTGGTTTTTCCTCCCTTCCCTAATAAAAGAAACTAGGGAAGGCACCTTCTAAATACATGGCCAAATTTACTCTCTAAACCCACATTTTCTATAAGATACAAGAGTCATTCCACAAGGTATAAGAATTATAATGCATATACTGAGTGCATACAAAATTTAACATGAAACTATAATAGTTCTTTAAAGTATCCGAAAACAAAAAATGAAAAATAAATAAAAGAAAAACCAAAACCTTTTATGCTGATGGCAATGTTTTTTCAGTTATAAGATTTTTGAAGGTGCAAATTATCAATTTTTCAAAGGTGCAAACAAACTTAATTGGTAAAGCCTCAACCCTCTTCCTTTCTTATTGACAACCCAAGCACTCTCTACAGGTCTGTCCACCTCTGCAAGACTCTCCCTTGGTATCTAGCACCTCCACCGCCGCCCTCTCCCACCACTCTTAGCCCCTCCACCATCACCACACTCCCCACGAACCCCATGTCGCTCTCCTGCCCCTCCCAACCCCACTTAACAAGCCCATCCTAGCTACCACTGCAACCACCCAACTCCACCCCTCTCCGCTACAACCCAACAGCCCCTACTCCTGCTGCTTCAAAATGTGCTTGGTACAAGTGGCACCTATGCTTGATGCAAGTGCAATGTGTACCCAGTACAAGTGCAAACTCGATTGTCAAACTTGTCACTTGCACTATGCACTCATGTGATACTTGCACTGAAGGGGTTTGGATGGGGTTTGGGTCATGACAGGGGTTTGGATGGTTGTAGTGGCCAGAGTTTAAGGGAAGGTTGATGGGTGGGAAGAAAAGGCATTGGCAATGTAGAGCGAGAGACGGGGGCGCTTGGATCATACAGCTGCTTCCTCTTTCTTTTTGACGAGTGTGTGATTTTGTGCTTCACAAGTGCATGTGGAGCATGGTGGTCTTCTTGGATGCTGCATGTGGCTGCTGGTTTTGAAAATGAACAGTATTTATGACCGGTAATGTTAAATGCATATGGTTCCAATCCAAGATAAATAAAATAATTGCACAAAACAAGAGATATACATGCTTCAATAGACACCGATGTCTATCAGAGTTTAGATGATCAAATCTATTATGCATAATAAAGACTAAAAAGCTCAAATCTACACTTTGTAATAGACATCTATATCATAAGGGAAGAAGATTTTTGAATTTATCCTAGAAACAATTGTCCTACTAGGACATTTGAACGGTTAAGATTCATTTTTGCTTAAAGATGGACGGTAGAGATGATACCCTTCTTTTTCACTCTACCTCAACTTCCCGCCCATCCTGATCTGTCTCACCTCACTTCAAAACCCACCCACCCACTCTCTACAGAAGAGAGATCTACGCTAATCGAACTCTCTCTCTAAACTCTCTCTCTCTCTCTCTCTCTCTCTCTCTCTCACACACACACACACACACAGACTCCTCCTCTGCTACAGCATACAGACAACCGATGATTTCACCAAGTTCATCGGTGATGGTGGTGGACTGATCTTCACCGTATTTATGAAGCCCAGATCGACTTCACTTTTCATCACCTCAACGATGTGAAGCCATACAGAGAGTTCAAGACGACAAGGAAGTCTTGCTCACCACCTCTCCGCCGCACCGACGCCTGCACTGTCGGATCTAATGGAAGACCCTCCAATTGCACTGTTGTTTTCAGGTCTGTGTCTCGGTGTATAAAGTTTTGAAATTTGTCAAATGACAAGATACGAATCACAATCTGCCGAACTCGCAAGGTTGTTTCTCATTTTGATTATTTGTTTTTTGGGTTTTAATTTTTATTGATTGATTAATAACAGATTTTGTATATAGATGTATAAGCTAAATTTTTTTATCAATAGTTAGTATAGAGTATGTGTGTTCAAATTGTGAGATGGGTTTTTATATTTGGTTAAACATTACTAGTTAGAGTTGAATTTTCCATTTTAAAAATGCAGATTGATGATATCGAGCATTGCCCATTTGCTGAGGTAAAAAAGTGAAGAAGAAGAAGAAGAAAGAGGGGGACTCAAATGTATATATATCAGTACATATTTGGGGCAAATCTCTAAGGGGTCCCTTCCTTCATCTCTCTGCTCCTCCTTTATTCTATTTATTATATATATACATACATTTATTTGTTTGTATTGTTTAGAAAACAGAGGATGGTAGTAGTGAGAGAGAGAGAGAGGAGAGAGAGGAGGTGGCGGTTTTGCTAGGATGATTTTTTGATAATTGGGTTGGGTTGGGTTGGGTTGTTTTTTTTGGATTAAATTAGTTATAAAAAAATAAAATAAATTAAAAATTAATAAAATAAAATATCATATTTAAATCATAATTTTTTTTCTCATAAAAATTTAAAAAAACAACTCAAACAAATTTTTTAATCTATACTAAAATAATCAAAAAAATAAAAAAACTTTTAAATCAATTCAACTTTCCAAACGAAGCAAGGGGTTTGGTGAGATTAGCTGTCGGGTCGATGACGGACGGTGAACCGGCAATATCTGGTGTTGACATGTGTTTTCGTAGGAAAGTAAAAAAAAAAATACACTCACACATACTTATATTTTAATCTCAACATTATTTACATTGTGCCTTCAGGCACGGGCATATGCTAGTCTTATAATCAAGGTTTTAAAAAGCGGCCGCAACCGTTACATAACGGTTGTGGTGGTTACCGCCACCCGTTACGGCCGCTTTTGCGGTGTGATTGAGATTCACAGGTATGTCGGCCGTAGCGGCTGCTATAGCGGTTGTAACGGTGCTGTAATGGCCGTAACGGCCTGTTACGCACTGTTACGTAACGGTTCCGAACTGCTTCTTTCAAAAAAACACAACAACAAAAAAAGTTGAAAATGGGGGAAGAGAGATGGAGAGAGAAGAGGGAAGATGACGAGGGAAGATGGAGAAGCAAGAGATAGAGAGAGAAAAGGGAAGATGAAGAAATGTTATTGATTTGTTGAAACTGTAAGACCTATGTTATTTTATTCAGCTGCTATCACTCAACCATTTTGTTTGTGTGCGTCTATCTATATATTGTTTGAAAATAATAATAATAATAATAATAATAATAAGTGTGGTCATTATCTATTTGGCTTAATTAAAACATATATATATATATATATTTAGTCTTTTATTTATTCTCTTACTTTTGTCATTATTTATCTTATATATAATAGTTAATGATTGATTTTTTGTATAATATAAAATCATTAATTATTAAAATAAAATGTAAAAAACTTAGTTTATAGTGATTTAAAAATATGAAACATATTGGATCATACTTAAAAATTTACAAAAATTGATCAATATTTATTTTAAAACCCAATAAATATGATCATGGAAAAAAAATGTGCGTATCGGTAAGTTTTTTTCAAATTGTGCGAAAAATAAAAAAATTCACAGTTCCGGTTACCGCAATCGTTACACTACGGCCTTTACACCCCGCAACCGCAACCGCGCCCGCGCCACTGCCACCCGCCACCGTTACGGCGACCGTAACCGTGTTTCAAAACCTTGCTTATAATAAATCTAGATGCATAATATAAATACAAGACAAGGCAAATATTTCTCATCTCTTTCTCTCACATGCTCTTCTTTTTTTTGGAAAACTTCATTTTGCCCTCTTAAACTAGTGTCACTTTACCCCTGAACTATCAATTTGAACAATTACCCAATTACAGACATTAGTTCGCTTTACCCCAAACTATCAACAAAGTCAATATTTTTTTACGAAATACCACACCACAAATATTTTTGCACATAATTTGCTTAATGTGGTTGTATTGAAAGGCAGTAGATTCTTACAATTGGTTGTATTTTGTGTTTTATTGAATAATTTTAAAACAGTTAGTTATGTTTTGTTGCATGGTTTCTCTATTTATCTATCTTCAACCCTTCATCAATTTTTTCAACTAATTTGATTCTAAATTTGAGTAAAAAACTTGATTTGATCTAAACTACTCCAACCTTTTGTATCAAACTTTCATCAAAATCTTTTCAAACATTCTCCTCGTATCCCAAATTTCTCTTTTCATCAAATTTGATGGAAAAAGAAAAAAAGAAAAAGGATTTGATGAATTCTCAATTTGATGAAAAAAATAGTTCTCCCTTGATTTAATGAACATTTGATGAATGGATTGCAGGTATTTTTGAATAATTTTTCATCAAATTTAAATTTGATGAAAAATAAAAAAAAAAATTAAGGAACGGAGATGCTCTTACCATGGGGCAAAATGAATCAATACTCTTAATTAATTTCGTACGTGCCACCGTGTTTGATATTATCAAAAATATTAACAACGTTAATGGCTTGGGATTAATATTAGTTAGTATTTGGTCCACTGCAATGAAACAGAATGGAATGATCATTCCATCACAATTTTCATTTCCATGTTTGGTAGACTATACCAAAAAAGTGACAAAATAAATTTGAATCATCATTCACCATTTCAAGAGAATGGTCATTATATTCCATTCCATTCTCACTCACAAATGAAACCTTAGGGTAATTGTCCAAATTGATAGTTGAGTAAAGTAACAATCTCTTCCCCTACACTTTTCCCTCAAAATGTAATGCTGAAATTCTTATGATATGATCAAAATAATTCAAAAAAACACAAACATGTACATACATATATAATTATATAATCATAACTTTTCTTGACACTACTGACCCTGGAATCCCCCAAAAAAAAAAAAATGGAAATATATATAATTATTGATTATAATTGATGATAGGAAGTCGAATGGGGTTTGGCATTTTTTACCTCCAAACCGTAGCTTCCCAGCTTCACTCTCGGCATATCCACCTCCCCCATTTTTTTCTTCAAAATTTGCTCCCTCCTTCCTCTTCGGATTGATTACTCAACTGCAATCTTACATTCATTCATACATAAACATGAACATATATAGATAAGGGATAAGTGGTTGACGCTGACGTCATTGATGACGTCCCGGTTCAGTTCGGTCATTGATAACGTCCCACCACGGACTAAATGGTCCCGTTCGACTAATCTCGATGATTTAAGTCTATTTTAAGTCTACGTAGGTGTAAAAATAGCCCAAAATTCGTGGGTGATCTGAAATTTATTCGTGGTCCGAGATGGGTTTAAGACTTTGGGCTTGGGTTTGAACTGACATTTTGAAGCCTAACTCCATTTGTTGGCTTGATAGTCCGGGCCGACAATTCACCTGTCCTCCCGGGTCATTTCCCTAAATAAGTTAAATTATCAATTCAATTCCTAAACTAAGCCTAGTTTTAAAAGAATGTTCAAAATAGGCTGAAACATGGTTCACAACCACACTTTCAACGTCTGTGTGCCTGTCCCGCATGAAAATTGGGAAGTCTTAAAAGCGTGGTTACAAAACGCGCTTTTAATTAATAAAGCGCGGTTACAAAAGGCGCTTTTAATTAATTTTTTTTTAAAGCGCGGTTACAAAATGCGCTTTTAATTAAATTTTTTTTCTTCTGAAATCGCTGTTCTGAACCACGCTTTTAACTTAAATTTTTTTTCTTCTAAAAGCGCGGTTGTGAACTATGCTTTTAACAAAAAAAAAAATTTCTTCTGAAATCATGGTTATGAACCACGCTTTTAGCTTAAATTTTTTTTCTTCTGAAAACGTATTTGTGAACCACGCTTTTTACATAAATACACCAATTGTTTAGTTTCAGTTTAACTGAACTCTGAAGAAGAATTTTTTTTTTTTTGGTTTTTTTTTTTTTTTTTTTGTCATTGTTTTGGTGATAATGTATTTCAGAATAATTTTTTGGGTTAAAATTGTTTTACTAAAACCGTTCTCATGTTAATTTTTTTTTTCTTTTCTTTTGTCTTTATTTTGGGTTAGAAGGTGTAATTCAGCATTTTTTTTTGGCTTTACTAAAGTAAATTTATTTTGTTTTTTCTTGTGTTTGTTTTAGGATAGAAGGTGATAATATAATTCATAAATTTTTTGAGTTTTAGTAAAGCCGTTTTGATGTAAAATTTTTTTTTTAATTTTATTTTCTCTTTTGTTTTGGGTTAGAAGGTGTTATTCAGTAATTTGTTTGGGCTTTAATAAAGTCGTTTTCATTTAAATATCTATATTTTTTCTTTTGTCTTTGTTTTGGGTTAGAAGGTGATAATGTAATTCAGAAATTTCTTTTCGCTTTACTAAAGCCGTTTTCATGTAAAGTTTTTTATTTTTTATTTTTTATTTTTTTCTTTTGTCTTTGTTTTGGGTTAGAAGGTGTTATTTAGAAATTTGTTTTGGCTTTACTAAAACTGTTTTCATTTAAATAATTTTTTTTTTCTGTTGTCTTTGTTTTGGGTTAGAAGGTGATAATGTAATTCAGAAAACATTGAGGAAAAAACACATAAGTCTCCCACAAAAATACATAGGTAGTACAGACATAAGTTTTCGACAACAATACATTCTGGACACCATGAACTAAACACACAATACATACATAAGCATAACAGTTAGACAGACAAATATTAGCCAGACAATCTGACAAACTCATTACGGAAACACTTAGTCTAACACAGACATTACATATTAATGCATGACCTAATATTGTCGAAGTGTAGACATTAACACCTAATTCGCACTTAAATCGGTAGGTGGCTCAGAGTCTGAATAATCCGAAAGCTCAGCGTCAGAGACAAGTTCAGGATCCTCCATGATACCCTTGATAGCCGCAACATTTGGTTCTGTTCTGTTCTTCTGGGCATCTTTCTTAACTATGTATAGCTGTATATCGCGGGCTAACCTACGGCGCATTTGAGAAATCTCACATTGTAGTCTTTCACATAGTCGATCAACATTATCAGGATCTTCCTTTTGGATCTCAACAGAACGTGCTTTTGGCACATTCAGTCGATTTTCCCGACATAATCTTTCCATTTGCACTCGCTCTATAAATAGTGCAGGCCACTTCAAAAGTCTAGCGTCTGCTAAACCATATCATGTTTGATTATCTGATGGATCCATACATGAACCTCCTTGAACTGGATAATACTTGGGCATAAAAAAATGTCACTTCCCAAACCTATCACGATAACCACAAGCATAATCTAAAATAAATATTCTCACTCCCTCCCATGAATCGTCTTCAGCATCGCCACGTCCCCTTCCCCCCTCCTTGTCGTGAACTGTCACCTCTTTGCAAGTTCCTACCACCTCTGCGATTCCCACTCCCTCCCATGAACCATGTAGCCATGCTAATTTTTTAAAACAAATGAATGATAATTTCGTAGGGCGAAATGAGTTGTAAGGTTGTGTCTTCACCTTTAGTTGTTTATATAGTTGGTTATGAACAGCTTTAGAAAGATGCCCCTGCATGACAATCCCACATATACGAACAAGGTATGAGTTGTCACTAGAATGAAAAAACAGAGAAAAGCAAATACTGTGTACCAAGTCACGTGACTTGACAATCCATCTGCATATACCGACAAAGTAAGGGCATGCTCACTGTAAGGTAAATAAGTTAATTCACTGTTGGCATGTGACTTTCTGAATTGAGAATCACTGTAATAAAAAAATCGAGCAAAAAATCGATAAAACCAAAGCCTGTGCACCAAGTCACATGACTTGACAATCCATCTGCATATACAGACAAAATAAGGGCATGCTCATTGTAAGGTAAATCAGTGAATTCACTATTGCCATGTGACTTTATGAATTGAGAATCCCACATATATCAATA